>KE598566.1:404261-692412 GCA_000444155.1 Cladonia macilenta KoLRI003786
CCCSYACTRAARAGYCGCTGCCCACCATGTTCGTGCCGTCTATAGCTGACAAAAGATTTTTGAGTGGTTTCAGATGCCAGAATTGTAGCCGTGCCTTGCCAAAGATACCTTTCCTATAATTTATATTCCAGGAGATGTTCGACATATCGTGCGAAACGCGGTAGCCGGTCAAGGCACGCTGGAATTCAGCGACAGCCGACGAGTCTTGAAAGTGATACCATTCTAACTCCTGGCCCAGACTATTGCAAAGCAGAACTTTGTTGTTTCTCGGGTCGCCATCATGTGAGGTTGCAAAGGCAGGTATGAATCGGGTTGAGTCCATGCTAACATCCAGGCTTTCTTCCCTATGAAAATCCTTGTTTTGCTCGTCTTTCGTTGTGGACACTAGGCGGAAAGCAACATCGCTTTTTCGGAAGACGGTTAATATAGATCGCCGACTTTCGTAGGGGCCGGCGAGTGCGAGTTCAAGGATCTTTTCCTCTGGTGGCCTCTGCTTGGGTAACACAGCAGGTCTCGGCATGGGTTCCTCGGGAACCCATACAGAGAAGCAGTCATTGGAAAGTCCAAGAATCACGTCGAGTTTTGGCGGCTCAAGCTCACCACTATCAAAGCGAGACAGCTGATCACTGATCTGATTCTCGAGCTCTCTTGTGTAGTCGGCCCATAATGACTCTGGGCCAGCTGACTGTAGGTAGTCACTGCCTTTGAGTTTCTCCATGATCCAAGCCGACTTGAGTAAGTTGACAAATTGGGTTTCCTCGGGGATATTCTGGCCTGGGCCTGGACTGGGCTTGAATTTCACCGTACTGCTTGCAAGCTGAAAGACTAGAGCGTCGAAGCCTTCTTTCAGTGGTAGATGGTCCTGTACATGGACTGAATCTGACTTGCTTGCTAAAGCTCTTTCAAAGTGTTTCGCAACACCGGGAGGTATAGGAAAGCGTCCGCCGTGAGATTTGTGGCTCGTGGTGTGGATTGACTGAGCAGTATCCGGAATGAGCAATCCCTTCAAAGCAGCTACATCATTCTTCGCCTGCTGCAGCTCACGACGGATACCAAGGAGAAGCTGCAGCTCGAAAGGCTTAGCGATGAAATTTAGCTTGGTCAAGTGAAGATTCACACGCTGTCCCAGTTTGGCGACTCTCTCTGTGGAGATATGCAATTTCACACTGGCAGCTGAGCGCAATTTTAGAATGTAGCTTAACAAATCGTCGCAGTCGAGTAATGTTTGTTTAAAGTCGCCAGTGATTTCTAGCAGCGTGCCCAATGTCGTACCCATGGTACTATTGGCCTCATAGCGCGATGATTTTTCCGGACTCTGTTCTTTCGCATTCTTTATGATCGATTCCAACCGCTGCAGACTAGATCCAAGAGAATTGATGTCTCTGCCAAGTTCCAAGTATTCGACGTCTGTAGGTCAAAGGTTATGTCGGGCGTCAGCAACGAAACAGCCAATGGGACAAGGATGACAAAGGCATGAGATGGCTAACAGGCGGGACGGGTGGAGCGCAGTGACCTATATGCACCTCGCCAAAGCAACGAAGAATAGTAATAGAGAGTGGAAATACCTGCACTCTGGGCTTTCGCAAAATAGCGATTATATATCCGGAAAGCTAGCTGGTATGATATAATGATATCTGACACGGAGAAGTCGAAAGACATGGTGGTACCCGAAGAGTCAAGTTTATTGGAGTATGGTGGTAGTTGGAGCTGTTTCTTCGTGGTTCGAGATCCGGTGCTGTCTTTATCGAGCTGAATCTCAGATTTCGGCAAGGTTCGTGCTGCTTGCGGTACAGCTTGTTTCACGAGATCAAAAGATGACGATCTCTCGTTGCTTTGGTGAAACTCGGTTTCTAAAAGTCTTGAACGCCGTATACCACGAATCGATGGAAGAAGATCGAACAGAGATTCAATAAAGTCTCCTAAGTACATATCGCATTCTTCATGGAACGCTTCACTGGGTTGGCGTAAGCTACCATCGCTATCTTCTTTGAGGCCATATTCACCCAACTCAGGACTCGTAGCTTGTACACGATGTACAGCATCTCCCTTGGTGAATAGGCTGATGACTTCGTTAGCAGCTGGAACTTTATGTCTTAATCGATTGATGAACCCTGGTCTCGCGTCCTGGCTCTTTAGTGATTGGTCTTCGCGTGTGATTCTTTGATTGGAGCCAGAGGGCGTTATATCCCGCGAAGAACTGCTCTGTAGATCTAGAGGCTCAGGTGTACCTATTGTTGATCTATTTGCCAAGTGTGGAAGGCGTCGTTCGCAGGCCAAAATAGTAGTATAACTCTGACTGACGAGATCCAGAAGTGTGTTTGTTTGAAGATCGAGCCGCAAATTGATATCAGAATTCCAGTCAAACAACTTGCGTGACTTCAGAAACACCACTACTGCTAGATTAATCGAAATATGAGTTGTTCCTGATAGGCTAGTATACCTTCTTCCACAGCGATAGAGTAAAGGGTGTTATACAGGCTGAGCAGTAGAGGCTTGTATCTTTCGGGCTCCTCCTCTAGGATCTCGTCAAGTGCTGGTTCTTCTGTGAAAAGGCCCGCACCCCAGATCTTTAACCTCGCATGATAAGTCTTGAAGCTTTCGTCATGCAATGCTATTGCCGAGATTGAATTCAAAGTATTCAAGCAACACCTATACAGCATGTGTATAGGGATGTGGGCATGGGGGCTATCGATCGATTCTGAAGAGGTCAAGCCATCCATTTAATAGTTTGGGCCTGCGTCCAGACCTCGAAACACCGAGATACGGTGTCTGCACCCACTCAGTCAGTAGTTGAATACGCCTCTACTCATTCCGCAAGTCTAACGCCATCTACGTAGTCGGTTAAAGCTTACCTTCAGGGTCTTCCAATAAGGCACGATCATCGGAACTGAATAAAGTGATCAGGCACAACGTACTCTATATTGTAGCTTTTGCATCTCAAAATGGCTGGTGAATATATCTTTGAAATAATCGGTGATGACGATGTTCTCCTGCAGGAGGTGCGTAAGTTCATCACACAGCTCATGGATATGTAGAGTACGTGATTGGTCGATGCTATTGATGGTTAGTAAGCCTAGTACATGGCGCTTGTAGACGGATCCAGACGGATCCATCGCTTGCCGAGCCAGCCGAACCTCTTGTTTCGGGATGGGGGGCTAACAAGGCTGAACCAAGGATGTATCCCAAGGGACCCTCTACATCGAAGCACAATTGTTCGAGGGACAATGGTCGACCCAGTAGGCGTTACATTGGGCTCGATTGGCCTTCTCTTGCCTATATACGATGCTTGTGACAGATTGTTCCATGGTTACAAGCTTACTCAATGCTTTGGCGATGATTTCCATCTGGCCCAGGTTCGGTTTTACCAACAGTATAGCCGATTGCATGAAACATCTCAGAGAAAGGTTGTCGATCTTGACAAGTTCAATGACCCCCGCGACATGTATAATAAGAGCCACGAAACTACAAGTATGATAATGGAAACACTTTCAGCAATGAGAGTTCAATTCGAGAAAGGCCATAAGATACTCGAGAAGTACGGTCAGCATGGTAATCCAATTCTTCAGCAACATCAAGCAGCTAAGCTGACAATAGAACAGGACGCGGACAAGCGAGTAGCCTAACATCTTCGGGAACCTCGGCTGCAGTGGGGACGTCCTCTCGAGAATCAACGCCCACGACAGCCATGACCACACCCGCATCTTCCACAGCAGATATCACAGACACGAAGACCATACTGAAGGGTGAAAAACGACGAGTGTCTAGGAGAGGCCAAAATAGTGTAATGGCGCGAGGATGGTTTCGCAAAATGACCAGTAGTACGAGCGCTGGTACCGCTGCGTCAGCTCCGACACCGAAGATCGATCATGTGCCTCCATGGCTGGATTCCGCCGCAGTCAATGCGAGAACCAAGCAGAATGTCGAGAAAGCCCAGCAGATGGGGGCAAATACTTCTTTCCTGCGCAAGGTGGCATGGGCGAAAGAAGATAAGGAGGCTTTTAACGAGATTATAAACCTTCTAAGGTCCAATAACGAGTACCTCGAAATCATATTGGCTTTCAAACCAACCCAAGATATGAGCCGCTTAGTGAATCCGCCAGAAGAAACGTCCTCTTGGCTTCGAGAAGCCCGCGCTGTTCAAGGTGCCCTAAAGAGACTTCACGAGGCGTTAAAGAACATGAACACTGGAAAGGATACGCGAGACCCTTGGCAACTAAGCATACAACTGATGACTGATTATAGCGATAACCGTGATTACGTTGTTGGTATGCTGAACAAGCTGCCGTTACGAGATAAGGCATACTACTTCAACATACAGAAACACAAGAGGTCGCAGACTAGTGCATCATTCATGCTTGCTGAAACCGTTGCTGAAATACCTTGTCAACAACAGGAAAATCTTGCGTTGTTAGGTGACTACTCAGCCTGGCATCTAGACCAAGCCCAGTCCCTCAGAGATAAGACGGCAGTGGAAGGCTTCAAGCCATTGGGTATCGTTTGGGTCAATGAGGAAGACCAACACTGGCTGTACCACGCGGAGTCTCAAGAGGCTCACTGTAGCAGGAACTTGGCCACAGTTCTGCGCGAAGAAGCTATACAAGATAAGATGGACACGCGGACAAGGATCCTGTTAGCATGTCTTGTCGCCATATCGTATATCCATTTTAGCCTTGTGAGATCCAGTTGTAGAGAGATTGAGATATCGAGCTTCCGCTTTTTCGAGTCTGCTGAAGATGATAAAGAATGGAAAATGGATGACCCATTTATTCTCAAGCCATACCTAAGTATCGGCTTTGGCCAAAAACGTCTCGTCAGACTGGGGGCTCAGAGCGGTGTTTCAAGCAGTAAAACCTCATATATTGTGGGATTGGGCGTGCTGTTGTATCAAATTGGTTGCTGTGTGGCTCTAGATTATTCCTTAGCAGCTTTACGTGAGGCGAAGGAGCGAGCATTGAATGACCTCCATCAATTGGACCGCAAGGTTTCGGGCAGGTACGCTGAGCTCGTACAAAGCTGTTTGCAGTATCCTATGGCTGGTATAAGCAGTTCTGCTGCGTCTGCAGACCGCTTCGTCGAAGGCGTCGTGGCTGGTTTGTTCAGACTTCAAGAAGAACTTTGCTGAGCTTTCCAGACTCTTGCTTAAGTCCTATGGAAGGCACGTAACACAAGGCTCGGCCATTCTTCGCAATATAACGATATGGGACTTTTGAAAGTATGGTCTCAAGATAAAAGTGACAGTTGCATTGGCTTCTGAGTGATCATAAAGACACATAGCCAGTCGTTAGCCATCTTAAATTACGCGCTAATTTGGCACTAAAGTATGAGCCGGTAAACTTTCAAAGCTCTTGGTTTTGAAATGAATAGACTAACTATGCTATTACGGAAATATCTTCTTACCAATTATTCGACCAGAAGTAACGTTGGAAATTAGAACTCCTAKACCCGTAAAGTGCGGTTAGGGCTAGGTTAGGGTTAGGGTTATTAATCTAAAGAGGTAACCGCTAACCTGATTGGGTAAGATCTCTCCGGCTTCCCTTATATAAATTTTAAAATAGCGGACTTCTATTACTTCTATAATTAACTACTTAATCCTCTATATTTGATTATTATAATTGTAATTATTATATTCTAAAGGGTTATAAGCCTAGGTTTAGCCTTGCTGTACCTTTAGTAATTAATTCATCTAATATTAAGACTAATATTATAAAAATTTAATATTGTTACTACTTCTCTATGAATACCTTTATGATTATCCTATCTCCCTACCTTTATAATTAACGCGATGGAACATTCCCACAGTAATAAGATTAATAAGTTAAAGGAGACGACTAATTAGGCTAAGTTTGAATACGAAATGAAGGCCGTTTAGGTGATAGATAGAAATTAGGACTTAGTTAAAAATATATACCCTAGACTAGTCCTACTATTAGAGCTAGAAAAGGTGAATAATAGTATTAATACTATAAGAACCGCTTATAAGGCTATTCTTAAGGAGTGGAAGAAGTCTTATATTATCTCTCTTACCTCTACTATTAAGTGGGATGAGAGAAATAAGTTAGTAATAGCCCGCCTTATTTTTAATATTAAAGATAGACTAAGAGAATATATTAGGACTCTTAAAACAGCTTAAGAGTAATAGATAATATTAAAGAAGATATATAGAATATCTGACCTATCTATAAGGGATATAGTATTAATGAAGATCTTAAGGATTAAATTATTATCCTATAAAGGTATTTAGGAGTACTCTGAGGTAGTTAAGAAATAAAATATAATATTAATTATAATAGGATATAGCTTGCTGAATTAGATACTCTCCTCCTTTTTTTATATAGGATTAGAAGTGTTAATAGAATTATATACCTTCTAACTAATCTAATTAGCTAAGGCCTTTAGTTAAGAGTTAGAAATCAATAATATTGCCAGCGCTCTGATGGAGCATAATAATAGGGTTAAATTCTTAGAGGATTCAACTAAGGTCCTTGTAGCTAGGTTTAGTTAGTAAGAAAAGGCTAATAAAGAGAAGGCTGTAAAGGAGAAAAAGAAGAAGGAAAATAAAGACTTAAAATATTAGTATTGTAATAGTAAAGGTTATAAGAAAGATAGATATTTCTATCTAGTTAAAAAGCTTTATCTGCTTAATTAGAAAGCCTGGAAAGAAGAGCTCTCTATTAAAGAGATTAAAAAGAAAAAGGATTTTACTTCTTTAACTACTTTAGCTAAGGCTACTACTATTATTTATACTTTTAAGGTTGTTAATACTAGGATTAATTATCCTAGACTTAATAACGCTAAAGAAGATATAATCTATATAGACTCTGCCTCTAATATATATATATTATAGGATTACTTAAAATTTTCAGATTATACTGAATCTTTAGGATCTATTAAAGGTATAAATAGTTAGAAGCTTTAGGTACTCAGCTGAGGTATTATTAATCTTATAATACTTCTTGATAATAATAGGGTCGCTTAGATCAAGCTTACTGACGTGTGGCATATACTAGTAATGAGTTACAATCTTATATTAATTACCTGCGTCTTGGATAAAGGATGCCGCTCAGCGGTAAATAAAGAAAATTTTAACGTTTTTTCAGAATGTTCGGGAGAACTAGTTATGAGAGGAAAACAGCATAGCATAGCCTGGCTGTTAGACCTTAATTATCAATGACCACCTATAGCGATGCGGTTATCGAAAATCCCAGAAGCAAATCATGCCTTGTGGGACTAATAGTATTATTGTCTTGGCTACTTAGGCCTAGCTGATATGAAGCGTCTTGCCAAAATTGCGGAAGGTATAAATAAGGAAATATCTAATAAACTTTAAAAGTCAGAACCTAAGTATAAGTAATGCGAGGACTGCTTATTTAGAAAGTAGATAAAGAAGTATTACTATATCCCTTATTAATAAGATCCTATATAATGAGAAATAGAGCTTAGAGCTCTTATATACTCTGACCTTACTAGTAATAGAAATATTAAAGAAATCCTAGGAGGTTATAAGTATATCTTATTATTTATTAATAATATTATTAATAAGACGTGGATCTTTCTAATTAAGAGGAAGTTAGAGGTCCTAAGTATTTATAAAGACTTCTTTATTATGCTGGCTAATTAGGGCCACCTAGTCAAGTTCTTTAAGTCTGATGTTAAATAAATTTATATGGTAATAAAGGAAATTTTAAAAGAGAAGGGTATAATATAGATATTATCTGTAGTCTATACCCCTAATTAGAATATAGTCTCTAAGCGGATATTCTAAACTCTATTTAGACGTGTTAGGGCTATCTTAAATAATAACAGGTTCTCTTAGATGATGTAGGGAGAGGCTATAAATATAATAGTCTATCTAAAGAATAGGTTATTATTAATACTTAATAAGAATACTACTCCTAAGGAGGTATAAATAGGAAGAAAGATAGAGCTTAGATATATTTATCCCTTTAGATATATCACGTATATATATAATAATAACCCTAAGCAGGGTAAGCTTAATAGAAGATCTATAAAGTGTAAGCTTTTAGGATATAAATAGGGTAACTAGTATTATCTTTAGGATA
Source organism: Cladonia macilenta KoLRI003786 (assembly GCA_000444155.1). NCBI lineage: Eukaryota > Fungi > Ascomycota > Lecanoromycetes > Lecanorales > Cladoniaceae > Cladonia > Cladonia macilenta. Next base: position 412,322 of record KE598566.1, read on the forward strand.
TTATTAATAAACGGGTCTTGATTTTAGCTTAGATTAAATGGGAGAATAATTCTTTTATTAACAGGAAAGAAGGGGATGTTAAAGATAAAGATTTATAGGAGTTCTTTACTCTTAATAGAAAAATCAGCGAAAATATTAATAATTTGAGGGTTAATACTAATATAGATAATCCCTTACCTAATTTTATAAAAGAACTAGATATGCCTATTCTAATAGTTGAAGTCAATATCCTACCACTAAATTTCAATTAGAATTTGGATAATCGCGAAAATTTGTAAGAGGAGGATATATATATAAGTGTTATAGATAATTAAGATAACTCTAAGTACTTAGATAATCCTCTACCCTAGAACCTTAAGATTAGGGAGTTAAGAATAAAGAATTAGTCCTATATTAATTATATTATGCTAGTAAGATCTTATATCTAGAATTACTTTAATACTAGGGCCTTATCTATTAATATTAAATTACCTCCTACTATTCCCGTAGGTATTAAAGAAGCCCTTTATAGCCTAGATAAGAAGAGGTAGAAATAAGCCTTTAAAAATAAGCTTAAATCTCTTAAAGATAATAATATATAGGAGGACCTAAGTTTAATACTAAAAGGTAGATATATACTACCTAATTACTAGGTTCTCACTTATAAGATTAATATTAAAGGAAAGATAGCCCGCTATAAAGTAAGATAGGTAGTTAAAGGCTATTATTAAAAAGAAGAAGTTAACTATAATAAGATATATTTAAGTATTATTAAATCTATAAATTAGAGGATCCTTCTAGCTCTAAGGGCTAAGTATAACTATAAGATAGAATATAGTAATATTATTACTACCTTTCTTAAAGCCCTTCTAAAAGAAATTGTCTATATAAAGCAGCCCTATAGCTTTACTAATAATAACCCTTAATATAGATATTATCTACTTAGGGCCCTATACGGCCTAAAGCAGTCCCCTCATAAGTAATATAAAACTTTAAAAAAATTCCTTAAAACTATTAGTTTTAAACATCTCTATAAAGACCACTCTATTTTTACGTATAATAGCGGAGTGATTATCGGTATCTATATTAATAATATTTTAATGCTTAATCCATTAAAATTTTTGATATCAGAGCTTAAAGCCAATTTAGATACAAGATTTCAAATAAAGTATTTAGGTAACATATCCTACTACTTAGGTATGTCAACAACCCGTGACAAGGAAAATCAGATGATGTAGGTGGATTAGATAGGGTTTTTAAAGTAACTCATTAACTAATTAGGATTATTAGACTACAATATTCCCTTAACTCCTATAGAGTCTGGACTTAAGCTAAGAGCCGCCCCTAAAGGGTTCTTAGTATTAAAAGAAGATATCGCTGCCTATTAATTATTAGTGGGAGCGTTATAATAGTTAGTTACTATAACTCAGCCGGATCTTGCGTATATAGTTAGAAAATGTAGAAGATAGTTTATTAACCCTACTCTAAAGCATCTTAACGCTGTTAAACGCATTATAAGATACCTAGCTAGAACATTAGACTACGGTTTATGCTTTAAACCAACAGATGTTAGTTGAGGCATAAACTTAGAAGGTAAACTTGTCKGATAGATAAATTTATTTTGGGCGGATTGTAAAGATACGTCTAGAGCCACGTTAGGCTATGTCTATTAAGTATAGAATAGCCTAATTAGCTGGTTAAGTAAACAGTAAGACCTCTATATACTATCCACCACAGAAGCTAAGTACGTCGCTTAGTTAAATACTGTAAAAGAAGCCCTATTCCTGTCTCAATTACTTGAGGAATTAGGATATGATGAAGGAGATGTAAAGCTGACTAGGCTATTAGGAGACAACTAATTAGCCTTAAAAATAGCTAAGAACCCTATTAATTATTCTAGGATAAAACATATTAGAAATAAGTATCATTTTATATAAGAACTGGTAGCAGAAACAGGTAATTTGGAGGTAGAATATATTAAGACGTAAGATATACTCACTGATAGCCTAATAAAGCTATTAGGTCCTTAACTCTTTATCCTATATAGATCTATGCTTAGACTAGCACTAAGAAGTGTTAAATAGTAGGATATTATTGTAGATAGTAGGTGATCACTGTTGTTCTAAATAGGAGCGTTGGAAATTAGAACTCCTAGACCCGCAAAGTACAGTTAGGGCTAGGTTAGGGTTAGGGTTACTAACCTAAAGAGGCAACTGCTAACCCGATCGGGTAAGATCTCTCCGGCTTCCCCTATATAAATTTTAGAATAGCGGACCTTTATTGCTTCTACAATCAACTACTTAATCCTCCACATTTGACCATTGCAATTGCAATCATCACATTCTAAAGAGTAACCCGACCAAGCTCCACTACAACGGCAATCTCTAAATGTTCTGGAGAATCCCAGGTTGAATACTCTCCAATTTCTGTGACAACTCAAGGCATAATTTCTTCTGAACAGTCTTTCCTTCTTCAGAGGTTACCAACGGGGCGCGCCTGAATAGCAAACCTCGTTAGCTATCATCTCAAGAGCAATTTACGCACAAAGACATACTTTCCAACTACACAGTCGTCCATGTATTGTCCGTGTGTCTCCTCACCGCCCTCAGCGGCATTGACGAGCGTTCTTGCTCCTCTTTCTGTTAGACGGGCAACCAGGCTCCTGATAATCGGAAATATTATCTTCTTCGGACCCGACCATTCCCGCGATACTTCGCTAAAAACTTCGCTGACGACCCAGCCCGGATTCACGTGATTGATGACTACACGGCCTTCCTTTTGAGATGCGCTCTGGAGCTCAGCAAGCTCCTGAACACAGTAGATCTCTATGAGCTTGGAGACGTTGTATCTATCGAACAGAGATGAGCTTTGGCTCTACTAATGCAGAATTAAGACTCTCGGAGTCAATACCTGTTACCCATGCGAGCTTTCTTTGGATCAGCTAGCGCTGCAAAGATCTTGTCTTCTTTCCTCTCAGGAAACTTGGTATGCCAATGGATAAAGGAAGTTGTGAATACCAGATGAGGAAGAGTATTGAACTTTACGGCCGTCTCTCGCATTTTTGGAAGAAGAGGAATCGCGTGGAGAAATTGACTGACAACATTTGTCGTGATGGTAGATTCGTTCTCTTCCAACATGGACCACTTCTCGGTCAGGATACCGGCATTCTCAAGTACGATATCGAGTCTTTCGAGCCCCTGAGCTCTCGCTGTAAATTCCTTTGCAGACCGGTAGTCTCCTAGGTCAAGCTTCCAGACTTCAACAACGTCGGCTCTCGTCTTTTCGGACGACACGATGGACTGTTTAGCTTTCTGCCCTTTCTCGAGGTTGCGGACCGCTAGGATGACTTTGTTGGCATCCAAGCGAACAAAATGCCTTGCAGCTTCGAGGCCGAGTCCTACATTGCTGCCCGTGACAATGACAGTTTGTCCAGTGAGCTTCTTTGTAGGGAGAGGAGGGTGGTAGATCATTTGGGAGTAGAAGAATGCTCCAGGGGAAGATGGGGAAGGCATCTTTGCTTCGACGATTTATAGCTCTGCTGGTACCTTGGAAAGGGGTAGAGACAAGGTCAGCCGATGTGAACCTCACAGATGACAGGCAATCAGGGTTCTGCGTTCTCCCAACATTGTTGGCCATTTCAGCTTGTTATATATTCATATAGTCAACAATTACAAAGTGGTGTGATTAGCGTTCCACTTTCTACTTCGGCCACAATCTATTATATACTGACTCAAGCGCCAAGACCTACCAGGTGTTGGACTGTACGGGGGCGGGCCGTTGGGTTCGTGCCAAGCGAAGTGAATATGCGCTAGTAATGTCTTGAGGTCGGCAGCGGCTTTTTCCGCCCTACCGATAACGATGTTCAACATACCTACCTTAAGGCCTAATAGCTTTAGCACTATTGCTTTCAATTAGGGGTTAGGATGCTGATTGCGCCCAACTATTCATTCCCAACCCTATGCAACAAGATACCGAGTCCGTGATGACAACCCAAGAACCAGTCATGAACGGTCTAAGCACAGAGAAGAAAGAAACGGCCAATGGCCACATATCAGAGCCAGCAGAACCCTCTGCACGCCCGGTACCGCCCATCGCCCTAATATCCTCCACACCACCCACAACAGAATCGCCTACCCTGCCTCTAAACCCAACAGTCGATGGCTCAACCAGCCCCGTCAAAACCCTCTTCATCCACCCAACTCAAACCTCCAAGCCCGCCCCCCACGCCTCCTTAACCCCAGAACAACAAACAAAATACAACTCCCTCCTCAACAAAGCTCAATTCTGGTCCCAGCTCCCCTCCACCACCACCCCGACGACCCCAAACTCCCCCACGCCCCCACAAAAAACCCCCCTCACAGACTCCGAGCGCATGTGGCTAACCCGCGACTGCCTCCTCCGCTACCTCCGCGCCGCCAAATGGTCCGAACCCCTCGCCGCCCAACGCATCCAAGCCACGCTCCTCTGGCGCCGCGAATACGGTGTTGAATCCCACACCGCAGAATACATTTCTGAGGAGAACGAGACGGGGAAACAGGTCGTATTGGGGTATGATACTGAAGGGAGGCCGTGCCTGTATCTGAATCCGCACAAGCAGAACACGAAGGGGAAGGAAAAGCAGATTCAGCACTTGGTGTTCATGCTGGAACGGTGTATTGATTTGATGCCGGCGGGGCAGGAGACGCTGGCGCTACTGGTGAATTTCAAAGAAAGTAGAAAGGGAGATGGGGCGAGTGTGGGACAGGGGAGGGAGACGCTGAGTATACTTCAAAACCACTATCCTGAGCGACTAGGGAGGGCTTGTGTGAAAGATGTGCCTTGGGTTATTTGGGGCTTTTTTAAACTTATTACTCCGTTTATTGATCCCTTGACCAAACAGAAATTGAAGTTTGATGAGGATTTGAGACTTTTGGTGCCGCCGGAGCAGCTGTTGAAGAGTTATGGGGGGGATGTGGAGTTTGAGTATGTGCATGAGGTCTATTGGCCAGCGCTTATTGGGTTGGCGGAGAGTAGGAGGAAGAGTATGTTGGAGAGGTGGGAGCAGGGTGGGAAGAGGGTGGGGGAGAGTGAAGCGTTCTTGAAAGGGGTTGGGGAGAGTGTTAGTGTGGGGGATGAGAAGGGGAAGGAGAAGAAATTGGGGGTTGAGACTCCGAAGTTGAGGCGGACGGCAAGTTTCCAAGATGATGCGAAAGAGTAATGACCATGAGACTCAAAGAACGGGATGGGAAGGGCCGTAATAGAATTCGGATTTGTTAGACTATTTTCATTGTAAGATATGGGACACCACGTCCTGGTGGGTGTTGAGTTAGAAGGTTTAGACATTGGTAGACATAGAAGGCGGCTAGCGGAATACCGTCATTGTGGTAGACCAGCCATGCTATACCTCCAGCGGTCAGTCATCGCACCCAAATCATAGCCATTCATCATCTTCGCGAAACAGCTTCATTGCCAATATGGAGCTCCAAGTAGATCAGTCTCGTATACCACGGAGCTTCATAGCATGCTGAACTTCCGCTCCCTCTGGCGATTCGCTCATACCAACCTGCCCAAGCCTTCTCAAAAATATGTCACACCGGGCGATTACAGCACTGACACTTTGCCTTGGTTCCACAAGGCGGAACGGTCAGCATGCTTCGCTCTTCTTAATCGTTGACATCTACTCCGTAGGCAGTGACGACGATATCCTTACACGCCGTCTTCCGTGACTTCACACAGGCTTGATATCCAGAAGGGATACGCTGACCGAGATATTCAAAGCCTCCTTGCTTTGAGACCAACGGCTCTCAAGCTGTGGCGGTGATGCGCTGGTTCAATTGGCAGAGTGGCCAAGGATATGTCCTCGGTACTGTGTCACGGGAGAAGCGTTCCCAATATTGTAGAATTGGTGATGGTGTAGATATTGTCTCATGTGTTTGTACTTAATCGCTGCATGAATGGCACAGAACTTGGCGGCAAGTATCCGCTCTCATCGATGACCATGGTGATGTAATCCGCCGGTGTGAGATCATACATAAGGTTGAGGAGTTGCAAGTTGGGTACATCCAGCCATCTCAATAATGGCGAGGGCTTCTCGCCATCAATGATCAACTCCTCGGGCGGAGCGATTTCATTGTGAACGAAGCTGTCTAGAGCCACTCTCTCGGTGTATTTGACGCTTTCGCAACAAACGATAACCGGCACGTTGGCTTCCTTGGCGGTCATAGCAACAAGTGCTGTGCCTACTCTTGAGTAAAGCCGCCCATCGCTCATCATAGCATGGGCGCCTAGAAATACTTTCGTGGCATCTTTCATTACATGACTAATACCATGAGTAAGTGAGTATTGAACATCTAGTCCGAGCTCTGCTAAGGCTCGAGCAAGGTTCTTCCCTTCGAACAAAGGTCTTGAATCCACAACGATGACTTTGAATTGCTTGCCTTTTCGATAAGCCTCGACCAGAACCTGTTGCACAATGCTACTTTTGGCATATGTCAAGATAACATCGCCATCCTTGATTTTCTCGACGGCTCTTCTCGTAATGACTTGGTCTGCTACAATAATCTTCTCGGTAATAAAGTTGTCTATAGCGTTGCAAAGGTCCGCTTTGGCTCTGAATTCTTCAACACTTATGTCAACCTCCGATATCTTCACTTTCAACCACCGTATTGCATTGCCCATGGATATTGAAAGCGGTCGACAAGATACAAGATAGTCGATTTGAGAAGAAAGATGGGTGGTCAGATGGCGAGGTAGCGAAGTTTGTGGAGGCGTTATGTATGATTCGATGACCTAAAAACAATGAGTGGTAATTGAGCTTATTTGGGGCAGTACTTACTCTCTTGAAGGCTAGTAAGGTAGCAACACATCGAGCGCTGCTCCCGCAGATCACATAGTTCCTGATTTGAAGTCCCAATGCCAACAATGCAGGATGTACATCTCTGCTTGCTCCTGCCACCGTGCTCCTCCTGGGATTACCATACAGGTGGTCAAAAAGAGCCACGTTTTTATTCTCTTTCTTTGGCTCCTCTTTAATGGGTGGAGAATGTGCTTGTGCGGGTCGAAATGGTATGGGTTTCTGACCCCCAGTGCTAGTGGAGCCTGTCCTCTTGTGCTGTGTCTTCGGAAAATTCGAATCTGGACCCGCTAACGATTGCTTCCTTGCATCTTTATCACCCTGCTTCTCAGGGCCTAGATCCACGACAGGTTGACCTTGCTGAGCCTGCTTCTGCTGCGCCCTCCTTGCAGCCTTCTCTGCTTTGCTTTTCTCTTTCAATTCTTTCCCTGACGGCTTCCCGTCTTTGGACCCTTCGGGCGTCTTTTTCTTGTTCTCGGTGCTATTTGCATCCTTAGCCTTGCCCTTTACAGCTGGTGCTTGCTCGGAATTTGAGGTTGTGTGTTGGTGTTGGACCCCATTCTCTAATGGATGCTCTGTTACATTTGAACCTTGAGCCACCGCTGGCTTGCTACCTGCATCTGACGGGGCTGTCATCTCTGCGGCAAGTATCCAGCTGTAATGACCAGATCTAGAACATGAGTCAAATAGATTTCGTGCTGCGGGTAAATTTTTAGCGCCTAAGCGGAGCTGTTCCGCCTGTCGAGTTAAGATTACAATTCTCTTTTAATCAAAGGCTCATTCCTAAGGCTTTGAAGAAGGCTCGTGAAAGAAATGGCAGACTCGGGTGATGCAGATGCGGCAGCCGTGTCAGAGCCGTTGGATTTGGTGCGTTTGTCATTGGACGAAATTGTCTTCGTCAAATTAAGAGGAGATCGAGAGCTCAAAGGACGTTTACATGTGTGTCTACTCTTGGATCATGGTGATGAATTCTGTGATTCACACCTAATGTATGTAGGCATACGACAGCCACTGCAACCTTGTACTTGGAGATGTGGAGGAGACGATTTATGTGGTAGAAGATGACGATGATGAAGAGGAAACTGTGAAGGTAGGATCTTTGAACCATTCCAGTGAAATCAATCTGACAGCTCTTACAGACTCTTAAGAAGCAGTCAGAGATGCTTTTCGTTAGAGGTTGGTTTCTCTCTTCCGTATAATTTACATATAAATTTAAGGTTCACGGGTTGGCAGGAGACTCTGTCGTGCTCATCTCACCACAAGCTGCAAGCTAAATGGACGATATCGCAAGATAAATGCAGGACTCGAGCCGTTCTTTTGTGAGTGCAGGGTAGTTCACAGAGGCGGACTGTTTGCAATTTGAAGTCTAAAGGGTTTCCTAGTGGACCAACCGAGAGAGGCGTTGCAGAAGCACTGCAAGAACAACCTGTAAAATATCCTCCAGATCAATAGCCTTATGAATGAATATGAGTGTTAGGCTAGCTGAAATTCATTGATATTAGACACGCGAGATCTTGACTCAGAAGATGGAGGAGTACGAGCGTTGTGACTCAAATTGTAGACACTAAGGTATGGGTCACCTTATCGATAAGGGTCTACCCCATATATGACCTCGTTGACCTGCACATTTTCATGCACTAGACATGCATTCTCCCTAGACTACCTACCTATACAATTGCTACTTTATACATCGATAGCCCCATGATCTTGTTATTGCCTTCAATGACTTTACCATTATTTGTAGACGTTAACATAATACGGAAAGGTACACGGTGGCATAAACCTCGGTAGGACATCATGACCGCAGGAGCACACAAACAGACCGCCCACGAGCGGCGGAAAGGGGAGTCCGTATGTTTCATCTTCAATGCAGATATTCCATGCCTGACAGCTTTCGTCTGATAGGCACTGAGTGAATTCGCGGACTACGTCGAGAAGCAGCAAGCGAGAGGCAAAGCCAGAAGCACCTCGGTAGCCCCAAGTGACAGCGGTTACTCAACCCAAAGCACGCAGTATGAAGAGCATGCCGAGCTTGATATACTTGACTCCCTTAACCTTGCTGAGACTTCTACCCACGCCAAACTAAAAGACCTTCTGCTTGATACAGGTGAAGACGCAGAGGCTACATTGCAGCAGCTCAGCGATATCCTCCAAAAAAGGATGCTCGAAGGCAATGGTGAGACGCTCTTCGACTTGGGCCAGGAAGATAGTGGGGATTCGATGGGGTTCTCGAAAGAGCAGTGGGATGTCGCCTTGGACAGGATACAGCGTGCTGGGGCCGTACTACAAGCTGAATGTCGTGTCCTAATGACACTTAACGTGGGTGGTGACGAGGAAGTGGAGTGTACTAGTGACAAGGACAAGAGTTGCTCCGGCAAGGTCATGATACGGCAGGCACCTGAGACTCCGGAAGATGTAATTGAAACTCGTATAGCGGTAGTGGGCAATGGTATGAGATCATGCTCTCTGTTACTGGAAAACAGCTGATGAAAACTAAAGTGGACGCCGGCAAAAGCACTATGCTTGGTGTCCTGGTCAAAGGAGGCCTTGATGATGGACGTGGCAAAGCTCGTGTGAACTTGTTCCGACATAAACATGAGGTCGAAAGCGGAAGAACTAGCTCTGTGGGAATGGAAATCATGGGTTTTGATACTCGGGGAGATATTGTTGCCTCAAACGTTCCTGGTAGAAAGCTGTCATGGGAAGAGATTGGCAAGCGCTCAGTATGGTACATAAGGCCCTGGGAAGGCTGCAGAAGCTAACAGAACAAGGCGAAAGTCATCAGCTTTACGGACTTGGCTGGTCATGAGCGTTATCTAAGAACCACTGTCTTCGGTCTGTTGAGTAGCAGTCCTAATTACTGCCTGCTCATGGTAGCTGCTAACAATGGTTTGATTGGAATGAGCAAGTACGAGACCCAGACTTTAGGGTCAATGGAACATATGCTGACCAATTCTATAGAGAGCACTTGGGCATTGCCCTTGCGTTGAATGTGCCCGTCATGGTGGTCATAACCAAAATTGATATTTGCCCACCGCAGATCCTACAGCAGACTATAACTCAACTCACCCGCATACTGAAATCCCCGGGCGCTCGCAAAATCCCCATCTTTATCAAGAATCGACGAGAGACCATCGAGACAGCCACTCAATTTGTCAGTCAGCGGATTTGCCCAGTATTTCAAGTCTCCAATGTCACAGGGGAAAGTCTTGATTTGGTACGAACGTTTCTCAACATTTTACCTCACCACGGCAACTATGACGCTGAAGCACCATTTGAATTCCACGTCAATGATACATTCTCGGTGCCTTTCGTTGGCACGGTAGTCTCGGGCGTTGTCAAAAGTGGTAGGATGATCCGACATTCCCTTTTGAAATCCTTCTGAACCAGAGATTAGGTGTTATCCATGCTGGCGATGCTGTTCTGATTGGCCCGGACTCGCTCGGCCAATTCACCACCACTAATATTCGCTCTATCGAACGAAAACGAATACCGGTCCCAGTATGCTCGGCAGGTCAATCAGCATCGTTCGCTTTGAAAAGGGTGCGTCGAAAAGAGGTCCGAAAAGGCATGGTCGTCCTTCCAAAACTCGATCATCCGCCCAAAGTCTATCGGGAGTTCATTGCCGAGGTATTGATCTTATCTCATGCAACTACTATCAAGACGAAGTATCAAGCTATGTTGCATGTGGGACCGATCAGCCAAACGTGTGCCATCATCGACATTGACCGTGCCTTCATTCGTACTGGGGACAGGGCGACGGTAGCTTTTCGCTTCGTGCAAAGACCCGAGTATCTCTCCGTAGGGGATAGAATCTTGTTCCGTGAGGGTAGGACAAAAGGCTTGGGTATTGTGAAAGAAGTAGGTTACAATAAAGACAAGCCACTGAACCCTGATGCAGGGAAGGAGGAGGGAAATGATAACACCAATGGGTCTTGATAGGGCGCCATGGCCTACATGTGATCCTCGTCGTGTACATTGTGGCGTGGACAGACTTGAGCGCCACCCGGCTATTATTGTACTGATAGTTCTTATCTGCACAAATACGTACATATCGCGCTGTCTGACAGTCAGTAATGACTGCCTCGAAAGGGCTATGGTTGCGAGCGCATGAGGCTCATCGATTGCATTTATCAATCGTTAACCATTTTAGGTCTAAGCGAGCTTACCCGTTGGCAGGTATCGTGATCTATTCCGGTGGCTTTAGATTAGCGAGAGGAGACTAACTTGCATATGCATGCCATGGGACTCCTTATAGCCTGGTAAATTACCGCCTTATTGAGCTTCTCTACGGAAGAGGGTGTACCATAAAATACCCACTTACCATATCAGTAGGAGCTTGCGAGCACCACGGAAATTTCCACATTGTGTCCTGCTAAGCGTTCTTCTCGGAATTTTCCATGTCGAAACAATTACAGGCAATTAGAAGTCGAGGGGTTTCCGAGGCCAGGCTTCGGCCTAGCAGCATGTACTATCAGAAAACCTTTCGAAGAGCGGTGTGGATTGGTTGTTGAGCATCATCATCTGATAGAAAGATCCCCCATGACCTTTTCCTTGATTTGCGCCTCTTAATCAACCTTGCCTTTTCTACATTTGTTTGCACATTCGCCGCAGAGCATCCGAGCCCTCCCCTCATCGGCGATCATTGTGGCAGCCTTGCAGCGAAGCGAGCTGCTCGCCGCAAGTGCATGATCATTGAAACAATGGTGAATGTCACTAGTAAGTGGTCCACAACGCAGTATTCACATATCAACAATCGCGCTAACGATCACCAATCAACAAAAATCTTCGCAAGTATTCCCATATACGACCAAGATTGGACACGCATTCGTGCATGCATACGATATGTATAACAAAATATTCTGCATAACCCTATTGCATGTGCCTTATTTCTAATAATTACCAAAGACACCCTCCACATTCAAAAGGTTGCGACATCCCGTTAGACAACGCATGAGCTGTCTCCGGGCGTCGGGCAATATCCGTTGCATCGTATGCACCTCCGAAGGCGTTTCAGGTACCCTACCAGCGTGCGCCTCACGTCCACACCTAGCCTGAGACGACGGAAACTGATTAACAGACGTACGATTCATGTTTCGCCACCTCCAATTGAATATGCCATGAGCGAGCGCAGGCCCCGTTTTCAGAAATCAACCCCATCCGCAGCTCGTTCCAAAGCGAAGCTGCATCCCTACTATTCGCCAGAGCATCAAGCAGCCCGGGATGATCCAACACCAATATCCAATGCATATGCACCATGTGCAGGTCCCTCAGCGGATGTTATACAACAACACTCTCACCTCCCCACCCTCCACCTTCTTCGGACACATCAAACTCCAATCCACATCCTTCTCCCCCTCCCCTTCCCGTAAAAACTCATAGTCCCGATAATGCTCCGGATGGATGGGATACACCTCCCCTTCCTCCTCCACCGGTATATCCACCATCACCTGCCCACTCATGACCCATAACCTTATCCTCCTCGCCCGCGCTGCTTGCACTTCTTTCACGGCGCTGATGATTGAGCGGACGACGGTCTCGCTTTCGCTAGGGGAGGAGGGCGCGCCGTAGACGGAGGCTTGGATGACGGAGTCTTGGTCGCGAAGGGCTTCGACGAGGGCGGGGTGAGAGGTCGGTTCGCCTTGGATGATGCGGAGGCGAGGGTGAGAGAGGAGGGATGGGGGAAGAAGGGATGGGTTCCGGAGAAAGGCAGTGACGGTGTGCTTTTTGTGAAGGCAGGCTGCGAGGGCGGCCGAACCGACGCGGCCTGGGATTTGTTAGTTGATCAGTTCAATTGAATTATGGAAGAGTGCGTAGAGGAGAGCATGGTAAATTACCTGCTGCGCCTATGATTAAGACTTTCATGATGAGTACCGACAGGTAGAAGGGGGTTGAAATTCTCCGGTCTGATATCTTTGCTGAGAGTAGTGCAATTGCTGATTGTAAGCCGTAAGGTAGGTACAGCATTAGTTGTCTCTCTCGGTCTCTTGTGTACAACACATGAAGCGGTCAAAAGCCGAGCAGCGACCTCTATAAGTATCCAGTATCCTTCGTCCGAACAGCGCTCCATGCGCGATTACCAATCGCATCCCTCTTCCATCTCACAAGGAAGGCGTTGCGAGAACATCAGGCCACGGTTACATAAGTAGCTAGTTACCATCATGTGGGTTCCAATTCCCACAAGGTACCTATTGAGCTCGGTTACATTGGCCGCAAAGTTGACCGGATGAGGCACTGGCTGGCATCGGACTGCTGTTTTTACGGCCATGAATGCAGCCGAGATGGTAGTATGCGAAACAACTGTGCAATCAGATCGCAGCGTTTTGGAGATGGGGCTTGAAATCAGTTGGCGGCCGTTGATGATGTTGGGTTCGCAAGGGTGGCCGTTTTGGGACGGCCGAGGCAACGCTGATGTTCCTTGGAAACATTTACACTTCCATCAGAGCATAACGCCATTTTGTTACGGCGTGTTTCTCCCCTTAACCATTAACTAATATCCGAAGTGCTCGCCTCTTTTCACAATGGTACAACCCTCCTCTGACCTCATCCACCCCCACGCTCGCCTGGGCTGACCACCTCCAATAGCCTCCAAAACGGCGCGCCCCCGCCCCCACAGCTGCCAAAGAACCAACCCCCCGCCGCTCCGCCCTCGCGAAAGAACACAACATAACCGCATCAACCGAGTCCGAAATCCGCGAAGCCTTCTCCCTCTTCGCTACCTCAGACAAACCCCCCTTCCTTCCCTCCCCCGCTCTCCGCCGCGCCCTCACGGCCCTTGGTGTTCCCCCATCCCCATCCGATTTAAAGGACTTTCTCGAAGTAGCTGATCCTGATGACGAGGGCGAGATAAATTATGAAGCCTTCGTCGCTGTGGCGGCGTTGATGCTAGGAAGGAAAGATGAGAGTGGGGATGCACATGAGAAGGAGATAGATGAGGCGTGGGGTTTATTTGTTAGGATGGGCGGAGATGGCGATGATAGGATTACGATGGCTGGGTTGAGAAGGGTGGCGAAGATGTTGAATGAGGATGTTAGTGAGCAGGTGTTGAAGGATATGGTTATGGAGGCGAATGGGGGAAGGGGCATCAGGGAGGGGGTGGGGAGAGGGGAGTTTATAGGGGTTATGACGAGGGCAGGGGTGTTTAGGTGAAAATGTCGTGGGTGTGGACGTTGTGACTGTGCAATAAGCTACCTTGCCAAGAACAGGTTGTTATTTGGATGAGGTAGGTCTTCTTGTGGATTGATCTGAGCTTGACTGACAGTGGATTGGATTGGGGCAGAGCTAAGATGTTGTGGAAAACACATCTTGACGCTGTCATTTGTTCGCAAGAGCAGAGACGGCTGTTGGTGACATGGTGCAGGCCAACGTAAACGCACAATGGTACCAGTCAGATACTATGGCCATCACCCTTTAACAACTGCTGTACAGTGGCTTTATTGAGCGTTCGATGGCATTAAGCTGAGTGCCATAAGATGGCTTGCTTGAACAATAACCTGTCTCATTCAATTTCTCGTATCAGGGACGGCTGCTATTAGAAGAACCTCAACGCTCGATTGGCAAATTTGTCCTCAACGATCAAGATAATAGATGTTGACCACGTTGGCCTAACTCCTCTTCCGGAGCTACTGAACCACAAAACCGGGGAAGGTACGCTTGAAGACTCAGGACAGGAAGGCTCGAAGATCAAATATGATAGGCGCTAATGTCACCAACGTCTATTCACAAATCAGACGATGCTCACAATTTTTCGTGCTCGAGCATTACTATTCGACGTCGAGCAATATTTACATTCCTGGCTGCGAGTACTCTCTTACAAAGCAGTACTTAGAGTACAACTTGAAAAGATGTATGCGCTTGAAAATTATTATGACATTTGGTCCCGTTTCAGGCCAATCCTTCTCCCCGGGACCTTAGACACGGCAAAACAGATTAAGGTATGTCTTTGTGCTAACGTCTGCCAGCCCCTTGTGCAGAATCCGTTGCTTAGATTGCGTGTCTCATTTGGTTTAGGATACTGGGTCTGATATGCTGGCTGAAGACGACCTGGCAACGCTATTTGGGAGATATGAGATCGAGACGTCACTCGCTACCACATTCTGCGAAGTCGTAAGCACACCTGGTCCTTACTCCCAACATCCCAAGGAAATCTACCTCCGCATAGGGCGTGGGCCTACGTTAGAACGGGCGTTGGCAGAGAATGGGTCATCCATGTTTGCAACCGTTGTTCAATGCGCTTTCCTCTGCTCAGTATGTCTACACTCTCCATCCGAACCTCGGAAATTTGGGCATTTCCCTGAACACAGTTAAGCTCTCCGTACCCATTAATAACGTGTGGTAAACGCCGTGCGTTTGTCAATCTAGACTTCTTGGAAAAGTTCCAGAAAAAAGTTCCAGAACGTCTTCTACTTCATGCACACTTTTCAACCTCAGTTTCAAGCGCTAATTGGAGTTTATCAATAGGTACACGAAAGGAGGTCACTTGCAGCATGCCTTGGCCATATTCTTGACGACCGGTGGGACGGGGCTCCACCTAGCTTTCGCAGACCACTAACCCCGAGTCATGAAAATATAGTAGGATTCCTCCGTGTCTGTGAAGAGCAGACCTTAGCGTACAGGCAGTGGACAATGCTAGATGAAGTTGCTCGTGCATTAAATGCTCCGAAACATGAAGTTTCTGTCCCCATGGATTCCCATATTCTGCGAGGCGTCTGTTTGATGCTTCCGATGTTGCAGTCCCGAAATGATGTCCAAATACACATATATACCCGGAATGGAGCCTGTGCTCTGGCCACTTGGTTGTCTCGGCTGCTTGGACTTGCAGTCGAAGTGACACCGTGGCAAGGCGACAATAGGAGCACCCAGCCCTCTATCATACGATTAGGTCCTAAACCGGCCCGTATTGGTGTCAAGATCAACACAATCGACAAGTACGTCTCCTACGTCGTGCTTGTGGGTCTCCGGAAATTGACGAAAATCAACAACCCAGCGCTTCTAGCAGAAATGCGGGAATATCTACAATTACGAGGGCAGCCCCGAAATGATCAAGCTCCAGCGAGATAATATTGAATACAGATTCTATGGGGGTCGAAACTTCTTTCAGTATAGAAGATTCATCCATTTCTCAGGTTTGACCGTAAATCTTGGCTTGATAGACAGGTTAATGGCGTCACCGGGAGACCTGTCAAAGGTCTTGGAGCAAGAATGCTGGAGCGGGCAGCGGGCGCTTTCGCTGGTGTAGTAGGAAATGAAGGCCGTAAAGCTTGGATTGGTAGATTGAGATCCTTTTCAATAGGCTTCGCCTTGGACGTGGCTGTGCATCTTCAAAAGTGCAGCGCCCAATTACTGCCTAAGGAGTCTGTCACAACAAATAGTATCCAGCCACAGTTCAATGAAGACATCAACAACAAAGAGGACTTGGCTGTTGTTAGCCATAGCTGTGTTGTTCCCCCCCAATATACAATCAAAGCAGCGCGTCTCATATTCAATGACCAAGAACTGGCTGGCCCATTTAATGAGCGGTTCCAAAATAGACTGGGCTCGGTGCATCTAGAGAGGTGTGCCGTGCGCGTGGCAAAAGGTCTTGGTGTGCTTTTGCTCACCTTTGCCCACGTTATTAAATTGGACTCATGTGTCGAACTGCCCTTAGATTGCGAATTCAGCTTGCTTGACGATCAGGCTCTCGTTCGCAGGATTCGAAAATGGGACAGGAGTTCCTCGATCAGTGTACAGGAAACTGACTGGTTCGAAATTATGGCCAAACTTTTGGTCGGCCGGTCGGAAGTTATTCATTCGGGAAGTCTCAACTCTACATCGCTATTGAGTGACCCTGGCTGGTCGATCTATAGGCCAAGCATAGACCTGCGTAGAGACCCTAGTGACATCGTTAAGTCCTTGATAGTCATTTTGTAGTCTGCTACTGAATATGTTGCTGGCTTGGTCATGGACACAGTTAATGTTCTGCTAGATGGTTTTGGTAAATATAGCGCATCGCCTGGCGTTCCTTGCCGCAATGGGATCCAAAAGAGACGTGTCGGAGACGTATACATTACGCCACTCAGATCGCGCTCACAAAGTTCTCCAAGCTTTCCTTCTGGTGCCACAATAGACTTGACTCTCGAGGATTTGTTCATTACCAACCCAGAGTATTGTACCATGGGGAAGGAGAGCTTTCATATTGGCTCGTCAATACTACACGTAGTTGCGGGTCAGATATTTGTGCCTCCCCGGGAGACCGGATATAAGGAGCTTTACAACGCTCTCTGGCTAGCCCGGACAATAGTCGACTGCGAGTGTTCATCGAACTTGCCAGCTACTTTTGAACTCCCAGCAGGCTGTGGAGCTCTAGTGGTGAGATGTGATGACGACTTTGACTTTTGCGAGGAGACTTTGGTCTTGTGCCTCACTGGAGGTGATGCAGTTGCTCGCTGGCGAGCATTGATAGCGAACCATAATGGTGCGACAGTGTTGCTGCGAGGGAAGCAGTGTTGTTTGACTTGTGCTATGGAGCAGGCTTCTAAAATACCCGGGAAGTGTCACCTTGTTCTTTGATCACTCGATAGAGCTGCGTGGGAACGTGGTGTTATGGATAGAATCGGCAGCAACAGTAGATGCATTGTTATAGGCAAGACCATTATGTCGCCAACGATGCAAGTCGCGGCTTTCTAGATTCGGTGAGACTCTGCAGACAAATAACTCGTCGCGGGAGTGCCCATAGAGACTTTTGCTTTCCTAAACACCTTCCCCCAAGTTAGAATTATACATTATCCAGCACCCGTACCTCCAATTCCAGCTCCCTAATTTACAATGACCAAATCCTCAAGCCATGCCCACCTCAAGCCCCTCACCAATTAATAAACTAGCTTTCACTAAAAGTAGCGACCTTTCTGAACACACACAAGTCCCAAAAACCCTTCTGCTCCACAGTCACCCTACTAACTACCTCAATCACTTTGTGACCATCGCGCTGCTCTTTTATCCGTCCGTTTCAACATCACTCTTGATTCTGAGTCTCTCAGCAGCGTCGTTTAGCACCAGAAGCGTTCCAACTTGCTATCATCCCATTCAAGCAAGGGTTTCTAAAGCGGGATATCTGTATATCATGAACCCCCAACTATTTATCACAATATTGGAAGATGAAGATCTGGCAGTAGAACAGCGCATTGCCAAAGGATCTAGGATCTATACGAGGGAGCGATGCTCCGTAGCTAGATGGAAATGGAATGCTCATGTTGCAATACTATTCACGATTTGATGTCTGGGAGAGTGATATTTGACGTTGGGTGAGGGGGAGGAGGGGTAAGGGTATGTTGAGAGATATATGCAGAATCTACAATAGAAAAGTCATTCATGAGGCACAGTAAAACATACAACATGCAAGCGGTTGGAGTAATTGATATAATTTATTGATTTGAGTAGCGGTAATAGTGGATTAATAGTAGTCATCAAGGATGATCAATCCCATGAGAAAAAATCCATCAAAAGTCACGTCGGCGCCTCCTTCGCTAGCTTTGATTTTCCTATCCTATCCTATCCTATCCTATCCTTTTGCATATTGCATTTCAAAAAAAAAGAACAAGAAACTTATAGAGTACATCCGCCCATGGGAATCAACTCTTTCGAAACACCTGATAAATGCAGACAAGAGTCGTGCGCTTCGTAAGATTGCGGAAGGAGAGGAAGGGAATATTGCTGGGTGGCAGCTGTCTGTTTTACATCTAAACGGAAATGAAAGAGACGGTATCCAGACACGGTGGGTATATTGGAAATGGGACAATGTTATTGTGTCCACACGGAGTGGGCATGTCTTAGAGCTATGAATGGAGGAGTTAGCTATGCGGTCCGTAGATGCAAGTTGTAGCGGATGGCATACCATGTAGGACTCCGGCTTGTCCCTGTGGATGCTCACATGCGCACTGTAAGGTACTGCCATCAATGAAGTCAAGTATGACGCCTACGATTCATCAGTCCACATCCTTTCGAGGGCTAGGGGTATTGAAGAAACATACTGTGTGGGAGTTCTTGGCGATCCTGATCGGGTATGTAAGGGGTTCGAAATTGCGAGAGGGCATATCGTTTTGTGATGATCTTTGAATTCTATAACAAGTAAAGTCAAAAGAATACCTATGGCAATAGTAGGAAGAGTGACTAACGCTATCTGACTGCGAAGCCGAGAGGACAATGATACCTTTGTCGTCGATAACCATATGCCTCCTCTTCCATAACTAAGATGCTGGTTAACGTCAATTCTAGGAATGCGAAGTAGCAGAACTTACCAAGGTATCAGGGAATTGGATATTAACGTCACCGACGTCTACAGAGGATGAGGTAGGGGTCTCTAGTATTGGTTCGTGGTGTTCCATAATGGGACTCTCTTTCGGACTAGGGCTCAAAGCCTGGGCTATGCTCCTTCGGGACATAGAAGAGATACTCGACATTCTCTTCATAAGCCGGCTGCGCTTCGAGTCCTTTTTCTCGTCTTTGGTCCCATCTGGAGTAGTAGCCCCGCTCGGTGCATTGTCGCTTATGGTACGGGGCACTTCAGCATCACTCGTAGTACGGCTGGATTTGGAGCGAATACTGGCAAAGGAATCACGTCGTCTGGTTGGCGATGTCGGCGAAGCATCTCCCTTACGATCCGTACTTGAAGACGATCCAGAGCGGGCTGAAGAATATCGAGCATACCTTGGTCGAGGGGGCATCAGCGGCGAAAGTGGTGGGGGCCCCATTGACTGATGCTCTACTACGAGAGGGCTTTGATGAAGATCCATGGTTCGGGGTTCGGAGGGGTTCAATGGCGTCTCAGGTGTCTTGTTCTTTGCATCTCGAACGATCGTAGCAGTCACAGTGATTGACTCTGGGCGGGTGTTTCCGGGTTTAGTGAATTTTTTGAATGGACTGGATTTGACAGTCTCAGGGGACGACGTGGGGGACGGGTGTGCAGTGCTGGGACGGCTTATGATATTATTCACGCTGCCCACGTCAGTCGCCGCAGGCGGACCTCTTGGCGAGGTCTTGCGCAGACTCGTAACCGCCGGAGATGTTGGTGAAGTAGCCTGTGAAGATGGACTGGCAGGACGGGTTGATAGTTGCTCAAGCGCTCTGATTCGTTGAGAGATACCACTCGAAACACCAATCTTCTTAGGCAACGGCGGTACCGCTTGTTGAGCTTCAGAGCGGGGCGATTGCGATGCGGAAAATGTTCGGGCAGATAAGGGTGTTGGCATTCGTGGTGTGAAAGTCTCCTCGTTCAGGCTTTGAGGAGTAAGAGGACTCGACACGCTTCGAGACGCTCTTGTTTCGGCAATACTTTTCTCGCTCTCTGACCTTGAGAACACGGGCTTGATAGGTGACTTTGAGACGGATATTGGCTTAGCTTCTTGCAGCGTGGCGCTCTTGAGTTCTTCCATGAAAGATTCATCCGACAGGAAATGTTCCTCTAAATGATCTGAGCTGGACAATCTCTGCATTGGGTTGACCACACCTTGTCTTCGCACACGACGCTCTACATTTTGGTCATCAATGTTGTTGGATGAAGAAGTTTCTGTAGCTGTTGCATCTATGGTCTGAGATTGGCACTTGTCTAGCGACTTGGCATCTGATGACCCAACTTCGGGCTTGGAAGAAGATATCAGAATAGAGGGTGTTGTATGGCCGGGCGCTGTCGTTGTGCTGAGACCGATTTCTTCATCATCGTCTATAGGCGGCAGCGGAATTTCGGAGGCATTGAGATGCTCGAGATGTTCTTTCTTTGTTGGAGGAGGGAGATGATCCGGTGCCTCAAGGCTCTCTATGTCCTCAATCGCCCCTTCAGAGGCTGGTGCGTGGTCACTTTGGACCCCATGCTCAGAAAGCATGTCTGCACCTCCTGATGGCACTGTCTGTAGAATTCCGTCCGTGGCGTCAATGTCTTTTGTGGAGGATTCTAAATCTTCTGGTGGGGGCGAGTGTATAGCAGGTAGAACGTCAACTACTGTAGAGCCTTCATTGTCTTTCTCGGACTGTCCTTCGCTTATGAACGGTCCATCTTCGGCTTTTAAAGGCGACTCCAATGGCACATGAGACGGGAGCAATTCGTGCTGTTCTTCGGCAGGAAGATTCTCGTCCACAAGCTCTGGCTTGTGCGCTTCTACTTCGGAGCCCAAGTTCTCATCGCTAGTTGTCGAACCCTGGTCATCATTTATTGCAGCTCTGGATGGTGACCCTATTTCTTCTTGATACTGGGGTTGTGATGTTGCAGACTGTGGATTCAAATGCTCTGAAAGTGAAGGCTCAAATGTGGTAGACTCTGATTTTGTATTCAAATCTTGCTTTCTCCGTCCAAGCACCTCCTCGTCATCTGTAATCGATGAAGCCTGGGTAGAAGGCTCTTCACATGTTTCTGGTAGGGATATCGGCGAAGCCTCGATATCGCGATGCTCATCTTTGTTGAGGACCGGTATCGAAACATGTTCAGAATCGAACTCTGCTAGGGGTGTGACTCCACTACCTACGGTCCTGGAAACCGAACCTTCCGTGTCACGCCCTGTGTCTTCCTGATCATCGGGCATCGTCTCAATTCCATTGCCTGTGACCAACTTCTGTGCCGCCAATTGCTTCTGTCTTATTTGTAGAGCTTTCATTAGCCTCCGTTTTTCAGGGGTCATCTTGGGTGACTTTGGTTCTGGCGTCTTTGCAGGTGTTGGTAAGCCGTTATTCGCTATAGTGGCATTGCGATCAGGTATCCGAATTGGTGTTATGGGCGCAGGAGGAAGAGGCTGCCTCGACGACATCCTGTCAGAAAAGTTACTCTGAGCTTGCGAAGATTTTGGCCTTCCTGACACGACATTCCGGGGTGGCATGCGCAGGCCGGCAGGCAACGTTGATACTGGTCGAAAGCTGCTTGTTCCATTTGACTTCTCTAGTCGGCTAGCAGAGGAATCCATAGAAGGACGGGGGCCCAGTTTCACTTTGGGCTTATACTCGTACGCGTGGGGGATATCTCTTGTGCTCGGCCGGCCTGACTGGGAAGACAGTCGCCCTTCGATACTGGGTCTCGTTTCCGGGTCTCCGTAGTCGAGTATTGCGTGCGGGGTGGTTTTATCGCGACTTTCTGGTCGTGGTGGGAGCGCCTTATCTGTGACGCTACTGGAAGTTCGTGGGCGCGGAGGACTTCGCCTCGTGATGGATAGTGACTGGCTGTGATGACGATCCGCGCCAGCAGTTCCGTTTGTTTTTTCAGATTGCCCCGAAGTTGGACGATCCTTGTCGCCACCGCTACCTTCCTTGAGAACTTCTGTACCATGAGCCTTATCAATTGGCGACTCGGACGCGTCTTCTGTTATCTCGGCTAAACCTCGTGGGGGAAGGGACTCATTCGAAGATTTGACAGAAGCTGATGCTGTATGTAGCGAGCATGCGGCGGAGAGCTTAGAATCGCGCAGTTCAGACGAGGTTGCAAATGTAAATATCGTGTCATGTGGGGTGAGCTTCTCCACTACAGATTGGAATTGCACGGTCACCCGGGCTGGGTCAATCTTAGCACGCTATCCGGCTCCAATTAAAGTGTTAATGCAAGTCGTACCTTGTAGCAACCGTGATGTTCCTTCTGGGATATATTTCAGGATGACCTTCCTCCTCCGATATTGTATAAATCCAAACAAGGGCGATTGCTCCTCATAATGATTGACCGCTTCTTTCACCTCCGCAAGCCCATCGCTCCCTCGCTCGAGCAGGCCCACCTCATCTCGACTGGTGTACTTGAGCAAAAGCCTTCATGCAACGCAATTAGTACAAGCATTGTAGATTGGAAGGAGCTATTGTTAACAAACCATCCTCCCCTTTCTCCCAAAGCCGACTGGTAAGCTTCGTTCACCTCCGTGGCCTCCAAGCCATTAAGTGACATTTCGCCGCTTCATGGACTCTGCTGGAGACCTCGTCGTCCTCGGCGCCGCAATTGCTTTCACAAATTTTGTCGCTTATGTTCTAAGTATCTAGACCCTGGGCGATCGCAGTCAGGGGCTCCGAGCTTAGCGTCAGCTACAGAGGGGCATCTCCAAGAACTTCTGGGTTGACAACACTGATAATTTACATTCAAAGCTGGACGAGTCCTGTTGAGGAAAACTCTGGGAGCGGGCGGGGTTCTCTACAGGGGCAGTATGTGCTCTGAACTATTCCGCTCCAAGAGGCAAAGAGCAAAAGATAGGGAGCCCGTTCCTGCATGCTTTACCCGCCCTTCAATCCCGCCCAATAGCATCCACTCCACATTCCAATCCTAGCTGCMAACCTTCTTGATTGAGCGTCCTTGACGCCTCTTGAAAGACTATCTACGAGTGATAATACATTTTGCTCAAATAACATGGCTTCTAGCAAACTTCCTCCCATCTCAACAGTACCCACTCTTCCATCTTCCGAGCTCGTCGCCATCCTCGATCTCCTCTTCGAGCCGTGTGTGGCGCTTCATACCCTTTCCATCAATCTCCTGCGCGAGCAGACGTTCTCTTCGTACGATGACTTGATCACAAGCGTCGGGATGCAACTCAGTGACCTTGCTGAATCGTCCTCTACGAGTGATACCGAATGGCTGGAGAAGATCCTACAAGCTCATCCAAGATTGGGTGAGAAGAAGATAGACAGCACCCAGAGTCAGGCAGAACAGGCCCAGTTGGCATCAGGGCATGAGACTGGTCAGGACAAGCTGTCAGAAATGAATGCTCTTTATGAGCGGACGTTTCCTGGGCTACGATATGTGTGAGTGGGGGACGTGCTCTCGATTCGTTCACGGATCTTAAACCACGCTAGTGTGTTTGTCAATGGCAGAGAACGGTCTGCGATATTGGATGATATGCAGGCTCGCATTGATAGAAAAGATATCTCATCCGAGCGAGCAGAGGCAATAAAGGTCCGAGCCCGACGTTACTGTTTCAAGTGCATAATGTGTGAAAGGATTGCTGATGGCTACAGGCAATGTGCCAGATCGCCGCCGATCGAGCTCGAAAGCTACAATCATGAAGTATATAGGTCCAGCCAACGCCAATGATATGTACTATGTCCAGGTTCGTCTCCGTCATTATTCGTGCGCCTTAACGCCTTTTGTTATGATCCCGCCATGCTACTTGGAAGAAATGGAAATGAGAACGCAGATCCAGTAGGCGCAATTGATACCTCATCTTGTCTTTCGTTCTCCATGACGAGATCGAGTGCTTTTCCGCCAGGCTCAACCGCGTATTGATAGCCTGTGTTGAGGCTATCGAAAGAATATGATGCATCACAGAACTCCGGTGCGGAATCATCCGAATCTAGCATATTGAAATCACTGTAGATGGGTGGATCCTCATCAGCATCAATGCTGTTATTTTCCTCCTCGTCTGTGTCTGTGTCACAACCGTCGCTGTAGTCGATGTTGGTGTCCTCGCGGTCGAAAGCATCATATTCTGACGTGTTTACCTCTAGGCTGGATTGGCTTGAGGGCTTAGGGACGAGGCTTGGAACGGGTCTGTTGCTGTCAGCGGGATCTCAGATTTGGGTATAAGGTGTAAGTGTTGCTGTTTGTGACCTACATGTCTTTCATCGCAGCCTTCGCGGTTTCTCTTTTCCTCTTCATGGCAATAGAGTTGAGTATTGCGGCCTTTCTGAGAAGTTTACCACCCGATAACCTCTGTCTTGCCCAAACACCGACTCGCGAATGTGTTCTGCCAACAATGTGCGTGGTGGGAGTCGCATATGGTTTGCTGAGCCGGGATGTCACGAGGTCAAGTCGAAGTCTCCGTTTCTTTCTCTGCAGCTGCTCTCCGTCTTCCTGTAGCCTGGACCTCTTCAAGCACTTTTGCGGTGCTGCTGTTGCTATTTGACTCGAAGTCGAAGCACGAAAGGTTGGACTGGATGATGATGAGGGGGGATATGTTGTCGATATACTGGAGCGCTCTTGAGACGAAGCCGCCTTCTTGGACAGAGGACGACTCGAATCTATGCTTGGCCACTCAAGGAGCATGTCAATATGCTCTCGTAGCCGCCATAGCAGGGCGTAAACGTCTCACTCATGTGCGCAGTTGGAGGTATAGGCGAGAATAAAGAGGTAGAAGTAGGCAGTTTTACCTGCATTGAAGTTCAAGGCCGGCTGGTGCGTCTTATGTTTTGCAATTAGTTAACCAGAGGTACCCTAAGCAGCCCAAGGTGCCGATTGGGACAAGCCCAGGACTGAGGGTCCAAGACAGGATTTGCGGAGAACCCTGGAGGGGACGGGCAACGTGCTACAAATAGGAGGACTACCTTACCTAAGGTACCTAAGCGCCTCAGCGATTAAGCTAAGGTATGGCCACTGTGAATGAACCCGGTAGATATTCATTTCACCCTCCGTTTCGTACGTACGGGACACTGTGAGTAGAACTAGCTATAGATGGTATGCTGTGTCTCAAATACTACGCGAAGTCAAACAGGGTACATTTAGAGTGATGATTCAATTACATTCTGCATAACAGAGCTCCAATTGCTGTGAAATTCCAGATTCCCCTGGAACAAAAAGATCATCCCAGATTATTACTTCCTTCGAATGTATTGACAGCGGAAGGTACAACGTAACCGGAATACCTGGTCAGTGCCCAATGGCTTTCTAGCTAAACTGGCAGTTCAGACGGTTCCGTGTGTCAAAGTCGATCATTTCGGCCGCCGCCTGGCCTTGCCCAGGAATGGTGCTCAGACGCGCAATATTCAATATTKCTTGAAGCTGGAGGGATGATCTCTATGGGGATTATTGGAAGGATGCGGAGAAGTGGAGCCGACTAAAACACGGGGTATTGTCAAAGTACGAGTCTGGTCGAATATGATGCAGCGCACGGGCTGGTGAGATTGACTAAAGAACGAGGCTTCCATGTGCCAATTCGTGCATAAGCGAAAAAGGCGGAGCTCTTTTCCAGCCCCGATTATTGGCAAGCTACATGACAACCACTCAGCGCCCTTTCCGACTGGAAGCATTTTGCGGAGTGCAGCAGCCTCCAAACGCCAAGGTCGATCATTGGGAGATGGCTGTCGATGCTACCTTGCTAGATTAAGTGACTATTGAAATGGTCTTAATAATTGGTTAATTAGGGTCCTGTAGCTGTTGTGGTAGTCGAATACGATTAAGTTGTAACCTAACGCTTCTACTTTCATTAATCTGCAACCAGAGAAATGATCAACACCGCCGTTGACCCGGTCTTACTAGGTATGGTGTAGATGAGGCTACTGACGGCTTATTCCATCAAATGTTGGATCTCAAGCACATGGTAAAGATGGTCTGTGTCATCGCTCGTCAGACATGGACATCTGTTGTCAGGCGGTTGACAGCACTCTTGAACAGAGCTGATCGCTCTATCGAGCACATCGACAATGTAAGATACAATTTCACCCGGAGTACACTGCTCGATGCGGTGAAGTGGATCTGCCGAGTCCGAGAGATATTGGTACGACATGAGATCATGAACACGTTCAGCATATGGTTTACATATGCTATTACTGTTCCAGGGCACAAAATCATTCGGACACTATCAGCCTTACCAGACATCAACGACGGACCTTATCCCCCTACTGGCGTACTGCACGGCAAGTACCTTAGGGTAATAAAGCCTAGCGCGCCACAAAACCCCAATGTCCTTGCAAGTATAGGTACAGGTAGCTTCGCAATGAAGGGCTCAGTCAAAAGACATCCGCATCCGTATGTGTACTGTAGAGCAGCTTCGAAAGAACACATCTTTGCTACGACTGCTCTGTCTTGGTGAAAAGGTCGTTATGTTACTACAGAACTATGAAGTGGTGGAAGTGAGCGAATTTCTGTTTGCGTCCGCGTGATAAGGTGATGTCTCGCTCGGGAGGTACCCTTACCTATCTGCCGTGACTGCATTCATCACTATGGGAACCGTGTTATGTGCATAAACATGATTTGTACAGGACTGGAGCTTGCATAATATCGGCTAAGGCTGCATTAGAACGGATGGTGGCCGACACTCCGCGATGTTGAGCTACGATCCAAAGATAGCAAAAGACATTCACCAGAAAAGAACTGGTGGAGCAATTGCAGCGCTCTCTTTATCTCACTGCTTTGACCCAACAGCTATGTGTATGCCAGCCAAACCCATCTCGCGATCAGAAAACTGCAATCCAGTTCCAGTAAGGACGGGGCTCCAACCATGACAGATACTTTACCACAAATTCGGGTGCGAGCGGATACACAATCGAGAGATGCCGCCGTGAAGACTGAAGCGCAGGCGCGTCTGCCGGCAAAAGATTCATCAAATTATTCGAGCAATGGTCGTGTCAATGGTCCGGACAACACAGAAGGTGCGCAGTCAGCAGGATGCATTAATTGCACCTGACCACCATCACATCCTGCAAGATACTAATGCAAAGGCTTCAGCACGCACACTTCCAATAGGCAAAAGCTATCCGAGCAGATTCATTCCGACGCTGTCAGTCAATCAGCCAAATGCCGCAAGTAAGGTCGCTACAGCGGAAGCACGGAGAGACTCGCAAGCCATCGATCCTCTGTCAGATGTATGCCGATAGTTGCATGATTCCAAATAAGTAGCATTGTTGACGTGATTGATAGCATATCTTGAAACGAACAAACACCCAGACTATACTACCAACGAAGATGCGCACTGGCGCGCATTCTGAGGAAGAATCAGGTACACCCGAGACTGGCGCATCCATTGCGTCAGGTCGGACGTCTTCGGATCAAATGATTGGAAGGACCGAAAATGCTGTGCCCAGCTCAAAAGACAAGAGGTAATCACGAGGTTCTTCGTTCCAGCATTTCTAGTGGGGATTACTTTATCTGCGGATGCGCCATTTAAAATCCAGCCTGCTGATACAAGATCTTGCAGGAATCGATCTTCTTTCTTCAGCCGCTTTGCGCCGAAGAAGAGAGATACTCTAACCGAGGTGAACGACAATGAGTCCGAGGCAGGGGATAGAAGAACCGAGGGGATGGACGCAGACGTATTCTCGCAGCCGATTGGTTACATACCGCAGTTCCCTTCGCCGCCAAAGTACATCAAAATGCGATCACATGGCAAGAAAGAAAAAGAATTCAACCGCGTATTTCTTGCGCAGGAGCTGAGGGGAAGGACAGGGGTTGAAATTGCACAGTCTGGTGGGAGATTGGTCAAGAATGGTGCATACAAGCATCAAGGGGACAAAGATGGCAATGCAATATGGGCCCTGGAGTTCTCAAAGGATGGCAAGCATCTGGCGGCAGGAGGGAAAGATTATGTCGTTCGGGTCTGGGCAGTCATATCGACAAAGGAAGAACGTCTTGCACACGAGACAGAGGAAGACGCTGCAGCAAAGGATGGCCAGAGCGTCCGATTGAATGCGCCTGTCTTCAAACGAAAAACTGTGCAGGAATATGGAGGCCATACTGCGAGCATATTGGATTTGAGTTGGAGCAAAGTATGTTCTTGTTGTCCGTGCTATATGCGAGATCTGACGGTGCCTAGAACAATTTCCTCCTATCATCCTCAATGGATAAGACGGTTCGGCTCTGGCATATTAGTAGAGAAGAGTGTCTGTGCTGCTTCAAGCATAGCGATTTCGTTACGTCCATTCAATTCCATCCTCGCGACGACCGTTTCTTCTTAGCTGGATCATTGGATTCGAAGTTGCGGCTATGGAGTATACCGGACAAGAGTGTCGCATACTGGAATCAAGTGCAAGATCTGATCACAGCTGTAGCCTTCACACCAGATGGAAAGACTGCAATAGCAGGTTGTCTGAACGGGTTATGTTTATTCTATGAAACAGAGGGCTTAAAATATCAGACGCAGATTCATGTGCGCTCTGCTCATGGCAAAAATGCCAAGGGAAGCAAAGTCACTGGAATACAKGCCATCAATTACCCACCAGAAGCCCCTGATGCAGAAGTCAAACTGCTCATAACCAGCAATGACTCTCGAATTCGTGTCTATAATCTGAGAGATAAGGGTCTAGAGCTTAAGCTTAAGGGTAACGAGAACTCTTGCAGTCAAATACATGCTTCATTCAGCGATGATGCCAAGTATATCATATGCGGCAGCGAAGATCGCAAGGCATACATCTGGTCCACAGGGCAATCTGAGAGCGAGAAAGACAAAAGACCTGTCGAGATGTTTGAAGCTCATTCTGCTATCGTTACTACCGCTGTCATGGCTCCAACAAAGACAAGACAACTTCTCAGTGCTTCAGGCGATCCGCTGTATGACCTGTGTAATCCTCCTCCGGTAACCCTCATAAGTCGAACTCAGTCTCACGCTTCGTCGCTGCCCATCAATGAAGACGAACCGTCTGCTGAAACAAGTGTACCGCCCACACCAGCAACATTTGATTCCGCCAGAGCGAATAAACCAGAAGAATCGCCGGCTTATCTGGCTCGCTGTACCCACCCGGATGGTAACATAATCGTGACCGCTGATTTTATGGGTCATATCAAAGTCTTCCGCCAGGACTGTGCTTACAAGAATCGCCTACGCAACAACGATAACGCGTTCTCGAAAAAGATGCTCGGTCGGACGAACTCTGTCGCCACAAAGCACAGTAATCGATCAGCCCGCGACTCCCTCCAATTCGGACACCCATCATCAGAGCGCATCCTCTCGTGGCGCCAATCAATCTCAAGCAACAACGGTAGCTATGACAACTTCAAGTTCAACCACGGAAGGAGTAGCTCTCCACGCAAGTCCTCCGGTCAAATCTCCTGTCCATCGACCGCTCGCCAACCTTCTCAAACCACTAGCGCTGTCTCACCGTCGCTCCCCAACAGCTCTCAACAACACAGTCCCGAACATTCATCTGTCGAGCTGAAAGCAAACACCCACGATAATACCGATAATACCCTAAAACCCTACTCCGCCAACCCTCACACTGGCAAACCCAGCGACCCTCTTTTCCTCCAAGGCGACCAAAGCTACCTCTACTGGGACCAATCCATCTACCAAGCCCAAGCCGCCAATGCCCAACGCCTAGACCCCAAAGGATCCAACACAAACCAGCTATATTCTCAAAATACTAGTACCGCGGGTAGCAGTAATGGTAGTTCTCATGGACATCTAGGTCCGCCGATTGGGAAGGAGAATACTAATGTGAGTCGTTTGAGTAGTGAGGAGGAAAGTGATGAGGCTGGCAAAGGAAATATTAGGGAGAGGGAGAGGGGAGAGGTTGTGTGTGCAAGGTGTGGGAGGAGGAGTTTCAAGGTAAGGGTTGGGAGTGGAGGACTGGGGAGGAGACAGGTTTTGGAGTGTGAAAATTGTGGAAATGCTTGTTAGTGCTGATTTGGCGGGTGCATGGCGCTTAGGGTGTTGACGGAAATACGTGCCTTTGGCCGATGGGTTTGAGAAATACTCTACATAGATTTATGGCGCGACTGTGGACATACTTAGCATTAGATCTATGGCGGACTTGGGTTATGAATGGCAGATTTTCAACAGCCACCTACAGGATTCCATTGATCAGCCGACTAAGAACGAGACACAAAACTAGTTATTCTAATAATAGCCACCAGTGATAAGAATAAGCTGATTATCTCTAGACTATTGAGGAGGAAATCCACCTGCGATAAGATTAAGCTGATCATTCGTCGCCTGTTGAGGAGGGAAAAGTATCCTAGAGTACAAAAAATGAACAAGACCCTTAACATCTCAAATCCGAGTATTTCACCATAACTTTACATCCGCCATGACTATCTGTAGCCTATTGAGCTGGGAAAAGGTATCCTATAGTACAAAACATAACCAAGACCCTTACTTAATAGCTCAATTCCTCGGTTTCAACATAACTTTACACCCACCATGACTAGTACAAATAAGACTGATCTCCTCGCGCCTGTGAATTCTCAAAGTCAGCATATCGAACAGAAAGGAAGTGTGCGTCATCATCATGTGAGAACAGAATTATTTCACATACCAAGGCTCCGGGTCTCTGCTCTCAATCTCCGCGAATTCCTGCACCATCCGAACAATAATATACGACGCCTCTGTAAGTGCGAATTGTTCTATGAGAAAGATGTGAATGAGCGACTTATTAGTCAAATGATGAAACAAGTTGTGACGAGAGCACCATTGAAAAAAGAGGGAGGAGGGAGTGACACATACGACCAATACAAATCCTCGGCCCCCCATGAAACGGCAAATACTCCCACCCACATCTCAACCCCTTCCTCTCCTCACTATCAATCCACCTCTCCGGCCTAAACTCCTCCGCATCCTCCCCATAAAAATCCCTCCGCCGATGCATAGCATACACACTCCAATGCGCCAACTCCCCCTTCCTTACAAAAATCGGGCTTCTCCCATCCGCCCCCCCACCCGTCGGCAATACCGTATCGACTTGTGCGATGCGAGCGTTTTCAGGAACGACGGGGTGGAGGCGGAGGGATTCGTTGAGAACGGCGCGGAGGTATTTGAGTTCTTTGAGTTGGGTGTAGGAGGGGGGGGAGCCGTTTAGGTGGGAGATTTCGGTTTGGAGGGAGGACCAGATGGAGGGGTTTTTGGAAAGGACGAAGAAGAGGTTGGAGAGGAGGGCGGCGGTTGTTTCGCGGCCGGCGAGGAGGATGTTGAGGAGTTCGGAGCGGATTTTTAGTTTGGAGGGGGTTTGGGTGAGGAGGGAGTGGAGGAAGATGTAGCGTTTTTTCTCATCGTCTGGGGTAACGGAGTCTTGCTTCTTCTTCTCCTCTTCGAGCTCGAGCCTCTCTTTCTCAATAATTCCATCCACATAATCGTGAATCGTCTTATACACGTGCCTCAATTTCCAGTTCTGGATGAAGAGACCACACATTACCGCAATCCAGAAAGCCCATCCACCCTCCTCCTGCGCTCCCAATGTTGCCATCGCACGGTCAACACACGCTACGAATACTTGTGTCTCGGGATCGGCACCCTCTGGCACGAGAGAATCTGTGCTCTTTCCGAAAAGAAACTCGGTAGCGATATCCAGCGTTAATTTTGAGAATAAGGGTTGCAGATCTACCATCTCCCCGTTTCTCGGAAGCGCTTGGAGTAGATGCTGGGCATGCCTCTCAAACATTTCGCAATCTGCTACCTGCGTCCGCACGAACGCCGGCCTCAGCATGTCCCGCGAGTGCTGCCACTACATATCATAAACTCAGCACCATTATCTCATCTCAAATCCAGAACCCTCTCCTAACGCACCAAACAACACACATAAGCAAAAAAACTCACCTCCGCCCCATCACTAGTAAAAATCCCCTCCCCCAAAAACGGCTCCATAACCTTCTTCCTCTCCCCCCCAATCCCCCACTCCCTAAACCCCAAACTAAGCACCTGCTTCACATTCTCCGGCTCCACAGTCGACACAATCCGTTTCCCAAAAACATTCATCTGCGCCGTATTCCTTCCCAACTTCCAAAACTTTAGCTTGGTGTTTTCGAGAGCGCGGTGTGCGCGGATGGCTTTTATGCTTTCGAAGAAGAAATCGAGACCGAAGAAGGGGTCGCGCGCGGGGAAGGAGGGGGGTGGGTGGCAGCCTTTTAAGGAGGCGAAGCGGCGGCGCGGGAGGGTGAGGGTTAGGTAGTGGTGGAGGTAGTAGGCGAACAGGAGGGTGGCTAGGAAGGGGAGGGTGGGGAGAGTGAGGGGGGAGGAAAGGAGGGTTGTGGGTGAGAATTGGGGGAGTTGGAGGAGCATTGTGGGTGTTGAATGGCCTGAGGCCTGAGAAATGAGGTGGCAGATAGTGTAGAACTTGCAGTACGATATTATAATGCAGTCAAATTGAATGATTTTAGTTAAGAAGAAAATACGTTGCGAGAAAGGCAACAGAGCGAGAATACTTATATAAAAAGCTGGTGCCTAGAGGGGTTAATTAGTAGCGTGAGTCTTCGTTGTAGACAGCTGGCGAAAGGCGGTATGCACAATAATAACGCAAAATTTATTCCGTGGACAGAACTTCAGTGAGATTTCTTCATTTATGTGGTAGAATTGGATGTTTGATCATTGATAGTATGTAGTACGGTGAGTCAGAATAATTCATACATACTCAAGGAGCAGACGAATAAGAAGGTTGAATAACCGAAGCCAACGGCCTGTGTGCTAGTGGCCGTTGCATTTTAGAGGCTTGTCCGGTGTACGGTGTACGGTGTACAAGTAAATAGTGGGGAGAATGACAAGATAAGTCTTGACCTGCGCTAGTATAGGATGCCACACAGCGCTATGTTCCCAGCCCGATGAGCCAAGCCCGAGTCCCTAAACTCGGCCGCTAACAGAAGGGGTAGCCCTCAGAGGCACCCCTAAAGTGGCCTAGCAACCGATGTAGTAAGGGCAAGCTCTGGGCATGGCATTATAGACGGCGCTCTGCGTACTATGTCACGGGGTCAAGACTTATCCGTATTGCGCATGTATTCTATGCCCGATAGCAATCCCACCGAGTGGCCCCTAGAACAGCCCTGGGGCACCCCTAGGAGCGGCCCCCGCAGTCACTACCAGAGCAGTCACCCCGGGGCACCCCCCAGGCGTACCCCCCAAAGTTGGAAATTCGATGGTTGAAAATTTGGTGGTTCTAATGCCAATCGTAAGTGTCTATTCATAAATCTTGAGCTTCTTAAGGTCTACTATCACCTAGGCAACCGTGTAGATGATGGATTAATGAGGATTTAGAGGTATGATTGATGTCCCCTCTCAAAATTGGTATTTTGATGGTTGGGTTGCGCGTTGCACGCTGCGTCATTGGCCAACTGCTTAGAAGAGATCGCCTATCAACATTATACACCCCTCAACCGTATGGCCCCCCAAGAGCCGCTTTAAAGCTGGGCCGTCTAGGCGACAACATCAGCCCCCAAAGCCAGGTTTTTCTAGCTAAGATCTTGTGACCTAGGGAACCAACTTTAGGGGGCTTTAGGCATCAGCCCTACAGGGCAATACGGTTCAGGGGTGTATACGGTTGCTCTTCTATTATACCTACTCTGCCGTACCTACTAAAGCAGGTTGACGTGTTCTGGGCTCCACTAGCGCCCTGCCATTATGTCCATTTATTGACGCATACCGGATCTTTGCCCTTGAGTAAAGGCTCTGCGACATCAAGCAGCTACGACTGTGGTATTTCAGAGGTGCTGCACTTTGCCGCCTAAACCGGTCTTTTGTTCCTACAATCTCGAGAGTCTAGCCAACATATACCGTTCTTTGAGTGCCTTATATCGCCTTCCGAATGTTATAAGCTCCTATCAGCGGAGGAATAGCTCCTTCTTTTTCTAAGGAAATCCCTCTAGGATGTTGGATCCACTGAGTGCTTTCTCCGTTGCTTGCAACGTGCTTCACGTGATTGAATTGGGCGTGAAGGTATTAAGCAAAGCTATAAACTATCGAGAAGCCCAGACTGGAATCTTGACTGAGCAGAAAGACCTGCGAGATGTGTCGCAAACTCTTAACGGTCTCAATACTGACCTCCAAGCCTCATTACCCAAACAGACAGCATCAAAGCAGCTGACTGTTGAGGAGGCTCACCTTCTAGTAGCGAACAACCAGTGTCTACGACTTTCGAAGGAGTTGATAGATTTCCTCGATCGTCTGAAGCTCAGAGAGAAGCCTGCAGTGTTTGATAGCTTGCGCATGAGCATAAAAACCTTGTGGCACAAAGACAAGATGGATGCCATGGAAAAGTCCCTTTCTTCGGCTCGCGATAACCTAAACATTGCATTCTTGGTCTACATGAAGTACGTTAACAAATGCCGAGTCTGCGACACAGTAATGACTTTATATTGTAGCTCCAAACAAGCCACCCAAGCACGACACAATGAGATCTTAAAAAATGTTACTCGCATCGAAGGCACCATATTGCACGCCGTAGCATCCACCTCAGAGTCGCTTCAAGATGATATCAAGTCATTAGTGGTGCAGCTTGATAACATCACCCTAGATTCCGCGCAGCAGACCGTAGATCAATTTGCGGCATCACATCGTGACCTGCTTGAGCATTTATCGAATCGACTAGATGCGGTATTTACCATGCACATGGACATCAAGGTCCTCTCTGATAAGAATCAGATTGCCGCTGCTCGTCAGAGCGTCTTAGATAGTCTTCATTTCCCCCAGATTCGCGAGCGTAAGGATCACATCCTCAAAGCCCACAACGAGACCTATCAGTGGATATTGGAGCCAAAGCAAAGAGGGATACAGCACTGGGATGACTTCATCTCATGGTTTAGAGCCTCGTCTACTGAAAGCCGGATATATTGGGTCCATGGTAAAATCGGCTCCGGGAAGTCAACTTTACTACGATTCCTAGACGACAACCTCAGCCTATTGAAGCATACGTCTCCATGGGCTAAGGATGCCACCGTTGTACAAGCGAATTGCTTCATTTGGAATGCTGGAAATAAGTTGCAAAAATCTGCAACCGGCATCTTCCGGACATTGTTGGCTCAGCTCTTTGAGCAAACACCCGAACTGATTCCACAAGTTGTGGGTCTGAAGAGATGGCAAACTGCCCGCCTCGTTGGCAACCATGTAATCGACTGGACGGATTCGGAACTCCAGGAATGTTTGCGGGAGTATATCCTCTGCGCAACGAGATCGAGAAAAGTCTTCCTTTTGGTTGATGGACTTGACGAGCTGGAAGGGAACGATGAAGCGCGTGAAGATTTGATAGAACTATTGGTCGCCTTAGCTATCAATGAGAACGTTAAGATCTGTCTGTCTAGTAGGCCATGGAACATTTTCCAGGATGCCTTCGGAGGCTGTCCACAGCTAAGACTCGAAGATCACACACACAATGATATTAGTTTATATGTTCGGGAACAGCTTTTCAGCAACAAACGGTTCCACAAACTTATGCAGTACGACGCTGTAGCAGCTGAGGGTCTTGTGGCAAGTCTTATCAACAAGGCGGCAGGGGTTTTTTTGTGGGTCAGACTAGTCGTGAAACAACTACTAAGAGGTCTTCGTGATGGGGACAGTATTCGTGCGCTCAGCAAAATAGTCGAGGAGATACCTGCGGGTCTTGATGACTTCTTTATGCGCCTAATGGAGTCGATTGAGCCTCAAAATCGGAAGGAGGCCTCAGAGCTTCTTCAACTGGCGCTTTATGATGAGGATGACTTTGTCTCCTTACATTCGAACTATCTGCTTGATTTCTCATTCATCGAGGAAGGCAAGCCAGATTTTGCACTCGAACCCTCCTACAATTTTTCGGGGCTTGATTTCGCGAATACGGGCGCTATGGCCTTTCGCCTTGAATCCACGATACGAAAATTGAATAGCCGCTGTATGGGGCTCCTTGAATGTCACGGTGATGTTGACGAGTATTTCAAACTGAGCGATTCTTAAAAGGGGAGTGATCGCGAGTCATCAACTACGACGGACCATCGATACATGATTGATGCTGTGGAATTGCTGGATGACTTTGAAGTCTTCCCCATAGCCAACTTGATCGTTGATTTCCTCCACCGATCACTTCGCGACTTCCTACTAACCCCAAAAGTCCAAGCTCTCCTTCATCGTTATACGCAAGGCCCGTATGATGCAAGAATGTTCTTCCGAAATGCTAGGCTTGTTCAACTTTTGGCGCTTAATCAAGTCGGCGCCAACCCCGATGTCGCGGTCGGTCTAGCCAGCTACATCCTGAGTACACTCACAGTTGCCGATTACCGGGAGACTCCCAGTGCCGCTCGTGTAGCTACCATGATGCAACCTATAATTGAAAACCTGGCTCGGTTCCCAGACATCGGAGATTCATGTTGGTACCTTTGCCGCACGCTTTCGAGTTGGTATGACGAAAGCAGCACCTTCCTGACATTAGCGATTGACTTTGGGCTGAACTCATACATCCGCGCCCATTTGACACGTCAAAGTGTCCAGAGTAAGTTAGATCGGCCCATGCTGGATTATATTCTGTTGCACTAAAAAAGGCAACGYGCGCCGCCAGTTGTAGGCAGTGCTATTTGGGTTTATATATTGCGACACACCCCCCCAGGCTCTGATGGCTAATCGGAGGCTGGATACTCCGACTCTGTAATGCAGTATGTAGGTGATGTATGTAGGTAAAGCCCTTCAGGGGCTTACTTAGCGCTTGTAGGTAGGTTATACCCCTCTAGGGGCTCGCGTAGCAAGGGGGCGGAATGTGTCCGTTCTTTTTCTTTTTGATTTTTGTCGAAAATGTCCCACGGCGGGGTTCGAACATGGTATCGCGGAAATTCCGGGCTCATAACTGTTGCACTAAAAAAAGGCAACGCGCGCCGCCAGTTGTAGGCAGTGCTATTTGGGTTTATATTTTGCGACATATTCTGCGACCCCGATTTGGAAACGCGCGAGCGTATGGTTGCGTTGAGAACCAGATGCCAAACTCGGCATTCCTTAACGCCGTCCTGGGATTTGGGGCAGACCCAAACCAAAGTTATAAAGGCGTGTCAATATAGGCTCTTTTCTTGTGTTCCATAGCTGATAGCTTCGGAGAAAGAATACCGGATACCTCATCCACCAATGTGTGTGCGTATTCTGAGGCTCTGAGGATCATGATACAGAACGGTGCCGATGTTCTGCTGCCTAAAAGTTGGCTTTCGGACGTAGGTCACTTTGAAAAGTACGGTGGAAGAAACTGGTCAGATGACACCCCTGATGAGCGTTTTTCGCGTCGATTTCCCCATATATTGCCTACAATACTAGGCAGTATGACGGAAAATACTGTCTACGCCGTCAGCGATCTGCTGGAGCACTTCAGCAACCATTTCGGGTTTCGGCTGGGAACCCTGAAAGCTTTGATGCAGCAGCGAGAAGCTAAGATTCTGGCTTCTGCACCCCCCAACCAGGTTGCAAGCTCTGGAATGGACGGATGAGCAATTCATGAAGAACCTGGCAGTTCGACAAGACGGAGATCATAAGGGGCACCCTGAGCGCGGATTCGCTACTGGCCACTCATTACGAAAACTTTACACGTGTGTACTCGACTTAGGAGAAGAAAATCGACCAATCCGCTCCTACGGATACTCTCCTATCGCCAAAGCAGCTGCTCTAATCTCACTTAGACCAAACAACAACTTTTATTCCCAATTTTACCTGAAGTACTCCTTGTCAACCTCAGCTTTAATCTACATGCCGTAAAGGGCAACTCGGGTGTATCGGCCTCATTATCTCCATCTCTACACACATCGCCAGTGGAATCAGAGTTCTGGGTAAAATTGGTGGGCTGAATAACCTGTACTGGATTGTTTCAGACTACGGCTGAGTCCTCACCATAGTATCGGCAAGCTTTGGTTAAAGAAGCCGTTCATACCAGATCCTCTAGGATTGTGGACTCGCTTAGAATGGCTTCTGACTCACACTACCTACGGTACCTTCTTTTGTTTGAGCACATTGTAAGTGATAGGTTCACCTTCGCGGAACTTACGATCTAAAGTTACAGATATCGTTAATTGTAAGAAGAGGTGATCTAACGAACAAAGTGGTGGTAACAACGAAAAATGTGTTCCATTACAGCAACGTAGGAATTGCTGGAAGAATTTTATCCGTCTCGGACTTGTAAAGGGAGCAGTTCTTCGATATTATCGAAATGACGATGCACTTTAACCTTCACTGTTACCTTGCTACAGCTTTTTATGTCCTGCTACCTTTCCATTTTAGCATCTCCAATTCCTTAGGCTATGTTAGCAACTAGACCTACCCTATCCGAGGCTGCATGATTAATGAGTAGCTAAGATATCTCAGACGGCATATAAAATCTCGACTTGTGAGCCACATTCTCCTCACGTATCACACGATCCGAAAAGTTTCCAAGTCCGGCCTCGTTTTCATGAATTGCCCGTCCATAATTCCATGCACATACGTATCACGGACAAGAACATATTCTCCCCTCTCTGTCCTCCTCAGCAAAAATGGCACCGGACCCCCTTGAAGAATACACACTAAATCTCCAACGTGCATGCCCCCATGACCAAGTCCTACATACCCTTTCTGCGTCATATACGGTCTTCTGGAAACTGTTCTCATTATTGCTGGCCTATACAGGGCATAGTGTCTCGACTCTTTCTGGATGATAGGAAGAACCTCGTTTTGCAAGAAAGCTGGTAAAGGACGAGGGTCTGGGTCTCCTAGTCGGGCTCCTATCGACTTCCACGCCTCGATGTTGTTGAGCAAACCAGTATAGCGACGTTCGGACTCGGACGTTGCGCGTTGGTAGCGCGTGAAATGAGCATCGATCATTTCTTGGTCGGCTACTGGAATGCGCCATAGAGCTTCATTGAGCCAGGTATCAGAGGAGCCATATAGGGCAGGATTGAGTATAGCAGAGCGTTGGCATAGTTGCTTGATTTGTGATAAGTGCACATGATATTTGATCAGTACATCGAACTCGACTCGTGTTTCTTTGTTGGACGGCATTTCTGCTAGTGCTAGGAGAGCTTTTGTCGTGTCATCTATGAGAAAATCGGAGAAAGAAGAGACCGAGTCCACGATGCACCCATTACATTCAAGCACGCTCGGATCTCCTGGAGTCTGACCAGGCTGAGAAGCTGCCATGGTGGCGTCGGCAGAGAAAGGTTTGTCTAGCTCACGCAAGTCGTAAGGGGTGATGTGACGTTTGGCCCCTTCCCAGTCTGGCACCCACGATGGCATATTAGGGTTTTGTGGATGGACATAGTGGAGAAGCTCAAGCTTGCCAAGTGACAGGATCTTTGCTGCTGCGTCAGTGTAAACCTCTTCTACGCTTTTCGAATAGTTAGGGACAATTTTCAGTTGCTCTGCATCTGAAGCTATACCGAGTAGGCTATATATTCTATCTCGGGGATCAGTAGAACGCAGTTGGCTTCTCGGTCGTACGTTGACGTAGAATGTAACGAGGAGATCTAGTAACGATCGGTTCTTCTTCTCTTCCAAGCTGTGCTGGTGGTATAGCCTTTGCTTCAGGAAATTCATTGCGTGTTCCATTTCCGTCGAGCTTTCTGTCTTGCCTATCTTTTTCGACCTGTCCTCTTTAGACGTAGTTATCCATTGCTCTGGGGTATAGAGGACATGAGCGGACCGGATGTTGAAATATGTCTTGAGTAACATGATAGTGTTATCGAATATAGCTAGCCTGAGCTTTTTATCACCACATGCGAAATATACTTCTTGTCCACCACAGAATTCCTGCAGCACCCACGCGCGATACCACCATTCCCTACCCAGCAAGAACTGCACGACCATGAGCATGGAAGGAATGCCGTTGGATTCGATAAAACGCTTGAATCGTGGGTCTTCTATGAGCTCCTGACGTTGCTCGTCGCGGAAACGATAGGTATGCCTTGCAGTCAAATCAAGACTTGGCTCCTTTTCGTAGTATGCGTTGAACATGTCCACAGCTACATCGGTTGCTGGCGTTGCAGCACCCAGCCAGACTATGACCAAAGACGCAAATGCATAGATTTGCTTCATTCGAAGCACTTGCTCACTCTTTTCCTTCAGGTCGTTCTGATTGATGCATAAAGCATCTATCCAGAGCACGAACGGCTCATCATCCAGTTGCAGGGCTTGAAGTGCTAGTGCCAAATTTCGAGTAATGAGGAGGCGATGGTTATCGAGGACGAAAGGAACCCTATCACTTGGATCTCCCCAGACGTAAGAGAGCGCAGTGTACCGAGGCTCGTTTTCTAGTGCAACGGTTTCCAATCTACCAAGACAGGTTTGTAGTGATTCCGATTGATTACTACATTGACCATCGTTGGCCTTCAATCTATCAATGCTCTCATTGAACGACACGGAAGCACTGTTGTCCGCTGGAATGTTTATCCATACTTCGTCTGATCTGCCCCGCGTAGTTGTAGAATCTGTTCGTTTGGGAAAAAGATGGAGAAGTCGTATCTGGCCCAACTTGCTGTTGAGAGGTTGATACGGGTATTCCTCCATGTCGAGCGGTCGTTAGTGCTCATTCTGGCTACTAGGAAGACTGACGACACTGTTGCAAGCGTATCCTGCATGCTTCAAAGAGAGCCCATGATCATCAACCCTAAAAAGGTTCACCCTCCGGCTGACCACCCTGTAGGGCTGAAGCCTAGAGGTGGTGCCCTGAAATTAGACTACAGAACCTTTGCATCTCCTCGACTGCCTTTAGAGATCTCGGAATTCTATTTATGGTGTCGTTCAGGCTTTGATGTGAAGCTGAACTAGCAAGGCCATAAAACTTATTAAGCTAACATGGTAATAAGTTTCTGCTGCCTTCTTCGGGTTGCAGTTTTCTGCAGATAAATTTTAATGCCAGCTACTAGCGGTCAACCTTTTTGCAGGTCTTGTAGGAATCGTAATTATTCTACCTACGCTGCTACACGTTCTCAAAGTAGATAGGAAGCCAAAACGACTGTTGGGTCTCGGGTCACTCAAATACACATTCCAGTCAACATCATTGTCAGTATATACAGCTGTCTACTTCTTCGCTGCATTGCCTTCTCTATTGATAGATGGATCCTATATCAATCCAGTCAGTGTCGGATGTCTGATACACGGTTGAACCACCTCTTCTATCAATATGAAGTTGAATACACACCTCTCAAGTCCCCCCACTGCGCTATGCTTGCATCAGCGGACAAGGCCACTTAAGGGGAGGGGTTAGAGGGATGGTTTCCGCTCTAGTGGATCAAGTGATGAGGTCCTATATGTTCTCTGTCCTTCGATATTACTGCTTATATGGCATTTCCACTTTAGAACATGTGCCAGCGAAGCCAACAAAAGCCGGAGAAAACGCCCTGTTAATGGAACATCGAATGAAATAAACCTGTTTGCATGAGATGGCGAGACTCAACATTATCCTTACACATGACCCCCAAAGACTTCAAGAGTCGACTGCGCCCAAAGGCTCTCGGAAATCGGTCCTCTTTGAGAATATCAATCTTTTCTTGTTGCATGTTTGAGGGCGAGGGCAAGCACCACCACTAATGACGCTCGTTCCACATTGCAATGGCACTAAGCATGTGAGCAGCCCACCTGCATATATGCCAACACCCATGGCACTAAATCTGCGGACAGCCTAGCTGCATTCTCCAAACCCGAGGCTAAAGCCGTGTTAGGCATCGTACATTAAGCGTCAGCGATGACAAAACTTGTAGTAACCAAATAAAATCTAAGCTAGTTTCACCACACCATAAATTGTGGATGAAGTATGATACCGATATAGAGCATATACACAGATTGTCCAGAACTGTTGCCTTTTCAAGTCATTCCGCAAATGTTTCGTAAACGTACTGGCTGTGAATTCAATTCAGCACTTGCATCTAGAGGACACACCGATCCGTTTTCCCAAAGCGAGAGCGCATACTAGAGTAATGTAAGCGGCTTCACTAAGAGGCTAGCAAAAGGGGAATAATCTGCTCAGCTGAACGGTACGGGCCTTCCCCATATGCGGCCAAACCTTAGACCTTAGATCCACAGTAGCTAGGGCATGGCTTGCTTCAAATCCCATGTGACCCTCTACCTAAGGATCCATACAGCGTGGGGATGGTGCAAGAAAAGTCTCTTGCCGGTTTTCCCGATTGAATCTGGCCGCCTGGCAATACTGCTGAGTAAGGCTGTGTAGTCGGACGCATCTCTCGCGATGATTGGTCATGACAAAAACCAACCCTCAGGTTGACTATAAAGGTTTCCATCGCATCATCCTTTTACATCCGTACATACTTCAAGCAATATAACTTTCCAAAGGCGAATCCAGTATTCATAAACAAGTACAGAAATCACAGACCTATATATGTGCCTCTATTGAAAATGCCGGGTCTTAAACCCACCACCACAGTTAGGCCGCTTGACTCACAGCCTGGAAGTCACACCCAGCTATCTCCTGAGGCCATCCTTGGTCTTGTATTCGGTCTCTTCATGGCAGTTCTTGCTGTAGCATCGCTGTGGCTGTCCTGGGCGCAAGGGCGGCGTCAGCGGATAAATAACGAGTATTACTGAAAAATATCTGCTTCAGATGCACTAACATCGAATAGTAGGTCCAAGGAT
Organism: Cladonia macilenta KoLRI003786; assembly: GCA_000444155.1. Classification (NCBI taxonomy): domain Eukaryota; kingdom Fungi; phylum Ascomycota; class Lecanoromycetes; order Lecanorales; family Cladoniaceae; genus Cladonia; species Cladonia macilenta. The sequence goes on from KE598566.1 coordinate 455,012, forward strand.
GGAATTTGAGAGATTCGACTGGGTTATTTGGGCGAAAGCTAGGAGAGACTGGTGAAGTCACAACCCAGTGCAGAGAGCGATTGCATTAGGTACTCGTCCTGGGCTGTCGCATACGTCGCGACATTATGTTACCAGTGCTCATCATAATATTAGGCAGCGCTCATCAGACCATGACGGTATCGGGAGCATAGAGGAGATTAAGTGGAGCAATCAAGCCAAAGCTTTCGTAAAGATAGGTCCATTCCCGCAAGGGTCAATTGGGCCGTTGCTTGTTTTAAGGTAGCGGCGTTGATAGACGTAGAGAGAAGACTTATGATCGATTATATTCCAGTGGTAGTAGCACAAATTGATCTGCACTACAATTGAATAGACCGAAGCGCGGCGGCTACGGTTAGGTACATAGTGTTAGGTGCAGTTTCTACGGGCCACTAGTCCTGGTGGCGTGCCGTAGGTACAGACCAAGCTAGAGTAGAATTCTCTCGCCTTCAAGGGATCCTGGATCTCCATCAAATCGACCCACGCTTTCGGTGGTGATGGCTGCACCAAGCCTGCGGAGCTCGCTTCAATGCCTCAGAAATTCGACTTCCGCACTCTTAAGTGCGCGAGACCCGGTCATGGTGAGCGCAATGCCCCTAGGTAGTCAATGAAAGGCTCTAACGTAAAGAAAGCAATGTCTCGCGCCTCGCCTCTCACGATCAATGGCTACAGAAGTCGAGCTTCCACAGAGCCAAATCTATAACCCTTTCACCCCAGAGTTGTCTCGTCGACCTCCACCGCCCGTCCCCGAGGTTCTCGCGACTGTTTACAGTTTCCCTGAGATGGAGCCTCTTCGCTTTACCCATTACCCAGCGAATCAACTCCACCTACCTCTACGACGTGACATACTCCATCGTGCAGTCATATACGAAGCCAGCGTCCACCGAGGGATGCGGACCGCGAACACTAAATGGAGGTCAGAAGTGCATGGTAGCAATCGAAAGATCCGTCCACAGAAAGGAAGTGGTAAGGCTAGGTTGGGCGACAAAAAAAGTCCCATGTTAAGAGGTGGTGGTGTGGCTTTCGGGCCTCATCCAAGAGATATGAGCACGAAGCTCCCACGCAAGATCTATGACTTGGCGTGGCGGACAGCGCTAAGCTACAGGTACAGACGGGGAGAGCTGATTGTGGTGCAGAAGGTGGAGGATCTGGAGACGGACAATTCTTGGTTGATTGAGAGTATCATGGAGCAACATGGCTGGGGAAGAAAGGATGGCAAGTCGCTGCTTGTCACAAGAAGGGTTATGCCGAAGTTGTTTGCGGCGCTGAATGGCAGTAAAGGCGGTCAGCCAGGGGCTCTTCAGCATGGGATTGTCAAGGAGGAGGCTGATATTGATGTCAAAGATCTTCTGGAGATGGGAAGGGTTGTGATTGAGAAGCGGTCGCTGGATTCTATATTGCGAGAGCATTCGAGCGATCTGAACATGACTGTTCCTTCGGCTATACACACTTAGTAGTAAATCTCCTTTATTTGTACAATTTTGTCAAGGACATGGTCCGATGAACGTTTCACCATTCATTGTATGTCTAGCACAAGCAGTGTCTATCTAATCCTGGGGGTCCAATTTCACAGCATATTGTGGCGTGGTGTCACTAAGGTCAGTGAAATGTGGCGGTGGACTGCCGTACAGGCAGTGTTGTTGCTGCGAAGAAGAGAGACTGAGGTAGCCTTGAATCAGAGTGAAGTTACAGAACGTCAATGAGAACTTAAAGCCTGGTTGTACGTTGCGTAATGAGGCCAGCGAGCTTTGAGGCTTGAGTCCTATGAGGAGGCTGCTGTTGGATTATCGTGATGAGAGATAGAAGTACGGTCACAGGCCTAAACACCAGGACACACAGCAGAGATACGATATCCCGAATTTGGCATTAGCATTAAGTATTTATCGTGATTTCAATCTGAATACTACCCACCCAACAAGGGTCAAGATTAAGATCGACAGTCCCTGTAAAGGATCTGTAATGACCCCGCGTACGACTATGAAGCTACTGAAGATACAGAAGATCACAGGATTGAAAGTTGCTGTCCTGTAAGATGTATCTGGAGAAGCTTTACCACGTCGGCGGCGGAGCATGAAAAGCCCCAGCACAGCCAAGAAAAAGAACAAGTACTCTGATATGCCTGCAGAGATTTAGCATCAGTCATCGTCAATTTGATGAAGGTTCTACCAAAGAACTTTACTAAGCTGTCAAAAGATCCGAGGATCACATAGAATGATGCAATAGATGCATTTATCATCAGAGCGTAGCTGGTCAGAAGACTCATTAGCGGGCTCTATGAGCTCACAGTGTGGAGATACTTACAGCGGTACATGTCTATCCCAGCGTAGAAACTCGGTCTTCTTGGCAAACCAAAAGCTTCCAGAGGTGAGGAAGGAGGGAAACCACTGCAGGGTTTTTCGCGTATAGGTTGCGTCGCCTTCTTTCGAAATGCAGTGGCCATTTCCTATGATCTTTGGGAAATATCCGCTTTTACTCGCAGTGACGGAGAGTCTTCCTAATGCAAAGAGGTTGGCATTTAAAGCTCCCAAACAGACAAGAGACACGGCCAATGAATAGATCAAACCACCCGGAAGTCCAAAGAGTTGAAGGCCGAAATTCTGGTTGATGCCTTAGTAGACGTCTCCTGATTAAAGGTATTGCAGGAACGACTAAGGGAACAGACCACGGCAACAAAGCTTTTCTGTCTCATCTGCTCAAAGGGCAACACCATAAAGAGAGCGATGTTCATTAAAACAAAGCCGCTGACGGCCACGCCCATTGCTGTATTGAGTACTCGAGGCAAGTCACGGGCAGGATGAGTCATATCGGCAGCAACAAAGCCAACCTGCCAAACGTGCAAGACACATGTTAGTATGAAATCATTACGAGAGGCATCAAGTCATCTTTCCACAGAGTCTTGCTCACCGTTTCCCATCCACCGTAACAGAAAAGGGCTCCAAAGACAGCTGTGATATAATCCCCTATCTTCTCCCACACACCCATGTTACGGCGCAATGGGTCATCAGCAAACCAATGGGGTCTTGATTGTGGAGAGCCAGGGCTGAACTTCGCCATACCCACCGCTATACCAATTATAGCGATGGAAAATACAGTGAGTAGCTTTAACAGAAGGAAGGCATTGGCAGCTCGTGCACCCGCAATACTCCCTAGACAATTGACTAAAGTTGTGAAGAGTATTGCAAGAATGGCTATGACTTTCAGTTGCCAGGCTGGCAGTATGCCATCAGTCGCAAAAGCAATAGCCACGTTTTCAGCAAACACAATTCCAATGGTGGCATTAGAGCAGCCCTTCGCTATGGCAATCCACACCCATGAGAACAAAAATCCCATGAATTCTCCATAGCAGACTCTGAGGTATTCTTGAACACCTCCATTTCTTGGTATTACCAGTCCTAGCTCGATGAAGGAGGCAGCGCCGGTCCAAACCAGTATTCCCGCCAGGAGCCAGACCACGATTGCCATACCCGGAGAAGGCACATGATTGCTCACGTGTGAAGGGGCGGAGAAGATGCCAGAACCAATCTGGAGACCTAGCACGAGAGCAAGACAGTTGGTAAATGTCAGATTCCCCTGCTTTCGGCTCTGTGTGTTGCTGCCAGGTATGGTTGGGTCGGTAACGAACGGTGTCGCTTCTGCTTGGTCATCATGTTCTACAGGCTCTGATCTTTGGGAGTCGAACGAGGAGGACGCTCTTGGATCGGTTGGCAGGGAATTGCTTGACCTTCCGGATTTCAGTGTTATCGTTTATGTAGAGGCGATTGACTTTCTTACCGCGACGGCAGCGTCGTCATTGTTCCTAAAGCAATACACGCGCGCTCTCTGGCTGGCAAGCTTTGGAGCTACATTCAAGTTGGACAAGGTTGCCGAAGCTACGATACAGAGTTTTGACGGTGCTCGAAGAAAAGCTATCCAATCAGGTGCTGCACCATGGATCCGTTGCTTAGTAAGGATCTTGGCATCTCAACCCATCGAAAGTCCAGAAAACAAAACTGTACGCATCGGCATTTTCCGTGTAGCCCGATAGCCTTGTCAACGCTATAAGCGCCATGCAGAAACGGGGCGTCCAGCACGTTGGCGATTTGGCCTGGACCCTGCTAAGTTCTAAGCCACTAAAATGGATGCCTTGCCAACAGTGCCCCACCAACAAGACATACAAAGTAGTGTCCACTTCCAAAACACAGTTCACTCACCAGAGGGAAGAAGCCGCGTAATCTCGCATAATGTCTGTCAGTGCTGAGCCTCTTCCCCTTGGGAATCAAACTCAACGGAGAGTCCGTAAGATTCTCTCACTGGATGGTGGCGGAGTGAGAGGGCTTTCTGAGATATTGATACTTCAATCTCTCATGCGAATGCTTTCATTCGAACGGCGTGTCGATGTTGAGCCATGGCAAGAGTTCGACATGATCTGCGGTACAAGCACCGGAGGGTAAGTCCATCGAACCGTGCCAGGATCTCCTGTGAGCAGAGCGGCGATTCCCACCTGTGTTATCGGCTTCGTCTCCAAAAATTTCGAGATGTTGGCTAACGTGACGCAGCTTACTGGCTATTATGCTTGGTCGGTTGAAGATGACTCTTGCGGAGGTTCAGAGCGCGTACCTAGCGTTCGCCAGTACAATATTCACGCCCAAGCTTCACAAGTTGAATCCTACCCGTGCGTATGACAAGCTCAAAGCCTCAGGTAAATACCAGAGCGAAGGACTCAACAAGTACATTAAAGATCTGTTGAGAGGCAGGGGCATCTCAGAGGACGAACTTTTGAAAGACCCGGACCCCGAGAATTGTAAAGTGTCAGTCAATTACTCTGGAAATGTGAAGGTGCTGATGATTGTAGATTCGTCTGCGCTGTGCGAACGGGGGATGTGTCCGCACCTGCAGTCATTCGGTCATACCGAAGTCCTCGGCCTGACCTTCTGTACGGTAACATCAAGATATGGGAAGCAGCGCGCGCCACATCGGCCGCAACGACGTTCTTCGACCCGATTGAGATCGGGCCTATGAAGCAAAGATATGCTGATGGAGCTTTGGGATGGAATAACCCAATAGAACTGGCAGATACCGAATCCCGTGATTTTTGGGAGAATGACGATCGTATCATAGTTAGCTTGGGTACTGGCAGCGTTCCTGGCCAAACGTGGGATGGTGATATAGTAGATCTGGCTCGCCAACTCGCCAAAATTGTGACGCAAGCCGATATGACCAATGATCGTTTCAGAAAGGCCCACCCAGAACTTATTAATGACAATCGCCTCTTCCGATTCACGGTCACGCAAGGTCTTGGCAACATCGGCCTTGATGAACACGAAGCCTTTAACAGGATTGCGGACTATACCGAAACATATGTATACAATGATGACATTTATAGGCTCCTGAAGACCTGCGTACGGTCATTGAAGGATGGTGGTCAGAGGCTCAACCTAGCCGGTCCTCATGGTTCGTAGCCTTCAGCAGGAATCGTCTGACGGTTTGTGACTTACACTGGGAATATGAAGAGTACGAAGACGTTCTGTCTCATCAAGCTAGCAATGTGATGACAAAAATCTGTGCAACGTGTCTCAAAGGTTTCACTCGTCCTGCTACATGACCTATTCGGCTCTTGCTGATCTGAAAAGGCCAAACTGTCGGCTCTATGCTCTTCCTTTGTCGTATTTGCGATCTTATGGAATGCGTAGTCTGCAAGAATTACCATGATAAGGACCACCTAAGCTCAATGCTGCGGTTCATATCTGTACAATGGAATAAGAACATGGAACAGGATGTTATCAAGTCCTGCTCGTCCTGCTTGAAACTCGTAAGGAGCAGGATTGAGTGTGCACAGTGTGAAAAATCGCTTTGTAACATCTGTTGGGAGATTTTAGCAACTCAGACTGCCTGGTTTGATGAACACGACCCTGGCCACAAGTTTTTCCGATCAATAGTACCACCAAATTTTTCGGTCCCTAATGAGTTGAAAAGGACTTGCAGATGTGTCGAAGACCCTAATGTCATGATGCATTGCAGTAGATGCATTACTGGTAATTATATGGTGCCAATATCTGGAGCCACGACGTTCTAACGATCGCTAGCTCTTAAACCTGGCAGCTCAATTCATTGGTGCATTACATGCAGAAACATTTACGGTGCATCTGTGAGATCTTGCAGAAAGTGCTATCGGGAAGAACTCCCAAAGCACAAAGATCACAAGTTTCAAAGCATCACGTTGAGGATGGAGGAGCCGTCCAACACGGTATCGCGGCAGACCACAGTCGCTGAACAAATTGATCGCTGCTGGCAATGTTTCGATTGCGATTCTGGTAAAGGGAGTGTCTTGTAATTGCCAACCTATGCTGATGAAACAAAACAGTAATCCATTGGTCGAATTTCGCCCGGCATCCCTGCCCAAGAATGAGCTACGTAGCTGGAAACGCCATGCTCGACCATATCACACGCTTCGACAATGCTAGATGCAGAAGACTTGTAGAGCCCCGGTACCCTTTCCAAAACCTCACGCTCAGTACCATACAATGCTCAGCTTGCAAGTTCTGTGCGACACCCTTTGACCTCAAACCTTCTACCAAATAGAAGCTGACAAAGTTCACTATACAATAGTCATACCATACGAGGGCTGGAGAATCATTTGCCTCCAGTGTGTCCAAATGACCTGTAAGAAGTGCATGAACATTATGAAAAATACCAGACGACCGCATATGCACCAGGTCAATCTTTGCAGGATAATCACAACTTTGGGACCGAGTAATGGACGGAGGTGTAAAGGCTGCAACCGAGGTAAGCACCCGCACCCGCAAATACGTACCTCTACACATACACAGCCCAATACACACACGCGTAAGTCAACATCACACGCATACTAAACTGCATCCAGACCATCCCGGCCAAGGCTTCTCAGGCCTACAATGCATCAGCTGCCGCAAATGGGAGCTCTGTTCCAACTGCCTCGTAAACAAAACCCCAGTACACCATACGACCTGCGAGCAGCGTATGACGGTGTGGGAGCTCATCATACCAAAATCAAGCCTGAATGTTGGCCTGGGTAGCAGCTCAACAACTCAAAAGGTGCTGCGGAAGGTGGGTGAGAATCCTGTTTTCGCGACTACGGCTGCTCTGGTTGCGCTTTTCGCTGCTGCGCAGTTAGAGGATGTTATTGATGATTGAGTGATGGTACGGGTCTTCCTTGAAGGGTTTGATGGGTGTCACGGATAGGTACTTTTGATGCCATTAATTTGTATGTCCGTTTTCCTAGACGGGTATTCATGACAGTGTTTTAGAAGACATTGATAAAGCCATATTTTTTCTTATTGTATCTCTATCATTAGGTATTGGTATATCTCATAGCCTATGTTATTATTAACACCATATCTCTTCCCGAGTTGAGCTACTATTGCAGCACTATCCAACTCCTACCACAAAACGTCATCGAACAACACATACCAATCACAACCTAGATTACCCATCCAATAATCAGTCTAAAAGCATCCTCACCTGCTCCTCCTGTTCCCCGTCGACCAGAACTCTCAAAGGGGCACAAATAGCTCTCACTTCCTTCCTCTCACACCCCTCTAAGGCCCCTATCAGCCTCCTAACCCCCCTTCTAATCTCCTCCCTCTCATCGAAACTCTCCATCAGCTCCGCCCTGTTTTGAAGTTCCCCTGTCCACAACACAAAATCACTCGCAGCCTCCTTCAACGTCTGGTACTCGTTCGCTCTACAGATCAACTCCCTCCTAGCCTGCTGGGCCTGCTTGCTCAATTCGGCACATCGAGATGACATTTCCTTTTTCGTGAGTAAAGAAGAACTTAGGTCCCGGCTTTGTTGCTCAAAAGAGGCAATTGAGGCCTGGATGGCTTCGTTTCGGGTATAGCAGGACTCTTTCTCAGTTATCAAGTCCTGTTTTTTGTCCTTTAGAATCCTAGCTCAATTCAGTGCCAATTGCTAATATATTCTCGCACAGTATTGCAGCTCACATATGCCCGATTTGTCCTGCAGCAGCGACTCCAATCGCTGGTATTGGGAATACTGGAGCTACTGCCAAAGCGCCAAATTTCACCTTCAAACCGTTAAATGTGATCCTCTGCTTAGTCACGGGGCAGCGAGACAAGGGATACTCACAAATTTTGCCACCTTCCTATGCGTCTTATTCTCACTCGCTTTGTTCTCAACGGACCTCAACTCAGCCTCGACGGTCGTCAGCCGGCTTTGAGCTTTCGCTTTCTCTGTTATCTTGCGTTCCAAAGACTCGCGAGTCGTTGTTACTGCCGCTTGAGCGCTCGCCGTTGTCTCGTCTAATCCAGCCTTCAGCCTGTCGAGTTCGTCTTCGATGTCCGTTGCAGCTAATTGTATTTCCATGATATCACTTAGCTGCTTGTCAGCTGAATTCGAGAGCTTTGTAAAACAAGTACGAATCTGCGAACAGCGTTCTCCTAGGGCAATGGTGTTCCTGGGATTTGACATGGATATTTCCGTGACGAAAGCCCCCGGAACTTTGGGCGCATCGATGGTGACATAGTCCAGTGTTATTGACAAATCTTCCTCTGTACTAATATTGATATCTTGACCGTTTTGGAGACTTTCTAGGGTTGTCTGAATAGACCGAACACAGTTCTGTAAGCAATTGAGAATACTGGTTTGGTCGATGTCAATCACATCCCGCGCTTCCTGTCCCTGAGCTTTGTACCGCTCAGAGAGTGCCTTCAGCTCTGTCTCTAGCTCGTCAATTTGGGATTGCGAAGACATTTTCTGAGATGCTGTAGATATTCAGTGAGATACTATAGCCGTGCGAGGAGTCTGCTGGCGTTGGTAGTCAAGTCTCGGGTGTTGTCTATTATTGCCTGCTGGGCTTGTCAATTGGACAAATAAGTGAAAGCCATAACACACTTACCCATACCTCTAAAGCGTATGCACTTGTGGCTTGGGACCCACTGAAGCCTAGAGTTCGGATGCTTGTCCTCGGCTCAGGCTTCTCTGAGGCTAGTTGCGGGGAGCCCAGGGCAGTCGATAAGGGACGCCCTCAACGCCGCGACCACACCAGTTATAGATCGCCCGGGAACTTAGTAAGCATATCGAGAACGTAGCGAGATCTTAATGAAGGTGTTTTAGCCAGCCCAGAAATGACTAGGCTTGTTATAACATAGGCGATTAGACATTGGATCCTCAGCTCTCAGCCGCTCACTTACAGGTTTGAACATGTGTCAGGCGACACGGCCAACTTGGCCAACATTATGGGCCTAAGCGCACACTAATGCGGACTATCCTTGGCCTAAAAAACGTGGGCCAACGCAGGGGCCCTGTTTGCTGCTAAGTGTGCCGTGGCTTGCACTACGGTGAGAACCGGATTGCGATGACTCTTTAGAGGCCCTTGTAAGCCAGCCAACGAAAGGAAAACAAGGAAAATTTGGCGATGGCCGGCGAACGTGGCAGTCCAGTCCTTCAGCCTTGTAGATATCGATACTTAAGGTTCGCAAAGACCAAGCATCAGGCAGTCAGAGTACTTTAGCAGCCCATAGAATTCGTTTATAGAGCATGAAGTAGCCCCAATACCAGACGCTATTAGTCTTTCCATCATCGAAGCAAAATTTGTGCTTTGAAGCCCCCTCGGAACTCCCCATCAGCCCTTCCAAATCGAAGCCAGACACTAAAGATGGCGGAAGAAACTCCGCCTGCACCACGACCGACATCTGAGCAAAGAGCCGCAGCGGAAGATGAGCGGCGGTACGCTTTGCTCCGATCAATTAGGAAAGAAGGAGGTGCGGAAGCGTTCGTCCAATCTATATCGCAACAATTGCTCCTTCAGCACGATGCTAATTGGGGTGATCTCCTTGGAGCTGCTCCACAAGCGCTCTGTTTTCTCGGACAATGCTTTGTGGCCACAACGTCGTCTGCTGCAATCTCGTCACTACAGCTTCCGCCGGAGAGTGGGCTGAAGTGAGTACCCTTTTCAGAACTCCGAGTCTACAGCAACTGGGCTGTATGTAACGGTATTGAATGTAAACCTCTAGGGAGAGAACCCTGCGTGCAAACCTTTTGCATTGCTCAGACCTCGGCAGAAGGGCGTTTGGTGATGCGCAGTCGAAGATGGATAAGGTCCACATGCTCACGACTTATATCTGTGAGCCCACGGGTCCCGTATAGAGCCTGCGAGCAAAGAGTGTAGCGGCACAAGTATTAATTGAACCTCCAGATCGATAAAGTGCTCAGATTACTAGACGACGAAGAACTGGCAAAACTCGATCTTCAACGCCAACTAGATAAATTGAAAAAATATTCCCATGACTGCGTAAAAGACGCGGCACAAGTCAAGGAGAGATTCGCTATTTGGCAAGAGTATGCTACAGATATTCGTCGGGCTTGTACAGCAGCAGAGGGTATTGCAAATCTGTCCTTCGATTAAACAGAGCACGTACTGATACCAGTAAATTTGGAAGATCGAGTAGAGAACGAAAAGTTCAAAGTTCAGGACACTATCGTCATTGCTGAGACCCGGATAACCCACCAAGAAGGAGAAACTAAGAGGACAGAGCAAGAGACGGCGAATTTCCGCAGCCATGTGGATGTTCACCAAGATGGCTACAAGAAGGCGCAGGACAATATGCCGACAGGTATGCTAATCCATTTCTGAGCAGTAGGGTCAGGACCCCAAGCATTTGCTGAACCAATAAGGATGGAATCTTATCGCCCAAGATGCTGCATCAAAGTTGATAAACATGTGGCCGGATTTGATCTCTATGGCGCGCGTTGCACGTCCATGGGCCATGTTCGCCACTGGTGTTCAATCAGACGAGGATCAAGGCGGAACCAATGTTCAAACGCAGTCGGTTCCTGAAATGCCCAATCCCCATGATGATTATGGCTTTCGTGTATCAAAGCAAATCTCCCGACGGCTTCACAGTCTGAATAAAAAGCTTCACCACGGAGGGTTCGAGCCCCCGGGGTATGGTATCGACTGGAACTCGCTGTACGCATTCAATTTTTCTAGAGGTCACGGAGGACCACCAGAAGGATCTATTGACGTCGCGCTGGGCTTGTTCCGTCAGGCTATGTCCCAGGCTCCGGCCAGACTCGGCCAACAGAGTGCGAGCTCTGAGGAAGCCACGGATATCCTGGAAATGATCATTGATGCAGGTTGCCCGCCACACCTTTTTGTTGTCCAAATTGACACATATTGCAGGTTTGCGAAGAGATATACGAAACCAAGGAGGCTCAGAAGAGTTTTGCGAACGCTGCGCAACCGCGAGACAAAGGCATGATTCGAAGATGGCGGGAGACGATCAACTCTGCATGCAATCGGATTGACATCCTTGAGAAACAGCTGGCTTCCGCGGAGATTGAGCACACAGATTACATGCAGGTCTGTCTTGTCTGGTGATATATCGTAGACTATTAGTAGGATTAATTCTCCGAACAGAATCTCAAGGACAGCGGCTCCAAACGGAAGAAGACTAAGAAGGGAATGAGCGGTCAGTCGAATTTTCCGTGATGGTTTTTGCTCGATAGCTATTGATGACCGGGTCAGGGTTGCTGAACAAGAACAATGTGCAAATTGCGCGAGAAAACTATTTGGCAGCCCAGAAAGCCCTTGCTGAATCAGAGAAGTTGCTCGCTGAGAGAGTAGAGCGGGAGGCTCAGGCTAAGATCAAGTTCAACGAAGTCCAATTGGAACTGGCCAAGCTGAAGAGAGAGAATATGAGTATGGTAAGTTATACAGGCAGCTGTCATTATCCCAAATTGACGGTTTTTGCCATAGGAAGAAATTAAAGACGTTTTGAAGAAGTGTATTGACAACCTTACCAACTTCTTGGAGCAACTTGACAAACTGGTTATGTTCTTTAGTAGCCTTTATCACTGCGTCAACATCATCCATGATGGTCCGGCACAGGAATTCCTGGCCCAAGTAAAGAACATGGTTGCGATCGATGGAGCTCTCGCAGATGGGGACCAGGAACGGCGCCGTGCCCGAAAGAAGTCTCTCAAAGAAGTGAGTCACCTTGAAGCACGTCGATTCGTCGGCAATACCTGACTTCAAGATGCAGGAATTGCTGGTAGATGCGTTGAAGCTTAGGGGAAGCTATCTGGTCGMGGGAGAGTTGGCGTCGGTTTATGTAGACATCTCGAAAAAGCACATCATGCCGGGCGTAAATGCAGTCGAGCGTCTAGGAATTGGGACCGGGGGGGACTCCCAAATGAGCCCAACCCAGAGGATAGACCAAGTCTTGAAGGGCGCACGAAAAGCCCAAAGTGAGATCAGAACCCAAGCAGAAAAGGTATGTCTCAATCATTAGAAGGCACGCGAACGTGCAAACCTTTCGCATGTGAGCTGATAGACATTACAGAGGCGCCAAAAATTGAGGGATGAGTTGTATATCCAAGACCGCGAGATCACCGAGATAGGTCTTATGGTTGACCAAGCTCAGATGGAAGATGGTGAAGGTTCAGATTCAGTCAACGAGTGGGACGAACCCTGAAATCTATGATCAGCGTCGAAGCGCACTTTTGATTAGTTTCTTAGTAATGTGAATGCATTGAATCGTTGCGTATGACGACGGAAGCAACGGTGCCACCGCATCCAGACTGCCCGATCAGGGCTAGGGTCTCTGTTGCATAGCTTACCTTGCAACAGCGAACCTTCCATAGCCTTCATACAAGCGATGATGGAAGACCCCTTGATTGACGACAATATAGCCACATGTAAGACAGGAATACGTTACTCTGGCAAAGCTGACTCCGGCCAACAGACTTTCCTCCGGGTTCTAAACTCGTCTCCGCCATACCGCACGGAGCGAGCTTTTGGACAAAAACAGTCTGTTTGAATGTCGTTGGCCTCGCGGACGGCTCTACCCAAGCGTATTACCTCAAGATTGGCAGTGCTGACATCGGCCGCAATATGGTTCGAAGCGAATATGAGGGCGTCAGTGCCATATACCCTATTGTACCCCACTTTGTGCCACGGCCGATTGGTTGGGGCACTTATAAGACCGATCCAAACAAACACTTCTACATTAGCGACTTCATCCTTATGATTGAGCTTCCCGACGCCCAGGCGTTCTGTTCTAAGCTTGCACTATTGCATACAGCTAGTATCCCATCGTCACCAAACGGCAAAATTGGCTTTCACATCGCGACGTATTCTGGTAACATGCCCCAAGACGTGACTTGGTGTGATACGTGGGAAGAATCATTCAGCCATGGTCTGCGAGGTTTCGTAGAGCAGGAGAAGAATGCGTGTGGACCAAGTGAAGACTTGGATCGGCTGTTGCCCTTGCTGTTCGAGAAGGTGATCCCGCGACTGCTTCGACCCCTCCAGACGGGAGGAAGAAAGCTCAAACCGGTCTTAATACACGGCGACTTGTGGTATGGAAACATAGCAACGAATAGGAACACAGGCGCACCCATAAGTTTTGATCCTGCGGTACTCTGGGCACACAACGAATGTAGGTCACTGAAATTGCCTCTGTGTAATACCTGACAGTACGAACAGACGAGCTTGCAACTTTCAATGTCCCCCGATATCGCATTGGTCGACGATTCATGCATGAATATCATAAACATGTTCCAATGAGCGCTCCGGAGGAAGATCACGAAGACCGCAATCTTCTGTATGCTATGTGAGCGCAGTCAGAGCCTTACTTGGGGGACCCTTGCTCACCATGTAGTCACGGACACTTCTGTGCCTCCACGTTGTACCCTACATCCACAGAATTTCGGCAATAGTAGGGTCACCTTTTTTGGCATCTAACACACGCTTACATCGTTGAAGGGCAATCAGAGACATTTCGATTCTTGCCAACAAATACCCCAACGGCTACCAGGAATCGCCTTAAGCCCAGATTGAAATGGAACCCACTGCTCTAGCACGACTGCACAGGAAGGGACCTTGAACACTCAACTTTCAAACGCAACCTGGAGACCGCTACGAGCTCAGTGTGATCTCGGCATTCTGCCAAGGACAGCTTGTTCTCTTCCTTACTACCCTAGGAATCACATAATGCTAGAGCGGTATTGAAGCTTCGAGCGTTGTCCAGTGCATATCGTGCTCTGATTGTCCCCGGTACTGGCTAATTAGCTATTTCATCAACCTTAAGTCTCCAATGCATTAATCTCTGCCCGATAGATAGGGATACTGGTCAAAACAAAGCGACTATCTAGCGCCTTCAATTGCGATTAGACGGGAGAAGATCTTGGGGTGCGTTTAGTTCTGATGATTTTGCGATACTTACAAGTGGCGTATCTGTGGTACATACTACGAGTAGGTACCTTAGTATTGTGTTTGGACACAAAGATCCTTGGGCTTTCGTCCGACCTTTAGCACGGCGATAAGAGCGCGTTGTTCTAAACTCCGACGCGCCGAAACCGCGTTTGTGTCTGCAACCAAAGTTCCAGCATCCGACTGCCACACCAACACTTACACTCCGCAGCAATGGCCAACACCAAAGTAGAACTCAATGAACTTTTCGCCATACCACCTGTGACAGAACTTACTCCTGACGTCCTCGCAGAGCTTCAGTCAATCTTGCGTCTCCACTCTATTTCTCCGCAGGAGTTGTCGTACAAATGGGAGTCTTACAGCATGAAGATGGGGTCGGAGCAGACGAAGCTGGATCTGGAAACGACTAGAGCTTTTAAAAAAGATCTACAGGAGATGCTGGAACGAGAGGCGCGAGGCAAGGCCCATGTTCGAAGTGTGGATAAGAGGGGCGCATATGCTACACCGAGGAGTACAGGAAAAGGCGATGATGTTTTTGGCATGTGAGCATGATCAGACTGCCAGGTACGCAGCCGAATACTTACAAGTGTTCAGGCTGGACAGCATTGTGCCCAACACGCCGGTGCCGCAGCGCGTGAATGGCTCGATAAAGCGCAAATCTGCCTTCGAGACACCAGCGGTGCCTAAGTTCAATAGAGCAGATGGTATGAGCTCTCCGAGTGATGCAAGGAGCAACGGTCCTCAGTAAGTTCTCCATAACCCTGCAAGGATCTTTAAAACTGACAGTAGTCTCAGAAGTGTGGCATTTTCTAAACGTCAAAACGCCGGCCAAGTAGTGGAGACGCTCAATGACCACCTTAGCGTCTGTGAAGCACCTATTGCACCACCGGCCGAGTCTCGGATTAAATTGACGGCCAACACCGACCTTAAAAAGTTCTCATACAAGCCAATGGCAATGCATCTGTCAGAAGCATCTGAAGTTCTGGATGATCGGGTAGACGAGTTTCAGTTACTCGTTCAGGCCCATCACAATCTCGAGGACTCGGCTTTTGGCAATGCAGCAAATCAAGCGACTAGTGAGATAATTGCGGTGGGTAGAATTGCCTCTGAAAGCATTGAGGGAAAGCTCAATGCATCCTCATTGATGCTGGAGACCTCGAGAAGGACTGGTGCTGGGCTGCGGATACCTCTCAAAGTGGAAAGCCTATCCCACGAATTCTTTCCAGGGCAGATTGTTGCGCTTCGAGGCATCAATGCCTCTGGACTCTACTTCTCAGTCAACGAAGTGCTTGAGATGCCTCTCCTACCACCAGCGGCATCATTGCCAACGACCTTGGATGTCCTCAACGAGCGTTTAGGGATGGACCAAGAAAGCTCACACAGCGCTAATCATGCTGTCAACGTCCTTGTTTCAGCAGGTCCGTACACGGCAGACGATAATCTGGCCTTTGAACCTCTCAACGCTCTGTGTGAGAAAGCTGCAGAGTCGTACGCAGACACATTCATCCTGGTTGGCCCAATCCTCGACCTCGAGCATCCACTGCTAGCCTCCGGAGACTTCGACCTTCCAGACGATGGTAGCATCGAGCCTGACAAGGCTACCCTCAATGATGTCTTCCGCATCTTGATTGGCAAGCCGCTTCGAACTCTTGCTGCACAGGTTCCTAACATAACAATTATCTTGGTTCCATCAGTCCGCGATGCGGTCAACAAGCATATCTCCTGGCCGCAAGAGCCTTTTGATAAAAAGGTGTTAGGGTTGCCAAGGCAAGCGAAAGTTGTCACAAATCCTGTCACTGTATCACTGAATGAAATTGTGGTGGGCCTCTCAGCGCAAGACGTACTAGATGACCTCCGTAGAGAAGAGGTCAAGGTTGGTAAACCGAAGGAGAACAGCATCCTCTCCCGACTACCACGACATCTGATTCAACAGCGCCATTTCTCCCCCCTGTACCCTCCAGCTGATCGAAAAAACTTATTGAAGACAGGGACCGAGGAGGGCGTGGCGACTGGCATGCCTCTCGATGTGAGCTATCTGAAGCTTGGAGAATGGCTGAATGTCCGGCCGGATATGTTGATCACCCCAAGCGCATTATCTCCTTTTGCAAAGGTAGCTCTCTCACTCCGTCCACCATCTCATTATCCTGAGCTAACACGACTGATGTTAGGTCGTAGAGAGCGTTCTTGTAGTCAATCCAGGACCCCTCTCCAAACGCAAAGGTCCCGGTACATATGCTCAATTGAGCATCTACCCAAGGACGGTGACCGAGGAGGAACGTGAACTTGAGCAGGCTGAAGGAACAATGGTTGGACATCGTCTATTCGACAGAGCGAGAGTGGACATCATTAGGATATGAAGGTCCTTAATTCCGGTATAATGCACTTATAATGCACCTTATGATGACAACGCTTTCCCTCGCCATGTAGCTTAACTCTGAACGACCTTTGAGGGGCCCCCATAACGCATCCTCAAGTCAGACTCCGTATGTTCAAAGTAAACACAAACCACATCCCTCCCTTCCCCCTCACCGCGGCAAACCACTCCCCCTTCCACCCGATCCACTCTTCCCCTTCGGCCCCCTATCCACCAACTCCTCCAATCCCAGATCCCTCCACGCAGCCTCCCTCTTCGCCTGCGTTGCCCTTGTTATTCCAAACGCCGCGTGCTGATCTGGCACTACATCATCTTCGTCTTCCGGGTTCGGCGGCTGGTGCTGCGGCGGGACGTAGATGAGTTCTTTGGGAAGGTGTGGGGGACGGTTGAATTCTTCGAAGAGGTCGGCGTGGCGGGGGGAGGAGAGGTGGATGTAGGTGTGGGAGGAATCTTTGGACTGTTTGGAGGGGATTGTTAGTGGGTGTGGAGGGGAGGACGTGGGGAGTAGGAATCGCCTACCATTGTGAGGAGTAAGATTGAAGGTTTGCGAATAGTAGACAGGGTGTAGCTATGTGTGGGGTAAGGTGAGGATAATCGCGTGTGTTGAGCTCGGGAAGGTAAAGTCGCCGCGAGATGGGCAAAAGCGGAGCGAGCCCCGCCAGAGACAGACGTCATGGGGGAAGCATGCACGTCAACACCACAGTTGCATATTCACGATGTAATCAAGTCAATCCCACAGCTGACTCCAGTCTCAACTACAATACCATCCCAAAAGACTTTCTTATCCATCTCATCCAACCGCAGTACCCCAATTCAATCCCGCCATCATGGACGCACTAAAGAACCCCACCAACCTTGGGGGAACGAGTACCACATCACAGCAATCAGGCGAAGAGCCTGTATCTGGAGAGAAAGGAACGGGCACGGCTACTGAGCCTTATGATCAAGGGAACGCGGAAGGTTAGCATTATGGTCATCAATTGAGCTCGGACTAGATGGGCATTGATAGAGAGATCATGCTGATTACTAGTATGTAGGGAAAGAAGGTGCAGCACCGAAAGAGGGAATGGCTGAAGCTTTGGAGGACACGAAGGATGCTTCGGCGAATATCATGGGCGGTGCATGAGAAAGATAGGGGAAGGGGCTTCGCGGTCCGTGGGCCTTGGGATAATGTGTCTGGTTCAATAAGATGGGGTCTAAGTACATCTTCTTGCCATGTTGTTACTTTGTACTTATCTAAGTGATACTTGACCTGCGGACCCGTTCTATTGCAAAGAAGAGCGCTTTCTTGTCATGCAAGACCCTCCTATCCGTGTGACTCTTTGTCTCAGCGCATGCAAATCGTCTGCTCAAAACCTTCTAACTTAGGGAAGCAACTATTCATGATACAAGAAAATCTATGAGCAATGTCTTCCCAAGCCATCTCCCACCAAACAATGCAATCAGAACATGTGATGCCATCCTTGGGCGACGCAAGCAGCACCGCTGGCATCATCTCAACTTTTCGAACAGTGGTGGAGCCTGCATCTGGAAACCAGCGAGCTGAGACGGTCACTTAGGCTTATAATTAAGGGATGCAGGAGGTAGG
Organism: Cladonia macilenta KoLRI003786; assembly: GCA_000444155.1. NCBI lineage: Eukaryota > Fungi > Ascomycota > Lecanoromycetes > Lecanorales > Cladoniaceae > Cladonia > Cladonia macilenta. Next base: position 473,201 of record KE598566.1, read on the forward strand.
TCCTAAATCAATCTACCTGTGAGGGAAGAAAGGTACAGCACGAAGTGATGAGTGGAGTCTAGCAGGGATGCAAGTTATGATACTCTATCCTAGATTCCGTGCGTCAACGAAGTATTAATGAGAGCGTGGGAGGAGGAATCAAGGGAGCATGTGTGGATAGATTGCTTGTGTAGAGGCCATGAGATCGATCTGACGAGCTTTCGGTGGTATTTCTATTGCTTCGATATGTTACAAAGCTGAGATATGGGTCGACGCGCACACATGATGGTATGCAAGCAAAAACGCCGTCATGCAATGCATACCCATCTATCCCATTCGTCAATGCTCCCAACGCTTCCAAAACTAATATCTAACACAATTGTAACTCAGGACAGCAACTCCTTAATGTCCTCTATACGTTGCATTTTCTTCTCCTCTTCGCTCATCATGCCCAAAGAGCTTGCACTAGAAGGTGTCAGCGACAGCAATTTACACAAGGAACTCTTAAATCTATGCACTCACATAAACTTCTTCCTCTCCTGGATCTTCAACATCCTCCCTTCAATACTTCCACCCACAATGAACCTAATCACCTTGACCTCCTCGTCTTGTCCCATCCTATGTACGCGGTCAATGGCTTGTGCTTCAACTGCGAAGCTCCACCACGGATCCATCATGAAGACCCGCTTGGCTGCCGTGAGGTTCAGACCTACGCCTCCTGCCCTCAGACTCAGTAACAACACCATGCCATGGCCGGATTTTTTGGCCGGCGCAGAAGCAAATTCGGTAAGGACGGAAGCTCGTGCTTTCTGGGACATAGCGCCATCGAAACGCAGAAACGGGATATTGGCTTGTGATAGGGCAGGTGAGATGAGATCTAGAAAAGAGGTGAACTGGGAGAAGACGACCGATTTAGTGCCCGGGTTTGTAGAGCGTAGCGACTTTAAATGAGAGATCAGCGCTGCGATTTTGGCAGATGACGAAGTTCCGATGCGACGCAAGGTTATGCGTTGAGGCTTGGATGGCTGCCCTGGTTGAGTAGCGTCATAGAGATCCTCATCATCGTCCTGCTCATGATAGACGATCTCGAAGATATCACGCTGATTTATGGGCTCTCTGCAATTGAAACACAGAGGAAGAGTGTGCTTTTCTTTTTGGTGCTCGATGTAGTCTATAAGACACTTCTTGCAGGCACTGTGCCAACAGCCTGTGACTGCAGGTTCGATCATGGGCTCCTCTGCGCAGATAGGACATTCGTTGTTCGACTGTGACTGGATTTCTTGGAGGACGTGCGCTCCAAAATTGTTGGCTATATCTTGCTCTCCAGAGTCGGAGTCTGACGTGAACCTCTCAATGAGCTCCTGGAGGTCCATGTCGTCGGCAAGCCCATTCGCTACGTCTGAAGCAGCTGCAGCTTCTTCCTCTTCTGCTGCTATGGCTTTATTGCGGGTAAGGACAGGATGACAGCATGACTGGCGGAGGCGAAGAATTTGGGCAAAGATGGTAGTATATGACTTCAGGAGAGTGCCTGCTTCCATAGTGGCATTGAAAGTCCGCTTAGCACGCGTAAAGATGTAGTCGTAAACCTCTCGTTCTTGCTTTGATAGCTCGAGCTCCTCGATCTCGATGGTACGTGGTGGAAGAGGAACCAGCGCCTGACCATCTGGTGTCTTCATGTCCTTTGTACGGCGCATGACCAGTGGCTCCAAGACTGTCTGCACCACATCGAGCGCACGGATGAAGTCCTTCGACTCGAAGGGAACAGTGATGAATGTTTTCCAAAACGAAAAGTTGGACCAAGGTTCTACCCGCAAGAAATGGACCAAGCTGAAAAGATCCTCCAATCGATTGACAATTGGCGTTCCTGTAAGGACCCATCGATGCTGCGCAGTGAGCTCATAGCAAGCTTTCGCTGTTTTGGACTGTCGATTCTTGATGAAGTGTGCTTCATCAAGGATGATTCGAAAAAAGTCCAGTGAGAAAAGACCACCATGAGAACCGCGATCGCCACCCCTAGCAGCGACCTGGTTGAACTCGGATAAGACAACGCCATAGCTCGTGATTATCAGGTTAGGAGCAGATGCGGCATTGGCTTCGCAGCAAAGATTTTGTAGATTTGCAGCCTTATCGCTACCGTAGTAAACCATCGTCTTCAAGGTCCCCGCTTTAGTCGCTTTCGAAGCTTCGCTCTCCCATTGCGCTAATAGCGACATAGGAGCCACGACGAGCGTAGTACAGGGCGCTGCTTCCACGGACGACGAGTTTTTGGGTAGCCTTGGTAGGTTGGCCACTGAGCTCAAGCTGCGTTCTGAGGCTTGTAGCGACACTTCCGATCTGTGAGAGTGCATGAGGCTGAGCATCTCTATGGTCTTCCCAAGACCCATTTCTAGGCACGTTAGTCTTTCAATCTCCACACCTGGAATTGATAAAACATACCGTCGGCTAGAATGCCGCCCAGGCAATGCTGCTCCTGAGCAGGGAACTCGAGAGACAATTCGCCTGAATACGGATTGACGTAGAAACCACCTTGATCTGCTACAATTGGAAGCAATTGATCATCCATATCTTTGATGGGCCAGCTGTACTCTTCCCACAAAGGATGCATAGACATTTCCTTCCTATCCGACCTTTCGTCCTTCTCCTTGCTTATCATCCAATGTAAGGCTTGTTTTTGATACTTCCTCAGGTCCATTACAAACGTATCTGCAGGTTCTCGGGTAGGAGTATCAAAATCGAAGGTTTGGGCCTTCTTGTACAGACTATCAAGCTGGTCTTGCTCTAATTCCTTTCCCTCTTCAGCTTCCTCGTCAGGTGGTGAGGAACTCCCCTCAGGCGCTGAACTAGACTTCTTACTCTCCTTCTCTTTGTCATATTGTTCGGCTATTTCAGCAGCTTGCAAAATACCCTGGCGCTTGTGCTTCGCGGTAGTATCATTGATAGTGCAGGGATGCAGATTGATCTCATCGAACAACTTGACCAGAGCCACTTGCCTAAGCCGTAGATCCTTCTCTTCAGATGTCTCCTTCTCTTCAAAGATACCAGTGGTCCTGTTATTGTCCGATGGCTTCCGGAAAACGCTGGCCTCGAACGCTTTCTTGAGCAGTGAGCATCTTAATTGCAACTCAATGGTATCATTGACCCTGACCCTTTCCGGAGCCAAGAAGCAGATGCCATCAAAACGGCAGACATTCTGATCCATCAATGTCGACACCCAATCAGCCGTTTCTTTTGGTAGTCTTCCTACCTCCTCCCCTCTTGTATTTGTAAAGCGTACTATGACGTCGACTCTCATCCTTGTAGCACTCATTTTAGCTGGTTGGAGCGCCTTTCCGCCTCTACCTATCTTGACCGGCGGCTTGATCTTCGTTCGCTCGATGTTTACAGTCTCTCCGATCTTTAGCAGACCAGTCCCGCTTCTTGTTGCCCATGCTCCCACACCAAAGGCTCCCACGTATCTATGCTCAGGCATTGTTGCCAATGTCTTCGTTCCTCTGGTTGCACCATGAGATGTTTCTTTCTCCGCACTAGGCTGCTGGAGACTGTGCACTGGAAGTTTAGGGCTGAAAGCATCCATGATTGGGTTCGAATTAGGTCGCATAGGTTGTGTTGTGGCTGGCGGCGCCTTGACCCAGGAGCCGTCGAAGTACATGTTTATTGCCCTCTCCATATTATCCCCAGAAACCTCTCGCAACTTTTGAAAGGTGGCCGTCGCCACCTTATCACCCACAAAGCTTTCAAAGGTGTCCTTATCAAAGCCAATCGTACCATTCTGTACAGAGTCCCCGGATCCATTGTGGGTATATCCATTAGTCTGACTCGAGGTTGGCGGTGCGGTGTCAGAGATCGTTTCCGTAGCAGTATTCGCAGGTTTAGAAGACGCGTCGGGATGGTCCGCTGTGAAGACATTGGGATACACGGGCTTTTCGTCTACTGGGGACTCCTCGGCGAAGAAGCGCCGTTTCTTCGTAGGACGCTGATCAATATCGGTGACACTCATAACTTGAGTAGCGGAGGGTCTTCTGGGATTTGTAAATCACATTTCACGAAACGCGGAAGTCACGTGCACGCGTGTTGTCATTAAAGTGGGGCGGAATATTCCCCATGTGCCTTGCAAGGCCTATCCGATTACATACCTTATGCATTCGATATAATATGGGACGCCTTACTCACGAACAAGGCCCATTGGCGACCATGCCAGACTTTGGCAGCAGTGACGTTATTGGCTTACAAATGGTCCATATTCTACGGTGCATTCTAGATCGAGCGTGCGTCCAACCAGACCTGCACACAAATTTGATTGCCAGGTACCACCGTCTTTAAAACCAGAAGTATCATCGGCAGCAAGCATGAAAGTCCGTTCAGATGACCCCCATAAACTCAGCGACTTTAAGCTCCTCTCTTTCGACTGTTTTGGCACACTGGTTGATTGGGAATGTTAGTTCCCTTATATTTTCATGGATGGCACTGACCTGTAACAACAGCGGGCATCTATGAAAAACTCAAGCCTCTGCTTGCCCGCTTACCGTCTTCTAATCCAGTGAAGACGGACCGCGCACTAGCACTCAAGTCTTTTGATGACATTGAAGTCTCTCTCTGCGCCTCAAAGCCCGGTCTCAAATATTCCACCCTCCTCTCTGAAAGCTATCTCAAACTCGCAGAGACTTTCTCTCTTCCACGACCGCCCCAAGCCGAAGCCGACGCCCTGGGTGCTACAGTGGGGCAATGGCCTGCATTCTCAGATACAGTAGCAGCGCTGAACCGGCTGAAAAGACATTATAAGCTCGTCATCCTCTCCAACGTCGACCAGGAGAGTTTCTCGCATGTCCTCTGCGGCAGTTTGGCAAATGCGGAGTTTGATGCAGTCTACGTGGCCGAGCAAATTGGGTCGTATAAGCCTAGTCTGAAGAACTTCCACTATCTCCTAGGCCACGTAAAGGAAGAACTTGGGGTGGAAAAGGAGCAGGTATTGCATACGGCGCACGGTATCGAGTCGGATCATGTACCGTGTAAAGAAATGGGTATGACGAGTGCATGGATAGCAAGAGGAGAGACAACTGGGCCTGGATCTACTATGGAGAGTGTGGGGGATAAGGCGATGCCCACCTGGACGTTTGAGGACATGATGGAGATGGCAGTTGCGGCGGATGGGGATTTCGAAGAGGCTAGGAGCTGAGCCCGGGGCCTAATGCCAAGTCTTGCATCTTGCGAAAGTCACCATCGTACTCCGTACAGATCATCTCGCCCGCTTGTTTTGAGCCCACGTGCTCTCTGAATCTAGATCATTAATTAACCCTCCGGAGAGAATCCCACCAGGGACTCCGTGTCCGAGGTTTCATACCGGAAGCAGCCGCTTGGAAGGTTGTCTATTGACCTAGGATTGGATAAAACTATGCATCAAATTTCAGCCACTCGGCGCTTCTGGCGGCCTAACCCCACAATCAAGGGCACTAAAAGCTCCTCTTTCCTGTCAACATCGACCGATCTCCAAGTGCGCTGTTCGTCAAGCACATGCGTTCGAGCTGTCGTTTAAGCTTTACATCGGCCATCTCGCTGGAATCGAGAGAGTTTTCTATTTTACAGTATTGGTTTGCATCTTCAAGAAATAATCAGCCTTGCGTGGTCAGAATCTTGCGACGATCCAAAAGCAGTCCTCGTTCCCACATGTCCTGCGGAGAAAAGAGCACAGAGTGCCTGCAATTCTATAATTACACCCATACTAGTCGCCGGAATTTTGAACAGCTTCCTGTTCAACGATCCCATCGAAAGAATTACGCGGATAGTCTCGTGCTAAGCTCACCGCACACGCTCTAACGCACTGATGCGCAGCCGAGCCCGCGTCAAACTATGGCAAATATCGTTGAAGCACCGTGCGCGAGCAGCACGTCGTACCACGAAGAAACTTCTCACAACGTTATTCATCCGTAGTTTTGCGTGGACCGGTTCAGTTGAGCCTTGTACTGGTGTACTTTGCGAAACCTGCCAGCGTTGTCTGAGAGATATTATGATCCTCAAAGAGTTCGAAGGAACATACCACGCCACCGCTTCCAGCATGCTTGCGGCCGTAGAAATGGGTTGTCGAGTTTGTACACGTGTGTGGCTTGAGTGCACCGACGATTGCAACATTGATGCAGAGGAGGCATTCAACATGCACTATCAAGATCCGTTTTCTGAATATTTCTACGACCACACGCTAAATAGCTTGGACTTCGATATTTCAGGCCAGCAAGCATCTTCCTGGTATCTAGAGCCTTTGGCTATTCAGAAGGCAACGGTGCCGCGGATCGATCTGTTCGCGTATCAAAATGGTCGCACTAATATGATGAACCAGTACTGGAAGCTTGCCAGGGGATGGCTCTCGGAGTGCTTAAGCCATCATACCAGATGCAAACATGTCACTAGTGTAGAAGACTATTCTCCAACAAGACTGATTGAGGTACGAGCGAACAGCTCTAAACATGAACTGCGGTTGTATTCTACAAGCAATGGACCGATGAATGAGCCGTATATGACCCTCAGCCACTGCTGGGGAAAACATCCGTGTTTGCGCTTGACATCTTCGACGCACGACCGATTACAGAAAGGATTCGCACTCGCGGAGTTGCCGCCAACCTTTCAAGATGCCATTATGGTAACGAGGGCTCTCGGTATAAATTACCTGTGGATCGATGCATTGTGTATAATTCAAGATTCCGTCCTAGATTGGCGACACGAAGCTACATTGATGTCTCAGGTTTATTCAAACTCGAGGTGTAATATATCAGCTTTAGACGCCCGAGATAGCACTGAAGGTTTATTCTTCGATCGAGAATTTTCAAACATCCCATATTGCACTTTTACATCTGTCCGGAAATTTGGGCCGAAGCGAGCGTACGAGTTTGCACATACCGATGTCTGGTCTGATAGCGTTCGGAATGCGCCCTTACCTCGCCGCGCGTGGGTGCTCCAGGAATGCCTCCTGGCGCCACGGGTGCTTCATTTTGGTAAGAAACAGCTACTTTGGGAGTGTAACGAGCTGCGGGCTTGCGAAGTCTACCCTAGAAGGATGCATTATGGTTCTAGCCCTAAGCACGGTGGATATATTCATCACTACCTTAAAAACTCCTTTGCGGCTATCATCCAAGGAGATTCAGATAGTACTTTAACTTTCGCCCAAGTGTACCAAACATGGGCGTTTCTCGTGCAACATTACTCAAGTTGCGATCTTACAAAGTCTGAGGACAAACTGGTTGCCATTTCAGGCCTCGTGAAGCGCCTGCAGCCTTTATTCAAGACCGACTATCTTGCAGGTCTGTGGAAAGACGATCTGCTGCAACAATTGTTGTGGCACGTTGAGTCTTACGACAAAGCGGGGCGGTCCCTGTCGGGAGAGAAACGACCGGAATATCGGGCACCCTCATGGAGCTGGGCGAGTATAGACGCACGGATAGTACTCCATCAGCAATCAGAGTACTTGAAAGTAAGCCACATGGCCACCATCATAGAAGCCCATGTTACTCCTGTTACAGAGGACATTACAGGACAGATCCTGAATGGTTACATTCGTTTACGGGCCACTCTCTTCCCTCTCAAGGTAGGGGAATCTACCGAGTTGGGCTATCTGTCTCTAAGATTGGATTGGGAACGGCTGGCGAGCACCTACGACGCTGTACCAGATGTTTGGCCTCAATCTGCTGTTGAAGGACTTCAATTTGTGCCGCTTTTGATGACGTGGTTCTCTCGAAATGCCGAAGCGGATCCGCCAGAAGTTTATGGGCTTATAATACAAGCTGTCGAGGGAAAGCAGGGAGTATACCAGCGATGGGGCTACCTCCAATATCCTCAATTCCGTGGCTCGGAGAAGGCGTATTCTACTCTCGGACTCCAGCTGATCAATGGCTTCGGGCTCCGGCTGATCAATGGTGAATGGACATACAACCCGCCCGAAAAGTATGCTGAGCGAATCATGACGTTGATTTGACGGAGGTTCTCTAACCTAAGAGCTCCTGTGGCTTACATTGCTTTAGAAATAATAGGATATAGAAACGTATTGAGTTAGACAGGGTACCATTCCTCTGCTTCACACTCTCTCCTCTGAAACTTCGCCAAAGCTCCGTCCACTTACGATAATGAGATTGTCAATTTCTCAGCATCGAAATCTCGAACCCAGGTTACAAAGGGTCGATGCTTGCACTTCGCTGCGCGATTTTTTAGCAAGTTCCGGGCTGGCGATCACATTCTCGCGCAACCTGGAAAATCAGCATCCTTGCTTAGAATGGGTTAATCTGTTCGGCGGGCGTGGGAATGGGACGGTTGTCGGAACTAATGAGTGAGAGGTTGAATCTAAGGAAACGGTCGTGCGTGGAAAGAGAGGGTTCCATTAGGTCATACTGTTACTTGAAAGAGCGGGTTTGCTCCAAGATTGACGCACATCATGTCACGGATAATGACACAGACAATGACAATGTTTACACTACTTCCTTCTTCTACGATCTTCTCCGTTACGAAGTTGCTTAACGTTCCTACCCCCCTTGTTCGTGAACGTGCCATGCGTACGTCCAAATCGCCTGTTTACTACAGCACAAGCATTTACCCCACTTTGCAAAAGTAACGTACCTCTGCTACCGTCTTGAACCGATGTCCATCTCCGAGCAAGATATTACACGCATACGTTCTTTGGTCACTTTTCCCCTACCGCATTAGCTAATCTGCACCTCCACGACTTCGAATCTCAATCACCATTGCAGACAATGTTCTACCCAGGAGCAGCAACAAGACTTGTATAAGGGGGCGCCATAGCATAACCCCGAAATCAACTACTGTCGCAACGCAGAAATTTAGAGCGTCTTTCAAAGGGAGGACCCTCTAGAGACCGTGGCATACATCAGAGCTTAGCTCCCATCACCATCACAGGCCATAGATCTGGTGGATATTTAAGCTTAGGAGTCTCGATAAAGAAAATGAGATCTACGAGCTCGTCGTAAAGAAATACTAGTCGAGGACAATCTTCTGCGATTTGAGACGCTTTGAACTATTGATAATTCTGTGAGGACCATGACTGATCTCAACGAATGTAGTTGCGTGTGCACCTGATCTAGGTCTCCTAGAAATCCAGGACCGTGAGCCAGTCACTGCAGATGTCAAATGTGCAAATGTGCAAGGTCCTATCATCCAATACCACAATGTGAACAGTCAAAAAGCATGCTAAATTCTTCGTTAGAGGCGTGAGTGATTTTTGGCAGACGTATAACGTGATTGAGGCTGTGGTGCGAACGAGCGCGTTGATTGTGAACAGGATGATGTTTCGATCATGTTTTTGCTAGAGCCTTGTGATAGATCACCTGAAAGCAGGTTATCTAAAATAGGCTGATTTATGGTACAATGTTTATTAAATTTGCAGCTAGTCTTGCTCTGATTGTCATTATAAAAAGATGAGACTTCGCTCACAGGCGCCACGGTGACAGAAATCTGCCCCGACCTCAGCTCCCACCGGGTCTAGGGTGAGCACCATTTTATCCTAGGGCAAGCCCGAGTGCTCTTCAGTGATCCTGAGTAACCCTTCACAGGGTAATTTACGGTCTTTCTACTCTGCGAACGGGGAGTAGAGAAAGGATAGATGAATAGGACCATGAATACAAGATAGAAGGTAGAAGAGTGTAAAGGGGGTAGATAGTGCTTACCAGCACGCTACTAATCTTAATTCGAATATAATGGTACGTATACCCACGACAACCCGAGGTTCCAATAAATATGCTTAACACGCATCCCCGCCTACGGATTTTAACCAGGGCCGATCTGAAATAATGCAAACTTGCCGGTAACATCGTCAGCATATTTGAAAAAGAACGTAAAGCGCACTGGAGCCGTTTGATCAATAATCAGCGTCATACCGGCCCATTCCGCATTGAACTCTTCATGCTGAATGAGGGTGTAGGTGCCATCATGGTTATGCCTCCACGCACTGACCCAAAAGATGGGCTTTTTCATCGACCACGAGAAGACGTAGGTGAAGCCCGCAACAAGAAGAACGTGTTGCATCTCGCCGACCATTCTTTGGAAGTTGTAGAGATTGCGGTGTGCGATTTGCCTACAGATTGCATTACGACGGCGGAGATGCGTGGCGGTGGTGAGGGAGCGCTCTTTCCATTCCGGTGCTTCGAGAGTGGACCATGGATTGGGCCCGGGGCCGAGGGGGCATATGGCTGGGCTGTAGCCAGGAGGGTAGGGAGGGTCAGGCATCCACTGGAGTGTGGCGTTCACTGCAATGAGGCTAGTGTTGGGGGCGGTGAGCAGAGCGTAGGTGAGGAGCCCAGATGCTAGAGTGAGGAGGACTGAAGACCGCATTGTGGTGGCTATGATGTTATGCTTGATGCATCAGATTTGGGTATGCCAGTGGCTGGGGAGCTTCTTTTCGTGGGAAACAAAGAGCTGCAGTTGCTACCTTTGTGTGGGGGCCGAAGCTGCGAAGACGCATATACGGATGAGGTCGCTTTTCCCGCGGAATGCTCTTGACATCGTTCTCAACTTTCTATCTCTCCATGCAACCCTTCCTCCATGCCATTGGATCTGCAATTCACTGGTCTACTTCTTTATGAAGCGCGTATACATATCGAGGAGCAAACCATATCCGAAGTGTTGCTGAGGTACACACCATACGACCTGGCTAGGGACAATTCCCTGGGTGTTCTCAGCAGTCCCCTGGTTTATAATGGCTGTAGGAATGCTGTGGTGGCGCCGTCTTTGTGCCGAAATTTCATAGCGGGCGCAAGATTGCACATTCAAATATCGCATCAGCAATTGTCAAACCGGCTCAACATCCCGCACAGCGCTAGCGAGCACCAAACGGGCACCGAATACCGCGATATACTTATCAGCAGCCTGCGAGCATCCTATCGTATCCTATCGCATCACAATGCGCATGCGATGTGATGGATGGTGATGGTGAGGGTGGATGTAATGTTGGATGTGACGGTCGATGCGATGCGATCACGCGCTCCTACTACATCCCAATGCCATGCGCATTTGATTGCGCGCATTGCGCAGAACTCGAGCTGCATAGCCTGACGGTAGGAGATGCCTCAAATTCCCMCCCTCTTCAGACTCGGCCACGATGCAAGTCCGCCACTTCACCGTCTCTACCAGGACACGGCCATTAGTAGTGGAGTTCCTCCACGATCCATGTTTGTAGTATGATGTCTGTGTGCATGTGGAAAACTGAAGCTCTGGTCCTGCTTATTCCCCTCATTTGATCCAGTATTTATTCTCAAGTTGCTATTAAGACTGAGTCAACGCCCGTGGCGCCGGAATCTTAGATAGGTCCGAGATGTCCATGAACCTCAGTGTTTGGATTTCAACGGGAGGCTCAGTGCCTAGGAGCTATATTTGGATGGCCTTGCCCTAATTATGCATACAAATCGAGATACTGCATTTTGGAACTCTGCTTATGAGCGAATATATCGTTCTATAGTTAAGAAATAGTCTAACAGAGAAGCTTCGTAGGTTAATTGGAGTAGACGTACCTCTTATGGAACATGATTGAATCCTTTACAAAAAGATAGGTAAGCAGTATGAACTTGGTTTACCTCCAAGCTAAGTAGTAAACGTGGGAGATCTCGCTAAAGATCGAGGAAAGCTTCGGAGAAAATGACACCAAAAGTCCTAATTTGCGCTAAGCCATTGTTTGGCAAGCCCTAGCCCTAACCTGAGACTTAGTTTCTAGAGCGTGCCCCGCGACTTGGGGGACCTTGAGAGCCTTATTAGCGTCCGTTTATAGGGAAGCTGGACCCTAAAGGCCATCCTTAAGCAATATTGTTGGGCCCAGAACCCCTATTGTTTACGCCTAAACGGCAGCTGTTTAGGCAACCCCTTTTACGGGGAAGCTCGCAGGGGTGAAGTTTTAGCGTGCCAAGTTTCTTAGCGCAAATCAGGTTGTTACGAGGGTCGCCACGAGATTGCGGGGAAAGCGGAAAGTGACGTTACTTCTATACACAATTTCGTTGTCTTCTAGGGTATATATATAGAATATGATATAACATATTTTCCCTCTCTTGACGATCTCGATTGTATCGTACAAAGTTCCCTTGAGCCAAGCATAGTACATGGCATGTCACATCCAGGAAGTAAAAGTGGTTTTCCTGACCTGGCGATAGACTTCATTGTCGGGACAGTAGTATCTCGAAGCATGGAGTTGGCTAGGAAATTGGATTCTCCTGGCTAGGCTGATACGGTGAAGCACCTGGTGGCTCTGGTTGGCCTGCAGCAGACCCCGTCGGACTCAAGCTGCTATGTTACATATGAATCGAATGCTGATCGTTCATCGTTGTATCTTGTGCTATCCGGGCAGTCTCCTCTGCCAATGCAGGGTGCCTGCCCGAACACGGGTTTCCACCATCCACGAACACAATTTCGAGACGCAACAGCGATCGAGATTGCGGCTTCGCGACTTACATGCAATCATTGATCATTATTGAGCGGCGCCATCGACGATTAGATGCCTCGATTGCCTTGAAATGTTCCGATTGAGAGGCTATTGGACCCTGAGACCCTGAGACCCTGAGACCCTGAGACCCTGAGACCCTGAGACCCTGAGACCCTGAGACCCTGAGACCCTGAGTTAAATAATGCGAGAGATCATAAAAGTGTCGTCGACTTCCGCAGGCTGAATATGGAGATACATGACCTCTGGATTCGCAAAGTCAGCCCTCTAATATTATTCATATCATCTGATTGTGAAACAGGTCAAAAGAGGCGGCAGCTATTAGTGACTCAAGGCTTTACCGACAGGACTTTGGATTAATTTAGACTTTGCACAAGCTGCTCTCAGCAGCTGGCATTGTTTTATGTTCAAACGATTAGCATGAGTCAAGATCAGAAGATAGAATTAAGACGGCGGAGACCATCGACGTCGATTACGAAGACTGCGTGTTCAGCGTGCCAGAGAAGGCGTTCAAAGGTGAGAGCAAAGCCTTAGTTATGTCTGTCAGTGATCTACAAACCAAGTCTTCTAACTCTCAAGCATCATCTAGTGCAACGGCGAATCTCCTTGCTCTCGATGTGCTATCCAACCTTCACCTGACTGTATATACATGATAAACTCCAAAGTCGCCAAGGAGGAAATGCAGCGAGAGATCACCAAGCTACGACGAACGAACATATTATCCATGCAGATTTTTGATGCCCTCCGATCAGACCGACAAACTCCTATGATTCTTAAGATGTTGAAAGACGAAGAAGATCCGAGTCTGATCGCAGATATCGCCAATTCATCTCAAGGAACACAATTCAACATTAATCCATTATTGGAAACAAATGAGAGTACGTTCCAGGATACCCGTGATAGCAGAACCTATGAAGGTGTGCAAGCGACGAAGCAAGCACTAGCACCAGTACCGAGCCAAATCAATTATTTATCAACTATAGCGCCGTGTCATCAGCTATTGATCCAGCATCTGCTTACTCTCTACTGGACTTGGATCCACCCAGCACATCCGTTATTCAGTATGGAGTGTTTCCTTCAAGATTATATGACAGGCACTGAGAGGCATTCCTCGGCATTCCTAGTCGCTGCGGTCTGTGCTGCAGCATGTGACCTGCTCAGTCCTCCCTGGATCGATATGCTAGCGAAGGGTTTTGACGTTGCAACCCTTAGGCTAAGTCTTGTGGCGGAAGCGAATAAGCAAGAAACGTTGGCAGATCCCAACGCTCAGACTACCTTGAAAGCTTTGCAAGTGATGAAGATTGTTGGTTGCCGGTCCAAGACGCCATATGCAAAGTCGATCATGGTTTGTGAGCAGTGCGGGATGGATTTGAATAAGCAGGTATTGCCGTAATTCAAGGGATAAAGAACCTTAAAATGGTTGGAAGCAGTTGATCTGGCTGCTATATATCATCGAAGTAGATCAAAGCACCCTAAGGATATAACTCCCTTGCTAGAGACATCAGGAAAGGATGTCAAGGCAGATTGGTATGGAAAGGGGTTGTACACTATATTACATTAATGTTCCAGTCAGTAGTAGCTTCACGTTGCCTTAGAGTAACCAAGCAAGAGCGCTTGTTGTTTTAAAATCCATATTACTTGAGACTCGGCTGTTGTACCCAAGATGAGCCTGTGGCGAAGAGGCTGAAAGGCTAATCAAAGCTTCATGTTTTTATTACGGATGCTTGTGCACCATCGCAGTGTGATGCCATGACCCCTGCAGAACTAATTCCGCTGCCTTGCGCCTTCGCGGCCTTTCAAGGATCTGCGCTAAAGGACGGGCCGTGTCCGAGAGTTAATGTACCTGGATTACATATGGAGAGCTCTGGCGTCACCATCCCCAGATCTATTTGTAATTAAGTTGTCGATGATGATTTCTAATCCGCGAACTCCCTTCCTACTTCATGTTTCGTTCTGCTCAACGAGTAGCACAACTGTTTCGTCACTTGCTCTTCAGACCACCCATCGGCAATACCAGACACCTTAACATTCTCAGTCATCCAACCAAAATGTCTCATCTCTATGAAGATGCCACACCGGCGGAGGTCAAGAACGCAAAGGTACCTCTAATTGCGCCCAGTTTACAGCTTCATGGAGAGCCAACTCTGCTAACGAACGAAACGCTTAGGGTCTTCATCTCATTACGATGAGCACTCCCAATGGCCAGAAAGTCCAAATCATGCTGGAAGAGCTCCACGATGTCTACGGCACCGAATGGACGCAAACTCTCATGTACGCACCAAACTCCCTTGTCTGACGTTTATCCTCTCCCCTACAACTGTCTGAGTAGGTCTATGACTTACAATCTTTACCTCTTAGTAACATCATGACCAACGAACAAAAGAAAGACTGGTTCCTCCGCCTTGACCCCAACGGCCGCATACCAGTTCTCATCGACAACACTCAATCACCCCCATTCCCAGTCATGGAGACCTCCGCCGAACTCCTATACCTCCTCAAGTTCGCAGACAAAGACGACGTCTTCGGCTTCAAAGATGAACTAGAGCGAAGCCAGGCATTGCAGTGGCTCTTCTTCTGGCACGGCAGCGGAGGTATGAGACAATGTTTACATTCTATAACGACCTTTGCTAACGCACAAGCAAGCCCCATACCAAGGCCAAGTCAACCACTTCGCAAAATTCGCCAAAGAGAAAATCCCCTGTACGTATCCCCCTCCCCCACCTTCTCCCCACCCCACCCCACTAACCCAACCCCCCACCACCTAGACGCCATCGACCGTTTCCGCAATGAAACCCTCCGCGTTTACGGCGTTCTCGAAATCCACCTCTCCGGCAAATACACCGGTTCCCCCCGCGACTACCTCGCCGGCAACGGCAAAGGCAAATACAGCGTTGCCGATATTGGGACTTGGCCGTGGGTTAAGGGGTGGGAGTTTGCGGGGTTTACGAAGGAGGAGATGGAGGCGTTTCCAAACTTGTTGAGGTGGATTGAGAGGATTGCGGAACGGCCGGCCGTTAAGAGGGGGGTGGGGGAGAAGTATGCGTTGCAGAAGTAGGGGGATGGGGGGATAGGAGGAGGAGGTTAGGCAATGAAATCTGTGAAGTTTCGAGTTGGATAAGTGCGGATAGGATGAGTTATGCAAATGAGAATTATTGAATTTCTAGGCAAATCCTCTATTCATTCGGAGATACAATTTTTACATGTCATATATTTCAGCCATGCCTTAGGTTTTGACTACACATCATAGATCATTTTTACATTTCTAGCTCCTCAACGTCTATTGTAGTATCACCACCATTTAGTTCCTCTCACGCAAATACGAATCACCGGTCATATAATCCATGTCTTGGCATGATAATTTGGCCATATCCTACTCATATTATCTCTAAGTTGTTAGCCCTGAAATCCCCCCTTATGTATCTATCGCTAAATGATCATAAAATAAAACAAAAGCGCACCTAGATAGCATCAACAACCCGGTACCATTCCCCCAAAAAACTCACAGTCTATGCCATAAGAAACTTGCCAAAAATTTAACCCTCCCGATCCCGCTTCTAGAACCCCATCTAAGCTAGCTCCCAAAAGTCCAATACTCCGGAAGCCAGAGCTAAGGTAGATAGACCCGCATCAATTCCAATCAAAGCTATCAAAATCATCCAAAGTTCCATTACCCATGTCGTCCCCACCGTTATTATTCATATCGAAATTGAAATCAAAGAAACTGTCATCGAGTGTGGAATTATTGGTAATAGTAGCAGTGGGGCCTGTGGCGTCTAGAGCTGGCCCGGTACTGGTACTTGTTGCTGCAGTAGTGGTTGGTGGTGGTGCTTGGGTAGTGTCCGGCTGATTTGTGGAGGTGCTGGGTATGTTGATATTGGAAAAGTCAGAGCCGGTGACGTAGTTTTCTAGGCCGGGAAGGAGGCTGTTGATGTCTTCGTTGGAGGTGGAGGTTAGGTTGTTCATATCGACGTTAGGGAGAGCGGAGTTTTGAAGGGTGGTATCGTTGTTAAGTGGTTGGTTTATGGTGGTGTCCATGGGAAATCCGAAGTCGCCAAAGTTCATGGTATCGTCTGCACTGACTAGGTCGTCGTTGAACATGGATTCGAAGAATTCTGCGTTGGCTGCGTCTGAAGTGTCCATCATGGCATCGGAAGCGTTCATTCCATCGTCGCCAGGTTGCTGGTTTTCGGTTTTAGATTGATCTTGGTCAGTGGTAGCTGTACCAGCGGGCATTGTAATAGCTAGTCCTGCGGAATTCTCCGAATCTTGCGGCATACCCTGGCTAGTCCCAATGACTTTGTCTTCGTCCGTCTTGGCGACTCCATGCTCATCCATGAGAGTCTCCTCTCCTTCACCAGGTGCCTGGAGTTGGGTTGTGTCCTCAAACGCAGAAGCATCGGCTTGCTGGGCCTTTTCATCTGCTTCCTTGGCTAGAGCGCCTGGGGATGGAATCCCATTAGCGCGGTCTCTGGCTCGGTCCCTTTCAGCACGCTTCTTTCGGATGTTTCGAAGATCACGTTCCATGACGGCTTTAGCTTGCAACTGTAGCATATGTCAGTTGAACTAATATCTGTTCTCTTATGTCATAAATGATGGTATGATTTAAATCACTCGTAAGTGCCCAAGGTTTAGATATCTAAACCTGGGCATTAAAAACGAGCGGCGCTAGGCTCAAGGTAATGTTCTGTTCCATAGACTAACGAGATTGCCAGAACCTACAATTTCGACCTCTACTTCATCCAGAGCCTCATGAAACCTCTGATTAGCGCTGTCGACCATTTTGGTGATGCGGCCTCTGGTAAAGCCTGCTTGCCTTAGGTTATGGCAATTAGGGTCGCGGAGGATCTTGGACGTCTCCAGTAGCTGCAGAGTGTGAATACTCGCGATTCAAAAAAAGCTATCATAGCAACTTACCACAAGGTTCAGCATTGCGGGCAATACCTCGAGAGGATGTTGGGGGCTCTGCATGTCGCCCATGATTGCCTAATTCCGTGCTACTATAGGCACGTTGCCGGCTCTAACTCAACGAGTGAAGTAAGTAACGGCAATAATGTGCCCAAGATATTATAGGTCGTTTGTAATTTACCGACACCTTGGGACTGACAGATGATAATCCGTTGATCAGTAGGGAAAGGGAAGCTTACCGAGAAGAAACGCACGCGATGGTACCATGCCAAGCAGCTATTCCTGTGTCAGGACTAGCACTTCCGAATCTTAACCGAGCCCATGTCTTCCAATTTCCACGAGGGTGGGGAGAGTCAGGAGAGATTCACAGACAGCGTAGAGATTCCAAAGCTCTCCGGAATATTATGAGGCCCTCGTAGAACAATCCAAAGCAATCCTGCTCGGACTGATAGCCACCAACTGGCTCCGTAGTATACTTCATAGCCATAACACTTCTTCACCTAGTCAGGTACCTTCTAAGGCGATCCCCGTCAAGGATTAGCCTCGCAGCGAACCTAATTCTGTGGGTAAGAGCTCTGGGGAAAATCCCACCCTCACCTTCTCATCCTTCCTCCCTTCAACATATTCCACTGTTACTTGCGGCCCCAGGAAATTTGAGAGGCTTTCCCTCTCTTTTCTTCGTCCTTTTCGTATCTCCTTGGTTCCTCTTCTTCTTGTGTGATTGCTTCGTCGTTGCGTTGGTCTGCATCCAAGCGCTCATCCAATCTCCGTCTTGCCCATCCAGCTTTTCCGCAGCAGATAGCTTCATCGGCGTTGTCAGGACTCGCCACTATAGACACGACTCGACGATATATTCTTCATGTGCCTTCGTCGATCTCTAGATCCTAGCCAGACCACTGTCCTCCCTTCTCAGTCCTCGCTCGCGTACTCCAGCCTCGAGGTAGTCAAGCGCCTATCTGAGCAGTGAAACACTCTCTCTAGCTTCAGCTTCTTCTTCGATCCTTACAGCGCGTTGCCTTCCGTTCACTCTCCAAAGTTTTTCCCAATGGCGGACATCAAAACGGAAAGCATGACGACCACCTCCATGCCCCTCCCGCCACCCCCACAATTCGCAGGTGCTCCTGGGCAACAGCAGTATGAGAATAATAGCACGACAAATGGTCAAGGGAACCCTGCACACATGCCACCTCCACCACTTCCGCCAGTGGTCATACCACAAAACACAAACCCCATACCGACCGCTATGACTTCTCCAGGCGGCGACTCGACGGGAATGATGTCGCCGTCGTCAGGCTCAGGCAGCTTCGTCCGCCGTGCTGCTCCCGAACCCAACAAGCGTGCGCTGTATGTAGGTGGATTGGACCCAAGAGTTACAGAGGATATACTTCGCCAAATATTTGAAACTACTGGACACGTGCAGAATGTGAAAATCATTCCGGATAAGAACATGGGAGCTGTAAGTGAAGCTATTGCCATCCTTCGCTTGTTGAACACTCTGGACTTTAGCATCTTGTACATGGGGTTGTTGTGTTGTGCAGAAGAGCTGCACTGGCCCGCTTCTCATATCCCTTTTGTTTGTTTGCATGGCGATACGCGCTACCACCAATCAAATTTACGAAAATTTGGTCCACAACTACCGCCGACGTCACTTTGACATCTGCTTATTTACTGACGACGTTAAGAGCAAGGGTTTCAACTACGGTTTTATCGAATACGACGATCCAGGAGCTGCCGAGCGAGCTATGCAGACCCTCAATGGTAGACGTGTTCATCAGGCGGTAAGCAAACGTTGCTCCAGTCTGCCATCATGTTGCGCAGCTTGCTTACATCACAAAGGAAATCCGCGTTAATTGGGCATATCAATCTAATAATTCCAACAAGGAAGACACCTCTAATCATTTCCATATTTTCGTTGGTGATCTTAGCAATGAAGTTAACGACGAGGTTCTTCTTCAAGCATTCTCAGCCTTTGGCTCGGTCTCCGAAGCTCGCGTCATGTGGGATATGAAGAMCGGCCGCTCTCGTGGCTACGGCTTTGTTGCGTTCAGAGATCGTGGCGACGCGGAGAAAGCCTTAAGTTCCATGGACGGTGAATGGCTTGGATCCCGAGCTATCCGATGCAATTGGGCCAACCAGAAGGGCCAGCCATCTATCTCTCAGCAGCAAGCGATGTCCTCTATGGGGATGACACCGACTACACCCTATGGCCATCATCATTTCCCAACACACGGAATGCAGAGCTACGAAATGGTCGTTGCGCAAACCCCAGCATGGCAGACTACCTGTTACGTCGGAAATCTCACTCCATACACCACACAGAATGACCTTGTTCCACTCTTCCAGAATTTTGGATTCGTCGCTGAGACGCGCTTTCAGTCCGATCGTGGTTTCGCGTTTGTCAAGATGGATACTCACGAAAATGCAGCAATKGCCATATGTCAATTGAGTGGCTACAATGTCAATGGTCGCCCACTAAAATGCAGCGTAAGTCTTTTATATTCTCCTACCCACGTGGAATCTGCTAACCAATACTGGCAAAGTGGGGCAAAGATCGTCCACCAACTGGCCAGTTTGATGGATACTCACCTCAGCAGCCTCCGACACCCAACTACTCACAAGCATCACCGGCATACGGCTTTCCGCAGTACGGCGGGCCTCAAACTATGACACCTCAAGGTGGACCTCACTCTGCTGGTCCAATGTCAGGCTATCCTAATCAACAATCTCCAATGGGTGCCCCAAGTCCAGCTGGCAGAGGCTACCAAGGCTATGGGGGCCAAGGGGGTCCAGGCATGGCTCCCCAGTATGGCCAGATGCCTAACGCCGCTGGAGGTGTTCCTGGTAGTGCTGGTGGATATGGACGTCCTGACCAGATGCAAGGTGGTTATGGCGGACCTCCAAGCGCTGGTGGATACCCTCCTAATGGTCAAGCCGGAAACTATGGAGGATACCAGCCCTGATGCATCATCCAATTCTAAATGGTCTCCCGGACAGCCTTTTGACACGCGCATGTTTTGCCAATTCGGAATACTTTCTCTATCAGTAATTCTCCGAATCCTTTCCGATCGTCGACACAAACAGCAGACACAGGGTGGCTTCCGTTTACTACATCACCTTTCGACTTCAGGATTAGTGACTTGAATGTACTGTCATTCCCCTTTTTTAATAATATCATAGTTGGCGGTCTTTACTTTCAGTTGAGCTGAACACGACTAGGGTGGAGAAAGAAAAAGCGTGAAATTCACTCGTTTCATTGTAGCAGAAATCTTTCAGATCATACTGCAGCGTTGGATGTGTAACGAGTCTCCTTCGTCTTCATGCTGGACCAAGATTCGTTCACCAATACCCATATGTACGTAAATTTGAGGCAAATTGCAATGAAAAATCTCAGGTCTATAACTTATTCACTAAAGAAGTCTCTCTATAGCTTCGCTATGTAAGAGGATAGAGCATAAGTCGTACATATGATGCTAGCTACAGGTGAATTACTCTTAATAATACCCTTAGCAATTTAGCCTTTCATCCTCTGACGCCGAGTCTCATAGGGCTGAGCGGCATTCCTGGATTTCTTGTCTTGGCGCTTCTCAAAGGTCCTACGACATCTCCGCGAAGCTGGTCGATGTGCTCTCCAGCAACACAATGAACCGCTTACGAACACATCGACGGACTCATTTTGTCCCATAATTAAGACTGTAACGATGAGTAGTCAAAAGCTTCTGCGCCTTGCGCGCCCCTCCCTCCGCATCGACACTCCGCGCCGCTGCTTGCACCATCAACCGAGCGGTTTACAGCTCGCGCGGCCTACTACAGCGACCAGGTATGGAGCTAGAAGACGATGGCCATTTGGGGCCTATGCTCTGCATAATCTCAACGTTCCCGCCGTCCGCAATGCATCCTTCGCACGCGTTTTGCCCAAATTGGCTCTCAAGCTAGTTCGAATACCAGCTATGTTCGGCGCAGCTATGATTGGTGGAGTGGCATATCTGCAATATCAAGCCGCACAAGCAGGGACATACGCTATGGATGTACTCGGTAGGGGGAAGGAGTGGGCGAGCAGTACTGCTGAGGGTCTATTCTGGGGCGCGAAAGGAGTTGCTGAGCAGACGAGGACAGGATGGGAGAAGACGAAGGAAAGTATTGAGTGGCCGGGTTGGATGAAGGACATACTTGAGGGGAAGGCAGGGAAAGAAGGAGGTGGAGGCCCATCCCCGGGTGGCGAGCCTCCGAATCAAAGTAGGGGGGGAGCGGCTGCCGTGGCGGTGGGGACGGGAACAGCGTTTGGTTATGCGCAGAGTCCCGAAGATGATGAACGTACCGGGGAAGAGGCGGCGAGGGATGATCAGATGATGGTACTGACGAAGAAAATGATCGAAATAAGGAGTATATTACAGGTCGTCGGACAGTCTAACGCCCTGGTGCTGCCATCAATCGTAGTTATCGGGTCTCAGTCATCGGGTAAGAGCTCGGTGCTGGAAGCCATTGTAGGACATGAGTTCCTGCCGAAAGGATCGAATATGATCACCAGGAGACCCATCGAACTTACACTTGTCAATACCCCTGAAGCTCAGGCAGAGTATGGCGAATTTCCCGCGTTAGGGCTTGGAAAGATTACGGATTTCGCGAGTATACAGAAAACGTTGACCGACTTGAATCTGGCGGTACCGGCGGAGGATTGCGTGAGCGACGACCCTATACAACTGAGCATTTACTCGCCTAACGTACCGGATCTCTCTCTGATCGATCTACCGGGGTACATCCAGGTGTCGGGGATGGATCAGCCACTGGAGCTGAAGCAGAAGATTGCGGACCTATGTGACAAGTACATACAGCCTCCCAATGTCATATTGGCTATATCGGCTGCCGATGTGGATCTGGCGAACTCGACAGCGTTGAGGGCGAGTAGGAGAGTTGATCCGCGAGGTGAGAGGACCATTGGAGTGGTCACGAAGATGGATTTGGTGGACCCCGAAAGGGGAGCCAGCATCTTGAATGATCGAAAGTACCCTCTACGGCTTGGCTACGTAGGTGTTGTTAGCCGTGTGCCGCCGGCTACAGGAGGACTGTTCTCCAGAGGCAGTGGTAATATCACGAATGCTATCACCAAGAATGAGAATGCCTTCTTCTCGTCGCATCCTTTGGAGTTTGGGTCAGATTCAGGACTTGCTGTCGGCACTACCACACTAAGGAAGAAGCTTATGCATGTTCTTGAGCAGACTATGGCTGCAAGTCTACAAGGCACGAGCGATGCTATACATCAAGAGCTGGAGGAAGCCACCTATGAATTCAAGGTCCAGTATAACGACAGGCCGTTAAGCGCCGAGTCTTATCTCGCAGAAAGCCTTGACGCTTTCAAGCATTCATTTAAAGAATTTGCAGAGTCATTCGGACGGGCGCAAGTTCGTGAGTTATTGAAGGAAGAGCTAGATCAACGTGTCCTGGACCTTCTTGCACAACGTTACTGGAACAAGCCCATCACCGACCTCAGTCCCCCACCTATCGAGCCAGATCCGCTTAGCGACCTTCCAAAAGCCGACGCTGACTCCCTCTACTGGCACCGCAAACTAGATGCTTCAACGTCTTCCCTGACGAAACTCGGCATTGGCCGCCTAGCAACCACTGTCGTAGCAAATGCTCTACAATCCCAAGTCGACCGGCTGATTAACAACTCCTCATTCGCTAACCACCCTTTTGCCCGCCAGGCTATTACAGACGCATCTTCCGGCATATTGAATGAGCGATTTTATAGCACCAGTGATCAAGTCGAAAATTGCGTTAAACCATACAAATATGAAATCGAAGTGGAGGACAATGAGTGGGCGAAGGGCCGGCAAAGTATCGTTACAGTACTGAAGAAAGAGCTCAGGGCATGTGAGGCAGCAGAGAAGCAGGTTGAGACTGCTGTAGGGGGAAAAAGGAAGCTAAAAGATGTTATGGGCTTTATTGATCGGGTAAGGAAAGGCGACGTAGTGCTTGAGGGCGACGGGTCAGGTGGGGCAGGGGGTTTTAGTAGCGCTTTACTGGCTAAAGGTATGATGAATGCCCCCAATCTGGAAGACAGTATGTGAGTCGAAGCTGACGACGTAATGTAGGTCGAGAAGCAGTGTTCCTTCGTGACCGGGCCTCCACACTTCAAATGCGTCTCCTTGCTTTGAAATCCCGCCAGTGCGCCACAAGAACAAACAAATACTACTGTCCAGAGATCTTTCTCGACGTCGTCGCTGACAAACTCACCTCAACAGCCGTGCTCTTCCTCAACGTGGAACTACTCTCTGAATTTTATTATAACTTCCCCCGGGAGCTTGACACGAAGCTTGGCCGAGGGCTCCGGCCTGAGGAAGTGGAGAGATTTGCTAGAGAGGATAAGAGAATCGCAAGACACTTGGATGTGGTGAGGAGGAAGGAGATGTTAGAATTGGTACTTTCGAAGATGGAGAGTCTGCGGGACTTGGAGGGAAGGGAGAAAAGGAGAGAGGCGGACAGGGGAAGGGAGATGAAGGGGGCGAAGAAGCAGAGGGAAGGGCAGAGGGGTTGGGGTCTTTTCTGATATTAGCGGGCATCTTTCACGGGAGATGGAGTCATGGTCTGTGTGGTATTTGACCCTGCAGCATGGCGTTGAGCGTGGTGCAGAATGATATCTCAGCTTTGTGATTCTTTAAGCGTTTGTAGCAATACCCCGTCTCACTCGATTCCATAAATATGATTCTCTGTTCAATACTCCATTTTAGAACAGTGGTGTAGCTTAGCTTAGCGTCCATGACGACAGGCGTTTCTATTGGTAAKCCGTACCAACTTCGAAGATATGGGGCTTCTAGTTATCTATTCTACGTCCTATACCAAATATTATTATCGCGATATGTGATGTAGGACATCCAGCAGGTGGGTAATCTCCTAGTTCAACCAAGGAAACTTCCACCATACGGAGTACACGCCATCCATTCATAAATCACCACCTGCTGTGGATAGCTAATATTCGGTGATCAACTCTCCATGGCTACGGATCCTCATTCACCAACCCACTTTCTGCCTCACCTTTCTATAACCAGCAATACCTCCTCACGACTCTGTTCAAGCTTAGCTACACTTAACAACGATCTTTCCCACACCTCAAGTAGCCAGCGATAGGAAAAACAGTCTATAGGTCTGCAAAGAATCTTTGTCTGTATTTACCATATTGGGTGTTGTTGAGACAGACTCGAAGATTAAGGTAGGCTCCGAATACATTTCTTTGGTTGAGAGGGTTAATGGCCGACCCACAGGATGTGCCCATCTGACCATGCCCTTGGAATGAGACTCTGTAGATCTATACTTGTATTGGGTATCAATGGATTTCTTATTGAAATGTTGGCAATGCATGACGTGGGCATAAGGTAAGACCCGGACAGTATCTACTCACTTTCATTACATCATACAGCACATCAATGCCGAAGCCCCAAGCATTCCCCCAACCGCGGCACCTGCCCCCATCGCTGATGCAGACCCTACCTGATTCTGCTGCTGTTGTTGCTGCCACATCTGTGCCTGGTACTGCGCTTGCGCCTGAGCCTGGGATATCTGGAATTGCATCTGCTGCTGCTGCTGCATCGCCTGATCATGCTCCCATTGTCTCTGAGCGACCTGCTCTCTCTCCTCCCTGAGCCGCTGCGCCTGCTTCAGGATCGCCAGCATTTCATTCTCCTTCCGCGCCTCCGCCGCCGCCACGGCTTGCAAAAACTCCTGTCTGCGCTCCTCTTCACCTGCCTCGCGCTTCTCCATCATCGCCATAAGCGCGGTGAGTTGGGCCATGTACTTGTCCTGGTGGGCTTCTTCGGCTTCGTTGCGCGCTTTGTCGATCTCTTCTTCTTGTTTGGCGGCTTTTTGGTCGGATTGTTCTTTCTCGAGGCGAGCCGTTTCACGTTCTTCTTCGTACTTTTTCTCCCGCGCCTTGCGCTTTTCTTCGAGGTCTTGGAGTTTATCGTCCATTTCTGTAATTGATTTCTTGTATTGTTCCTCTTTTTCTGCGAAGATCTTCGCCATGTTGATCTTCATCTCTTCCTGCGCTGACTTAGTCTCATTGATTTGTTTCTGGTACTTTTCTTGGTCTGACGCAAGTTCCTCCACCCACTTTTGGTCCTTTAGCGCAAGTGCTTTGGTCATTTCTTCTTTTGTCTGGTCGATCCTTCTTTCTAGCGCTTCGCGCTGTTTGTTCATTTCTGCGTTCACTTCTTGACCTGCTGCGGTATGGTCGAGCTCCTTCTTTTCGTCGACCATCTCCCATTGTAGGTTGAGCACCTTTCTTTCATTGTCCATGAGCGGTGTTATGATTTTGATAGCTGAGGCACGATCCCCGGAGTGCCGATGAGCATGGGCACGCTCTTTGATCATATCCCCCCAATACTCCGGTGTTTCCCGGAGTCGTCGATCGCGGTCTTCCTCCTCTTGCCCGCTGTTATCGTTCCACATCGTTGAGACGAGGGCAACAGAGGACATATTGCCAGATCCAACCAGCTTCTTGAAGGTGCGCAGATTTTTGAATGGCGTTCCAGCCATACGAACGTGGGTGATTGGGTGAAGGTATATCAAGCCACTAAGCCTTATTTCCTTCTTTTCATACGAGAGCCCCAGCCAGTAGGCTAGATCTTTGAGGACGTCGGTGTCGGTACGATTGGTATCATCAAAGCCGGGTGTATCAACGAGATGGACCTGATGGCCTTGATGAGTGAATGTCCACATTTGCACTTTGGTAGTCCCTATAATCCCAAGTCAGTCCCGCGACGCAGCTCATAGTCGAATTGCTGTCTATACTTGACTCAAGCTCGTGACCTATCTCTCCAGCAGCGTCAGGACAGCAGGTCGCGATGAACGAACTTTTGCCGCTCCCCGTCATACCCATTATGGCTATGTAAACATCGTCGGGCCTGTCGTGCCATTCAGCGTTAGCATCATAGTTATTTCGCTGAACCCTGCTGTCGAGGTACGGGTACTTACTTAAAGCGCATATCCTTGATCATCTCGCTGTAGCTATTTCTGCGCATTCGCGCGCCAAAAAACTCTGCTGTTGCCATCTTCGCAATTGGGGTGAATTTGTGCGTTGAGAGCAGTCGTTATAGTGCTCGAGCTGGAGATTCATCTCTTCAGCCTTTCACTGTTTGAAGCTAAGGTTCGCGGCGTTAGCTAGCTTGTCACGTGTATCGATAAGCAGGAGGCTAGCTCTATTGATATTGGTGAGTGATCGACCAGAGAACACTACTCCCTTTGTAGTATAACAGATGTGATTGAGGCTTGCTCCAAGGCAGGCGTGCATGCACTCGACGTTCCAGCCCCAAGCCATCACACCCCGCTTATAATGATGCTGAGACCCGACCTCTGGGTATGATGAAGTCCAACTGCATATCATTGCTAATAATATGAGATGGCATCTGCCTCTGCGTTAGCGCTGGGTTCAGAATGCCAACATGTATCGCCTACTGCAAGCAAAGTATACATTGCCGTGATGGGAGCAACCGGCTCAGGTAAAAGCTCTTTAATCAGCAGTATCACCGGAAGGGAAGGAATTATCGGCCATAACCTCGAAACAGGTCTGTCATTGCTAGTCGAATATAATAACCGCGCATTAATGTATGACGATCCAGGGACATCCGAAGTTGGAGCCTATGAGATAACGATAGATTCTACCACATTGGTCTTAGTCGACACTCCTGGCTTTGATGATATTGAGATGTCAGACTACCAGATACTGAATGCGATTGCGGCTTGGCTGGAGAACAGTTGCGAGAAGGGACAACTTCTTAGTGGACTTGTGTATCTTCATCAGATCAATAAGACACGGATGTCTGGGTCTGCCATCCGGGCGCTTCATCTGTTCCAGCGTATTTGTGGAGAGGATAACTACAAGAATGTGATATTAGCTACTACCTTCTGGAACAAGATCACACACTGCAAACAAGATGGTATCGATCGCGAGGAGCGCTTATTGGCAAATGAAGGGTTCTGGAAATTGATGATCGAGAAAGGAGCGAAGCCAATGCGGCTGGGACGGGATTATAGAGACATCCTGCCTGCATTGGTGGCGATGGCGGAAAAGCCCACAATGACACTTGAAATACAGCAAGAGCTTAGCAACGGGTTGGAACTCGAGCAAACCATGGCAGGACTCTTCATCAACAAGGATAGCGAGGAATTCCAGAAGGAGCAAGAAATGAAAACCAGGAAGTTGCAAGAAGACTTTGAGCGACGGCTAGAAGAGCAACAGAGCAGACTTGATGGAGCAAGACGCGAAACAAATCAAAAGTTGGTACTTAAGGAGCAAGAACATTTGCAATCGATGGAGGCGAACAGGCGGTTGATGGAACATCAAATGGAATTATATCAACTGAATCAAAGAGTGAAGCAAGCGGAACTCAGGGCGAGGCTTAGAGAAGAAGAGGAAACGGAAGCCCGTGAGCGGGAGCTAGAAGCAGATAGGTTGAGGCAACGTCGTCGAGAAGCGCAAGAAAGGGAGTCGCGCCAGAGGAGACGTCTTTCATTGACTCAAAGGAAGACAGTCGACCAACAACTAGATCTGCTACGAGCAGCCCATGCGGGAGGCGTTACGGAGGCAAGCATCAGGGGTGTCTTTCCAGAAKGTATAGGTATGCTCAGTCAGGATGGCTCCAGGGGTTCTGTGACGCGAAGCGGACTCAACCAATGGTGCGATTTTTGTCTGAAACCTCATGGTCTGGAGTCATGGGCTAGTAAGTTGTTCCTAAACCCCATTGCTTGGTTAGCAGATCTGTTAGCAGCGCTGAAAAGCATAGTCTGCGAAGCCTGCGATGATTTCGGGCTTTGTGCCACCTGCTATGGTGCTGGTCGACGATGCTATAATCAAGATCATCTATTATTGCACCTTAAACCATATGGAGTCAACGCGGTGGAGAGGTCCTGTCGCCGTTTCAAGGTACCCTATGGCCTTGTGTGTGATGTACCTGAATGTAGAAAACCAATCGAAGGGCTATACTTTCGTTAGTATTCAGTCCCTGATCCGCCTATACACGAAAATAGTAACGCTTTGCCATATAGATTGCTGCCGCTGTTCTGGCGACGACTTCGATATATGCGTGAATTGTGTTATTATGGGAGGCTATGGCTGCTATGATTCTGATCATTACCTTGCTTGGGGTGTACAGCCGTTGAGATTTCCAGGGCAGGAACTTGGTGAAGTAGGATAAGTCGGCTGAAACGTGTAAGTTGTACAACCAAAGTACTCGTTGGTACAAAGATGACGCGGGCATATGGGTCAATAACGCAATTCTGGTCTCCCATTCCATCATTTTCCACTGACGTTCATGTTGAAGTTGGGTTTGTTCACTGACAGAATGCTTCAGTCAGGTCCGTACCCTCAATTGAAATTCTCCACACTCAAACCTTGGCGCTTTTCCTCCATGTGGTCTTCCTTACATCTCATACTGCAAGTGAATCAATCACTTAATCTAGACGCATAGACTTCAGAAGGCTAAATCAAGTCATAGAGCCATGTGTGCAGTGAAGCAATAAGTGTAACCACATCACAAAAACAATGTTAATGAGATTTGAACGTAAGCAAGCGTAAGCAAAGCGCATAAAGAATGTCATGCGAGTAGGAATAGACATGGACCTGCCATTTGCCTAGGTGCAACCTAAGGTATTGGATAAGCGTGGTAGTGGCTATACCCTGGCCATATGCACCCGCCAACCGTATAGACATATCTCTAGGGGTGTTCCTTATAGCGCAGTACGGCTGGGCGGTGCTTACGGTTTGGAGGTGAACTCTTCTACACCATAAGGCTTCCTTGGATGGCTGAAGTGTTGTCCAGGCGCCTTTCTAGGAGTGGACTGATAGGGCTGGATTCTTGGCACGCTAACAGCGTTAGCGCACATCAAAGTGAACCGCGCCAGTCGTGGCTTACTTACTTTTCATCATCTTGTCTCCCTACTACAACGCTTCTCCAACGCTCGGTATTGACAAGCCTCATCGACTTTGCAACCCTAGTAAGGAGGGAGCTGGTCAAGATCTACGCTCGGAGGCCAATAACGTCGGGTGTTGCCGATAGGATGCTGGGTACTTGCGGGTTTGTTCAATCGGTATCGGTATTCCGTCGGAGCGACGAAAAGCAGGCCGATTGCTTTGGTAGACAGGTAAAACCAAACACGATGAAGCCTCAAATAATCGAATCTTCGATCCCTCGAATCCTCCAATCGTCTAATTACCGTGCCGCGTTGATGCTCCATACAAGATGGATTGCCGATGTTACTTGACAGCATTAAAATGCATGTCTATAGCGCACGTCTCAACCCCCCTGCTCCTAATTGATCTCCTACCCCATCAAACTGGCAGATTTGGTTATATAACGACATGTCTTGACTTCAACCTAAATATCTCCCAATTTTGACGGTTCATATACTCACAAGCCATCATGAGTGAACTCTGCCACATATATCTCTTTGGGGATGATACATTCGACTACAGCAAAGCACTGAGTAATTTAGTGCATTCGAATAATGACCCTTTAGTCATCTCTTTCTTCGAAACGACCTACGCTGCACTGCACGCAGAAATCAGGGTCCTACCCCATCATCAGCGGCAAGAATGTGGACGATTTGCAAATTTCTCTGAGCTGGCAGCGCACGCTCTTGCTGGGACTTTACATCCTTCACTTGAGCAAGCGCTGGCTTGCGCGTATCAGCTGGCGTCATTTATCAGGTAAGCCTTTGCAATTCACCTTGAGCACGATTGTTGCTATTGAAAATATGACCAACAACCCCTAGTGAACATAGCCAAAATCGAACCTATCCCAAGGCTTCAACTTCTCATGTCATTGGACTGTGCACTGGGAGTCTAGCAGCAGCAGCAGTTTGTTCTTCCACCACGGTCTCAAATCTACTCCCTGCTGCTGTACACAGTGTAGTTGTTGCATTCAGAACAGGGCTATGTGCCGTGGAAGTTGGCCGAGCGATATCTCCCGAGGGAGGCTTTACGGGCCATTGGTCAGTCCTTTGTCCCCGTCTAAGACTCGAGGAAGCCTATGGCGCAATCAAGGCCTTTTCCGAGGTTACAGTAAGGCCCCTAAACCCCAGTTGGTATTGTAGTAACTCACTCTGGACAGCATCTTCCGGTTACATCTCAGCCTTTCGTTAGCGCCCACTCAGACTCCGGCGCGACCATTAGTGGGCCACCCTCTACTCTTGTTGTCATGCGCCAAAGTCAATTCTTCACCAACACCAACACCATCCCACTATCCATTAAAGCTCCATATCACGCACCACACCTGTTCAGTGATGACGATGTCGAGATGATTCTATCGACCACATTACCCGACTGTTGGGCAGCTCAGTTAGCAGCTATACCTACTATCTCCAGCGCAACCGGGGAGTCCATATGGGCGGGCGATTTCAGGTCCCTGCTTCGTGCTGCTATAAATGATATCTTGCTAAAGCCGCTACGTTGGGACATGCTTAGCCAACGTTTGGCCAGTATTGCCGGGTCATTGCGAGGAGTGCCTGTCATCTTGCATCAAGTCGCTGTATCTGCTGACGGTGCAGTCCGTGCTGCACTAAAACAAGGCGGCCATGATGCACGACTTATACTGGATCAAAGTCGTTCCACGCCTCATGCTACAGCGAAGATGGAGTCCGGCAGTAGCTCTACAGGGAGGCCTGATAAGTCTAAAATCGCGGTCATTGGTGTATCTGGCAGATTCCCAGACGCCGAAGACCTGCAATCATTCTGGGACCTCCTCTACGAAGGCCGCGATGTTCACAAAGTGGTACCACCCTTGCGCTGGGACGCGAAGACACATGTGGACCCGACAGGCAAAAGTAAGAACACAAGTGCTACTCCGTTCGGTTGTTGGCTTGACCATCCCGAAGTGTTTGATGCCAAATTTTTCAATATTTCCCCACGAGAAGCGCCCCAAATAGATCCTGCCCAACGGCTTGCCCTTCTAACAGCGTATGAAGCAATTGAACAGGCCGGTACTGTCCCTGGAGCAACTCCATCGACACAGAAAGATCGCGTTGGTGTGTTTTTTGGCGTGACTAGTAACGACTGGATGGAGACCAACAGTGCGCAGAATATTGATGCTTACTTTATCCCTGGAGGCAATCGCGCATTCATCCCAGGAAGAATTAACTATTTTTTCAACTTTAGCGGACCAAGTTTTAGCGTTGACACTGCTTGTTCGTCCAGCTTAGCTTCTATGCATACCGCATGCAATGCTCTCTGGCGTGGCGAAATTGATACCGCTATTGCTGGGGGAACTAATGTCCTGACGAATCCTGATTTCACTGCTGGGCTTGATAAAGGCCATTTCCTTTCTCGAACTGGAAACTGCAAAACATTCGATGACGACGCTGATGGATACTGTCGAGGCGAGGGAGTCGCCACCGTCATCCTAAAGCGACTTGAAGACGCTTTAGCCGACGGAGATCCCATCCAGGCAGTTATCTTAGGGGCTTATACTAACCACTCTGCAGAGGCAGAGTCAATCACTCGGCCTCATATTGGAGCTCAAAAGGATATCTTCCACAAAGTCCTAGATAGTGCAGGGGTAGACCCATGCGACGTTGGATATGTCGAGATGCACGGCACTGGGACCCAGGTCGGTGATGGCGCAGAGTTCAGATCTGTTGTGGACACCTTTGCGCCTGAAAATACTCGTGTAAAGCGAAGTGTTGAGCAACCCCTATACGTTGGCTCAGCAAAGGCCAATATCGGACACGGCGAGGCGGCTTCCGGCGTTGTTAGTCTTGCAAAGCTGTTGCTGATGATGAAGAACAACACGATTCCGCCTCATTGTGGTATAAAATCGAAGATAAATCACACCTTTCCCAAAGATCTTGAGAAACGCCAAGTGTTTATAGCCAATAAACCGACCCCTTGGAAGCGGCCTGATAATGGTGTGCGAAAAGTATTTCTCAACAACTTCAGCGCCGCCGGTGGCAATACTGCGTTACTACTGGAGGATGCGCCAATCCAGACTTTTGGCGAGACCCACGATCGTCGCTCCTGTCATCTTGTTGCAGTATCCGCGAAATGCGCTACCTCTCTTCAAGGCAATGCTTCTGCACTCTTGACCTACCTCGACAACATCCGACCTGACGAGCTTTACTCTCTATCGTGGACGACGACTGCCTGTCGTATACATCACCAACATCGGATGATGGTCTACGGCGATAATATTGAACAGATCAAAGCAGGCTTACGCCGAGCATATGAAGCCAAGGAAGGAGCATCACGTCCAAAGTCAGCACCCAAAGTGATCTTCGCGTTCACTGGCCAAGGCACTGCATATCCTGGAATGGCGAAACAGCTTTTCGAAAATTGTGGCTCTTTTCGGACTGATATTAATCGTTTCGATTTAATAGCGAGAAATCTCGGATTTCCGTCGGTCAAACCTTTCTTCACAGCCACTGGGGTAG
Source organism: Cladonia macilenta KoLRI003786 (assembly GCA_000444155.1). Classification (NCBI taxonomy): domain Eukaryota; kingdom Fungi; phylum Ascomycota; class Lecanoromycetes; order Lecanorales; family Cladoniaceae; genus Cladonia; species Cladonia macilenta. Next base: position 505,908 of record KE598566.1, read on the forward strand.
ATAGCTCTGAATACAGTCCAGCTGTCTCACAGCTTGCCATTGTTTGTCTAGAAATGGCGTTAGCTCGATTGTGGATGTCTTGGGGCATTCAACCGCATTCGGCTGTGGGTCATAGTCTTGGAGAATATGCAGCTTTAAATGTGGCTGGGGTACTCTCAGACTCGGATACGATATACTTAGTGGGAAAGCGAGCACAGCTTCTACAGGAACATTGTCTTCCTGGCACTCATTCTATGCTTGCCATAAGAGCAAGCTTACAGAAGATTGAAAAGGCACTTGCAGGCAAGAAGTTCGAAGTGGCGTGCATCAACAGCCCCGAAGACGTTGTGATCAGCGGCAGTAGCGAAGAGATGCAAAATGCGCAGCAGCTTCTGGCTGCTTTGGGCGTCAAAACAAGCGTTCTAAACATACCGTACGCCTTCCACTCCGCCCAAGTCGACCCCGTGCTTCCAGATTTCGAACAAGCTGCGCACGGTGTCTCTTTCAATGCGCCAGCCATCCCTGTTATAAGCCCTCTACAGGCGAGCCTGGTCCGTCAATCTGGTGTTTTTGGCCCCATTTATCTCTCACAGCATTGTCGCAAGGCTGTCGATATGCTAGGCGCCATCCGCGCCGCGCAAGAGAGTAGTGTCATCACAGAAAAATCACTAATTCTTGAAATTGGACCCCAACCTGTTGTTTCTGTCATGGTCAAAGCCACAGTGCCTCAAGTACAAGCTTTGCCGTCTTTGAGACGGAAAATCGATACATGGGAAGTTATCGCCCAAACAATTTCCACGCTTTACAGTTCCGGCGCGGACATTCTATGGAGAGAGTATCATCGAGACTTCAAGTCACCTCACAAAGTTTTGCAGTTGCCTACCTATAAATGGGACCTAAAGCCATACTGGATGCAATATGTGAATGATTGGTCTCTTCGGAAAGGGGATCCGCTACTTCTGCAGCAAGTCCCTGTTCAAAAAGCGGCCCAAGCGGAGCCAACATGCCCAAAACTGGAGAGTACAACTATACATAAGATCGTTGAGGAGGCTATACATGACAACCAGGGCAAAATCATAGTCGAATCGGACATCTCTCGTGCTGATCTCAATCCAATGGTGCAAGGTCACAAGGTCAACGGAGTGCCGCTGTGCACCCCCGTAAGAGACCTCCTTACCCTCTTGTTAAGCTGATTAGTACTTATTGTGTTACACAGTCCGTGTATGCCGATATCGCACTTTCTCTTGGAGCGTATTTGCAAAATCGCTATTGGCCTCAAATGAAGAGCCGCGGCGTTGTTGTTTCTGAAATGGTTATAGAAAAAGCTCTTATCGCCACGCCTCGCGGACCGCAGCTCCTTAGAACCGCCGTCGACCTGGTCGGAAATACAAACAGCGCCAAGTGCTGCTTCTTGACCGTTGACGTGAGATTCTCAATGCTTGTAGTCCCGCAAATTGAATGTCACTAACTCACCCAGGCTTCCGGTAAGAAAAAGGCACAGCATGCCAAATGTAACATCCGCTTTGCAGATCCTGGCGAAGTCCAGAACCTCCAGCGCCAGGTACCTACACTCAAAGCTCGAATAGGAAGCCTGCGGAAAGACCTTGCAACAGGCAAGACCTATATTTTCAACAAGCCGATGATTTACAAGATGGTCGCTACGCTTGCTGATTTTGACCCGAAATACAGAGCCCTAGATGAGATTGTCCTTGATAGCTCCACTATGCAAGCTTCATCTGTTGCCAACTTTGCGGGAATCAAGGAAGAAGGCGATTTCCACACAAACCCAGCATATATCGATGCGCTTTCACAGTCAGCTGGCTTCGTAATGAACGCAAACGATCGATCCAACTTGGATGTTGAGGTTTTCGTGAACCACGGCTGGGAATCTTTTCAACTATTTGCCGAGTTGTCGCCTAAGAAAAGCTATCAGACCCATGTAGCTATGTCTGAGTCGTCCGGCAAAATGTGGAGAGGTGACATTGTAGTATTGGACGGGGAAGAAGTGGTGGCTTTATTCAAAGGGATCGCGGTAAGTCCTATCGTTAAAACACCTCTTAAGGCGTGAATATGCATTACTATCTTTGATACCTTCTTCGTCTTCTAAGCAACAACGAGAACTATGGACTCGCATGAAATCCTATATTTAGGCGCTCGCTAACATCTAATAGCTGCAAGGCGTGGCGCGGCGGCTGCTCCATTACATATTGTCGACTGAAAGTACAGCACAATCCGGATCCAGTGATCCCAAAGATGCTGTCAAAGCTGCCAAACCCGTATCTAAAGCTACACAACAACCTGGAGAAACACAGAAGCCTTCTAAGATGCCAGAGGCGCTGAATCGGAATACAGCGAAACCAAATTCTCCTCAGATTCCAGTCGCTCCCAAAGTGGAGCCACCAGCAGCAGAACGGAACCCACCCACAGCGCAGCAGCCGTTGATAGCTATGGACCAAGGATCAGCAAAACTTATCACGAATGCTCTGCAGATAGTCTCCGAAGAAAGCGGTATCGCCACCGAAGAGCTACTGGATGACAGTGTCTTGTGTGATATTGGCATCGACTCCCTCCTGGGACTCATGATATCTAGCAGATTCCGCGATGAGCTTGCAGTGGACATTGACTCTGCTACGCTTCTTAGTCAAGCGACTATTGGAGAAATGAAAAAGCTTTTGGTCCCTTCCCAGAGTGGCGGTGTGAGTAGTAACGCAACAGAAATAGCCCCTATTCTAAGTTCAGATGGTAAAGAGGATAATAGGAGTCCTAATGAATCTCTAATTGCTTCGCACACTTCCGACTGGGCCGAGAACAAGCAAGAGTCGCCGTCTATCCCATATTTGGAAGTCGATACGAAAGGAGCCAGCAGCAATGTAGAGGGATTGTTTAGTCGCATCTTACAGATCATATCCGAAGAAACAGGCCTAGAGATTAATGAGTTCACGGATGACACGGTCTTCACTGATGCTGGGGTCGATTCGTTGTTATCTTTGATGATTAGCAGTCGTCTCAGGGATGAGCTCGATATTGAATTCAGCAGCGATGGGGAACTTTTCAGTAGCTGCCACACCGTGGGAGGCTTGAAAACTTGGCTCAAAGCATCAATTAGCACACCAGAAGGTGATACGCCAGGAGAAAACACACCGACACATGACACGCCGGGAGATAGCACACCGCAGGACGGTGCGGAGACAGAAACATTTCATGCAGCCTCATCCTTCGCTAGTTCCGACTCGTTGGCCTCGAAAGGCAGTGATGGGTCGTTTAAAAACGACAACAACATGTCCGACACGTCCTCCGAAGAGCATTATGTTGAGATTCCGAAGCCGTCCATAGCGTCTCGACGTGCAACATCCATCATACTCCAAGGCCGTCCGTGGATGAGTTCAAAGACATTATTTTTCTTCCCTGATGGCGCTGGTTCTGCAAGCTCCTACGCAAACCTTCCCAAGATCCATTCCGATATCGCGGTCATCGGTCTCAATTGCCCTTATGTTCGACATCCCCAAGAAATGACATGCGCACTGGATGAGCTGATAGAAAGGTATCTGGACGAAGTGAAGCGCAGGCAACCCCATGGTCCGTACAACTTTGGAGGCTGGTCCGCTGGAGGCATCCTTGCCTACCGAGCCACTCAGATACTTATTCAGGGAGGTGAGGAGGTAGAAAACCTTGTCCTAATTGACTCACCTGATCCAAAAGGATTGGACAGGCTGCCACAACGGTTTTACGATCACTGCAACACCATTGGTGTATTTGGGAAAACAATGCCGGGTCTATCGACCTCACCCCCTGCTCACTTGTTTGCGCACTTCAACGCAACGATTGAAGTKCTTCACGCATACCACGCAACACCACTTCCCGCTGGTCGTTTGAAAAAGGTCCTCATCATCTGGGCTACTGATAGTGTAATGGATGGAATTAACTTGCCCAAACTTAGGCCAGGACCTGACGATACGGAGGGCATGAAGTTTCTGACTGAAAAACGCACCGACTTCACAGCGCAAGGCTGGAAAACCCTCTTCCCAGGAGTTGTGGTAAATGTCGAGCGTTCACAGGGTGCACATCATTTCTCAATGATGGTGAGCCAAGCCTTGATATTACTTCTATATTCTTTGGTGTCGATGCTGACTTGTACGTGTAGCAGCATATGCCACAGGCTCAGATGCTCTCTGAAATGATATGCCGCGCCATCAGCCCGTGATACAGGAGATAGGCTCCTGCATATACGCTTCATGATTCCCATTTTTCGTTTGGTAGATATTAGAGATATTAGCCTTAGCTTGAGAATCGCTATATTTAAAATCTCGACACAATAAAAATCGAGTTGTCCAGTTTAACGTCAAAGAAAGCTACTTTTCGATGCAAGGGCATGAAACTTGGTGGCGTCACAGATTACAAAGTAAGAAGTGTCGACTTGGAGGCACTTCGGTACCATGGTTTCGCGCGCCTCCTATCGTAACAAACACCCAGCCGACCTGCTGGCCTCGGACCTAGCATAATGTGTCTATCGTTCTCGCCTCGCATCGAGCTTGCAGTAGGTTGGTGGTATATCTTTTCCTCCAGCATCGGCTACTTGCGGGTCAAGTAGCGTAAGGGACATAGGGTCTCCAATTGATCTGTTCAAGCTCATCGCCCAGAAAAGAACATAGGGAGCACCCCATGTCGGCAATCGCCATAGAAGCCGTCTGGTGCACATATCTCTGCGATGTTGGTGTTAGCGTCATCACTATTCTAGGGTCTTCCACCCTATTGCTTGCCACCATCGGGTGTTGAGCCAGCATGTGCATCAGGCAATGCAGTTACATTCGGATCCAGCTTGCGGCTTGTCGCTCCTCGGGATATCAAGGAAAAGGAAAGGAAGCTCAAGGGCCAAAACCGAACGGCATGGTTCCTCGGGATCCGATATTCCGGTGTAAGAAATGTCCAAACCCAAACCGCATATTTGGCAGCCACCGGACCCCACCCTGCAAGCCCGTGCTTCCTCTTTGTCGGACTCTCGCTTCTTGCTATCAATTCCTGTCCGAACCTGGCACTTAATTCCCATCATCGGTCTAGTTGGGGTTACTAGTACAATAAGAGGCACAGCGAATCCAAGACTCTCCTCAATCGCCTTTATATCCTACATTTCACGAAATCTTTACCATCTGCATTGTAACAGAAGATTTATTCGAAACAAAACAAGACGCCATGGACGCTATTCCGACTGAATGCACCGTTCTGGTGGTGGGTGGTGGCCCAGGGGGGTCATATACGGCTTCGGCACTTGCACGTGAGGGTATCAGTACTGTACTATTGGAGGCAGACATTTTTCCAAGGTAAGCATATCATAGTCTTGCGAGTTGTATATTGCCTGTGTCACGCTCGTTAATCCTAATCACATCATTTTCTTTTACTGGGATTGGTGAGATTGGTCTTGATCGACAGATTATGCTCCAGACGAGAAGATGCCTAGTCATTGCCTTGCTTGAATGTGGTCTTAGTGGCCTAAGTCGGACCCAGTCTTGACCCTCAGCTTGTTCCTCGATTAAGGAAATTTTTGACGGACCCATCCTGACATTACTAGATACCATGTTGGCGAAAGCATGGTTGCATCAATCCGTCACTTTCTCCGTTTCATTGACCTAGACTCTACATTCAATGAGCACGGATTCGTCAGGAAGGTAAGCTATTTGCCAGCCCCATATAAGCTGGAAGAACTCACATTGTCACCCTATAGACTGGTGCAGCTTTCAAATTGAACAACCAGCGCGATGCATGTAAGTGGTCTACTTCATCTCCGATAGCCGGGCTGATCCTTATATACCTCAATAGATACCGACTTCGTCGTGTCAGCCGGACCAGACAGCTACGCATGGAATGTCGTGCGCTCCGAAGCGGACAATTTGATCTTCCAGCACGCAGGCAAGTCTGGTGCTAAAACATTCGACGGTGTAAAAGTCACCGCCATTGAGTGGAAACCTTTGGAGGGCCAGGATACCCTCAACGGTGACCTAACGTCCCACGTAAATCCTGGCCGGCCAGTTTCTGCCACTTGGGCGAGCAAGGATGGCAGATCAGGCGAGATTAAGTTCGATTACCTTGTTGATGCAAGCGGGAGGGCGGGCATAGTCAGCACCAAATACTTGAAAAACCGCAGCTTCAACCAAGACCTGAAGAATGTCGCAAATTGGGGTTACTGGAAGGGGGCCATTTCATATGGCGTGGGGACCCCGAAAGAGGGCCAACCGTTCTTCGAGGCTTTACAAGGTCTGTCCATCTCTTCGACTTGACCTAGAGCGAAACTGACAAACTATCCCATCAGACGGGAGCGGCTGGGCTTGGTTCATCCCCCTACACAATGGCACTACATCCGTCGGAGTCGTCATGAACCAATCCATGTCCACCGATAAGAAGAGAGCTGCATCTCTGTCTAGCTCAGAATTCTACCAAGAGTCAATCAAAGAGGCCCGTGGCGTCGCACACCTTCTTTCCGAAGCTGAGCTTGCAACAGATATCAAGCATGCGTCAGACTGGTCCTACAGCGCCTCCACTTACGGGAATCCATACCTACGTATCATTGGAGATGCCGGCGCCTTTATTGACCCGTACTTCTCTTCTGGTGTTCATCTAGCACTTTCAGGAGCTCTCTCGGCCGCCGTGACGATATGTGCATCTATTCGAGGTGATACTGACGAGCAGACTGCCTGGAAGTGGCATTCAAACGGGGTTACCGAGCGATATACCCGCTTCCTGCTTGTTGTTTTGGGCGCTACAAAACAAATCAGACACAAGGATGCACCAGTATTGAATGAGTCGAATGAGGATGGTTTCGACAGGGCTTTCTCAATCATCAGACCCGGTATACCCCCTTTTTTTCTGATATGCTCTTTTTGCTATATGACTTACTTACAAGCTCTCTAGTCATCCAAGGCACAGCGGATGTGCGCGACGCCCAAATCCCCCAAAAGGACATCTCAAAGGCCGTCGATTTCACTTACAACGCAGTCCAGGGCAAAGACGCCGAGAAGCCAACCACTACAGACGGTACCGCCACCGACGCCGACCAAAAGGACTGGCAAGACGTGGGCAAGGAAGCTTTCTCCACAGACGAAGCGCGAGTTCTGAAGATGGTCAAGGCCACATTTGCAGACTACTTCACTGTGGACGCTTTCGATGGCATGGTGGCGAAGCTCGAAAGAGGCAAATTAGGTCTTGTCAAGTCGGGCGGTCGCATGGAACCTATGCTCGAGGATAAGATGGATGATAAGAATGAGAAGCAGCCTGTTATCGAAATGACACCAATGCCGGCGCCCATTGCAGCTGGTGTTTAGTAGCGCACTGGTTACTCAGGTCTACCTAGTACAGATGGGTTAAATTTTGCGGGCATCGGGAGTCATTCATCACTCCTGGCCATCCGCTCTATATACGAAAGATTAATCCAAACGTGTTAGACCATGTGACATGTTCTCCAATTGCTGACCCTTGATTGATGCGGCTCAAACTCCGTATTTTGCGGCCTGCGACATATGCTGCCAGTTGGTTAGTGCCCAATGGCATGCCGCCGGTGCCCATGAGCCCGCCCGCCAATGGACAGGGGAATTCAGGGGCTGCGCAGTTATATCAGTAGGTTCACCGCGAATTCCTGCTTATCAGAAACTTTCATCTCTGCACCTTTAGCGGTTGAGCTCCAGGCTTGCTCCACCGACCCACGCCTGTATCTGGTATTATGCCGTTTAGATAGCTTATGCCGCCTATGCCCTGCATTTTATAACGAAAACTTGAGATGTCTAATGAGACAGGTTCATCTTGGCACGGGGGGTTTCTCGCCATATAGGGAGGGACGTTATTAGATTCAGCTGTAGTAGGGAGTATGGGACAGAGACGGCGACTGGCTATGCGCAGCTATCGTTGCTTGGTATCGGGTAATGAGAGGGTGCAAAATGTTAACTCATGAGAATTGGGACCTGTTTTGTGATTAGCGATTCGGTCATTGCGGATTAATACAGTTTGTCAATTGAAGATGGGGCAAGGCAGGAACGAATCAACAGGAGGGCTGAAAAGGCTAGTAGAAAGAATATCTTTGTATAGACACTAATGACGTGAAGATGTAGTACGAAATGAATTCTACGTAATCGGAAATCTTGTAACTCTTATCGCGGCCTCGTCTCCTCTCCCATCCTAGCACCACTATCTTCTCTCATCTCCACAAGCAAGGAGACCTCCACAACGAAGAACGTTGCTGTAGACCACTCCATTTCTACTCTTCTTGACCCTCAATACAGAGACTCACCCAGATCAATAAGTCGCGGGCATAGTAGCCAATTTTCCTCCATCAGCAAGCATCACACTACCATTGACGAACGCTCCCGCTCTACTTGTCATGTACATTATCAAACCCGCCATATCTTCAATCGAACCCGCCCGCTCGGCGGGCTGATAGGAACGGGAAAATACCCCTTCCTGAGTAATGGATTTGCTACTGTCGATGACAAACTTCTTGAACAGAGGCTCGGCGATGTCAGAAGGGAACACTAGTAACCGGCCTTGGAGTTAGCTTCTTGAGCGTGAGTGCGGTTTAGATCGTTAAGCCTAGATGATGAAAGGAAATGAGTGAAACAAACATCCAGCTGCGATAGCGTTGAAGCGAATCCCCCATGGTACACAAAATGTTGAGAAACACTTGATCAGACTTATGACGGCTGCTTTACTGCTCAGATATGCATACCCAGCCCGCGGGTGGCGGAGGAAGCTGGCAGTGCTCGCGGTTGCAATAACTTGGCTTTTCCCTCCCTGGTAGCGGCTATTATTTCCTTCGTCGAGCAGCTCCAAAAATGCAAGCACCGTGTAATACAGCGCGGTGCAATTCAAGCCGTACGTCGCGGTGAAGTCAGACATCGGCGTTTTCCAAGCATGCTCCACGAAGTCGGCTAGAGTATGGCGAGGTTTCAGGTCCTCGAGCATTGGTCCGGTCATTCCTGCATTGGCGACTAAGACGTTGATGTAGCCGACGTCGTTCCGTATTTGAGATGCGATTCTTTTCAAGTCATCTTGTGAAGTGATATCTCCAGGGACTGGAATGACGATGCTGAAGCACGGACTGTAAGCCGTAATGCCTTAAAATGCAGAGCCAGCAATTTTTGTTTGGCGTCTTTACCAGGCACAGGGATGGAATGATATTCGCCATTCAGCGAGGAGCGGGGTCAGGCATACCCGGGAAACTTGGCTGCTACCTCTTTGAGTGGCTCCTCCCGCCGTCCAATAATAAAAACCTTATGTGCACCGTTTTCCGCGAGAGCTGTCGCCATCATTTTTCCAATACCTAGTATTTATACGAAGTCGTAAGCCATTTCCCAAGGGGCTTGTCCGCAGCGTAATTCCTTGCGTGCGATAGCGAAAGGTAAAGAGTGCGTACCTGTGCCTCCTCCGGTGATAACCGCAACAAGACCGTAGACATTGAATAGATCCTCGATCTTTAACCCTAAGGTCTCCATGTTGGCGGCTTGGGATCCCATGTCAGCGTGGAGAAAGGTCAAGCTCGACTTGGGAAAGAGCAAGATTCAAGGATAGACTATTGATGCTCTATCAAGTGGTATGCCTCGAGGGGTTAAGATGCTTGAAGACGTACGTAAGAACTGCAAAGGGGAGGAAAGTCCGGGGTTATCCAGGCACCATTGTTGATTTACGCATTGCTCTTCACCCACATTGCTTCACGCACTAACATTACTCCATTCGCGACTGAATTTTTTGTTCCGATGCGGTTCGGACTTCTCAGATACGTAGTAAGATACATGTATGTCGGTACGGAGGAGTCTGGGTGCCGACGGGATTCGGTATGCTGGTAGTGCGGCAAGCAGGGCTTCCTATTGATCAATTTCTTGCCCTTTGTAGTGGTCAGCGTAGGTCCACACTCCGTCTACAGTACCGACTGGCACGTTGTGCTTTCCTCCCTCTCCATAAACTGAACAGCTCGCGACTTTCGCTTCGTGGGCTAGATGTAGACATAAGTAAGAGTACTCTACTTCTGATGCTTACTGTGAGCTACTATATCTGGAAATAGCTCAACTTCGCTCTTACAAGATTTCTGCTGTTGTGACTTCCTTTTAGGGGTCATATCAGAAGGAACAAGATGCCTCATCTCGGCGACGCTACTATTTCTTCTTCCCCCAAGAGCAGCGTGCCTCTGCTTCAAGCATATGCGAAGGACATCTCCTCGGCAGCAGAAACCATCAGTAGCTACTGCGCTTCAAATGCCATACCGCATCCTTCTTTTAGTCCCGAGGCGCCAAGTGTCACTATCCCTTCGACAGCACCTCTGCACGTTCAAGAGGCTCGACAGAAGCTCATCGCTTCTGCAGCCGGTATTCGACAACTAGCCACTGAGCCGGCTGAGTACTTGCCAAATTTAGCCATTCATGTTCGCTCAACGCCTCCATTCCCTTATACCTCCCTATGCGAGAGACATATGCTTCTACCCTTGTATGAAAAGAAAATTATTGATCTGACGTCTTGTCTGCACCTCTGCTCAATCGATCTCTGTTAAAGCATTTCCGTAAGCGGTTGCTGATACCTTTCCGTCCAGTATCAAGTATGCGCCTGCCTCCGATGGCTGTGCCACTTTGACATCCTCACCAAAATCTCTCTCCACAGCTCCGTTTCCTACTCTAAGCTAGCCAGCACTGCCGGTGTGCCCGAGTTTCAGCTCAGGAGCGTTGTCCGTATGGCAATAACCAGCAACCTCCTCTGCGAGCCTGTACCTGGCAAAGTTGCCCACAATGCCGTCTCCGCTCTCTTCATCACTAACCCGCTGCTCATGGATTGGGCAAAGTTCATGACCCAATTCTCAATACCCGCAGCGGTGGCTCTAACGGACGCAACCGAGAAGTGGGGCGTTACCGTCGCCAAAAACGAAACAGCGTTCAACATCGCTACTAATACAACAGAACCACTGTTTGATTACTTCGCTAAGTCACCGATCCTCGCAAACCAGTTCGCTTCTTATATGAAGAGTGTCCAGGCCAGCTATGGAACAAACCTGAAGCATCTGCTTACCGGATTCGACTGGGCGAGCCTAGGGGAGGCACTTGTCGTCGACGTACGTCTTCACCAGCGCACATTCATTAGACCCGCACATTCAAGCGTATTGACCGTACAAATAGGTCGGTGGCTCTACCTGCAGTTCCAGTATCGCCTTAGCCGAAGCTTTCCCCAAGCTCAGCTTCGTCGTTCAAGATCTGCCCGACACCCTGTCCAACAGCTCCGCCCTGCTCTCCACCCAACCCGAGTCTATACAATCACGCATCAAGACGCAAAGCTACGACTTTTTCACCCCTCAGCCCCTTAAGGGAGCAACCACGTATCTGTTCCGCATGATCCTGCACGACTGGCCTCCTGCCGAAGCGATCCAGATCTTAACAAACCATCTCGGTGCCCTCAAAGCAAACCCCGCAGCACGCCTCATCATCATGGACACGGTCCTCCCGCCCCCAGGCTCAATCAGCACCGTGGAAGAGGCTCTCCTTCGCGTACGCGACCTTACCATGATCCAGGCGTTCAACAGCAAGGAGCGTGAGCTGGGCGAATTCATTGAAATCTTCGCCCAGGCAGCCGATGAGCATGGTTGCCTGGTGCTGCAGAATATGGTCAAGCCAGCGGGGAGCGTCATGTCGGTTATGGAAGTGGTATATGAGCCATATGGCCGGGATGGAGGAGCATCTGGACGGGCTAATGGGGGAGCGGACCTAGGGCAGCGCTAAAGCTAGTTAATGAGAATACTGTGATTGCCGCGCCAAAGCTAGTTAATGAGAATACTGTGATTGTAGCTGCTGCGTCAGCGGATTGGGATTCATAGCCACGCAGGAAATGCGAGTCTTGCAGCAACCAAAGCGTTGTACATCACAGAGACCAATATACTCTTCTCTTCTGTATTACATGCCAGGCGGTGTCCACCTGGTATCCGATCTAACCTGCTCAAGATATTGGAAGGGCTTCTCTTTAGACACACTCAGACTATGGAGAACGCTGCTGGGAATCGCGGTTTTTCCAGCAGTCTGCGCATTTTGAGACGATTTCGATTGCCCCTCCCAAGGACAATGTAATATGTTAGAGTAGGGTATAGGATGTGACTGAGTGAAGCAGACTTGCGAGAATTTTAAACGTCGATGCCAAGTCGGCTGCTTCATCAGCTTCAGGCGCTAGTCCTTATATAGCCGACTCTTCGCGCTTAAAGGATGCGCGGAAAGCGCGGCCACGAAAGCCAATTTAACAATCAAGTGATCCTCACGCAGCAACCATCTCCGTTGGCTTTCCTTTCACGCTCTTCCACTCTATCGCCACACTACCAATGGTCGTCAAGCAAGCCATAACAAGTACAATCTTGAACACTTGTGTCAGCGCATCATTGTACACCTGTAAGACGCCCATCAAATACTCCGCCGGAATGACCTTTCGAATATTGGTCGCACCCGCGCTGGCAGCGGCTACGGCATCCACACCTGGGACATTCTGGCTAATGTAGGAGATAAGCTTGTTCGTGAGCACACTTTCTCCCACAGAGACGAAGATGGCAGCACCGAAGAGCTGTAAGAATATTATCAGTGCTGTGGCACTTGGAACCTCGGACATGTCGAGTACGGTTTGAACGGCAATCAATGGCAGTTGCAGTCCTAGGCCAATACCGAAGCCGATAACGACTTGGTATCCGATCCATTTGGGGGAGCCTGTGCTAAGATCGAAGGTGGTGAGGAGGCCTGCGCCGATAGACGTGAGGACAGTGCTAGCGAGCATGAACGGAGTGTAGTAACCGATCTTAGAGACCAGAGCGCCGGAACCTATGGTTCCAACGACAATCGAAAAGAGAATAGGAATGTTTCTTATACCGGATTCGTATGCACTGACGTCCTTGACAACTTGGAACCAAATGGGGAGGTAGTAAATGGTCGTGAAGAAAGCGGAACCCATGGAGAAGGTGAAGACGCCTGCGGCCCATATGCTGCGCTGCCTAAGCATGAGGGGACTGACCGTTGCGTATTTGGGTCTCCAGAACTGGATGCCGGTGAAGATTGCAAGGGCTACACCGAAGATGACGAAGAGAGCGATGATTCGACCGTTAGCCCAAGGGTAGGTAGAACCACCCCATTGAAGCGCAAGGAGAAGGCAGACTACGCCAGGAACAAAGAAGATCGTACCTAGGATATCGAACTGCTTGATGCGTTCTTTCCGAGTAAGAGTAATGACGTTGCCACCTTGAGTAACTGGTTTGAAGAAGAAGACAATGACTGCACTGGCGATGCCCCCGATTGGAAGGTTAATGTAAAAGCACCATCTCCACGACACCTTGTCCGTGAAAGCCCCTCCCAGCAAGGGCCCAACAACGGAAGCAATGCCGTACATGCCGCCGATGAGCCCAGCAAATGTTGGCCGCCTTTGAAGGGGCACTGATGTCGCGATTATGAGATAGGCGCCCGAAAAGACACCGGCAGAGCCAAGGCCGGCAATGGCGCGACCGACGACGAGCGTAGTGCTATTGGGAGCAACGCCACATATCAAAGATCCGAGCTCGAAAAGCGCGATGGCATTGAGGAAGACCATTTTGATCGAGTAGAACGTGTAGAACTTGCCGAACACGAGCTGGAAGGCGGCTGTGGTGAGCAGATACGCTGGATGAAATGGTCAGCGATGGCTTTCGAAGACAGCATCAGCGCCCGACCATCCACATACCACTACCATACCAGCCGACATCATTGAGACTATGAAATTGATCCGTAATGACGGGAATGGCGGTCGCGATAATTGTACTGTCCAGCGCGACGAGAAAGATTGAGAGGCAGAGCGCGAGCCTATGAGGGGCTCAATTAATCTTCTCATGGATGGAAGAGGTTCCATAATGAACGGAGTAACAAACGCTAGTAGGAACAGCCTCACGCCGCCTGGATATTCGATCGCGTCATTCTCTCGAGCACCTTGCTGCTGCAGTGCGTTCGTTCCATGCTCTGCGTTTGATTTGTCCACGCCTTCATGTGCTGGTAAGGTCAGAGATGTGCCGTTGGATGAAGACGACTCGTTGATCTCCTTAGTCTCCTTCGAGAAGTCGTGGTTGTCTACACTGGTCGCGGGGATAAACTGCGCGCCTAAGGTGGAGTCTTCTATTACGCCCATGCCTTTGTCTTTGTTCTTTATTTCTCTTTTTCTGTTCCTAGCTGACTTGAAGAAGAAACTTTGTAGAAAAGAGGTAGATTGTGGAGAAATTGCCGAGGTAGATGTTTAGGCGTAGGTCTCATAGGAAGTAAGACTGAAGCCTTGTCCAGGTACAAGTAGCTGATGAGGTAAGAAGAGGAAAGGGACCCAGCCGTCTAAGGGTGACGAGGGAGCTAAAGCCAAAGCCATGACAGCATTGAGAGTGAAATTGAAAGTAAAACATGTTGCCAATTGCCTGTGATTAGCAATCTCGGTGCGCGGACAGAGCTGACAGTCCGAACCCCCACATACTTCACACATACACGCACTGGACTTTTGAAGGTGCGTAAAAAGTCCGAGATTGACTTTCCAACCCATGACCACCCCCAGTAAGTGCACGGGCCGCATCCAAACCAGTGAGATTAAGGTAGGGTTACAGTCGGGGCGCTGTAGCTATGGTAGGCGGCTACTTCGTTATGGTAGAAACTCAACCCGAAGTCTGCCCAGTTAAATCCGACCGTGCCGAGCATTTCCTTGGGGGGTACCCACCCCTAACATAGAAGGCCTATACCCGTGAAATATTGTCTTTACAGTGTGCGTCGGCAAATCCACCACCCCGCAGAGAGTACATTGTTGGCCCTGAAAGCCTCTTTAACCCTTGTATTCCCGAATAGGCAGCTTAGTTAGTAATGAGGTGTTTAGAGATGTCCTTATATACTCAGCATACATTGGGCCTATCTAGTAACACCCTCCCCAAATCATAGGGACTACACCCCCGAATCATAGGGACTGTACCCCTGGTAAAAATATGCTCGGCTCAAGCTATGCTCCTAGTATAGCCGACGTTAAGCCATTCTACCATAACGGAGTCAAATCCTACCATACGGTAGCTGAGCTGCGCCCCGAACCGGTACAGCCTAGCTGTAAGGTAATTTACTGCGTACTAGCTGTTATGCTGCCGCTAGCATCTCAGGTAGAAAAACGACTTTCCCTATCTAATCAACACCTCACCAACAAACCCCTGAACTGACTGCGTTGGTCGTCTAGAATCCTGAAGGAAGATGGGCGCTTAATTGCCTTGGAAGGAATAAGAGGAAGATGAGAAGAATTGATTGTAAATCAAATTCATTACGTATCTCGGACTGATTATTGATTACTGACCCCGCGAACCCAGACCCTGTGCCTCTTCCTCCTCTTACCATCGCCCCAACGTGAGCTCCACTGTGCGATCTGCAATGACTCGCGCCCTGCTGCGAGATAAGCAACAGCGAAGGCGCAGGGTTAGTGGCATTAGGTGCAAGTCAGACCCATCTTTGGAGTAAATGGTGGCACGAAGGTGGCGTGAGCTCTCCAAATGTCCGTCGATGAGCTCAGAAGGGGACACCGATCAAACGCTATCGAATCACATACACAAGATCGCTGCCTCCTAGCCCGGTGTTATCAGATTTGAGACTTGGCCGTTGCCCTGCATGATACGTCGGATTTTCAATGCCGTCCACTTCAATACTGTGCGGTTCAACGCCATGCCGAACAACGCCGTGTAGTACAACGCCGGCAGTACAACGCCGTTCAGTCCAACGCCGTTCAGATCAGCAGGGCCGAGTACCTGCTACCTTACCTAATTGCTCCACCACTCTATAGTCCCTAACGGCAGTTGTGTTGGTATAACATTAGTATCCTTGCCGCCATACGTTCCAAAAGTCTTGGGAAGGTGTATCCATCGTCTCTCTATTTTGACAATGTCCTCACCCATTAAGAACGTGATCTTCATTGGCGCAGGCGGCAACCTAGGTCCCTCCATCCTCGCCGTCTTCGATGCTGATCCTCACTTCACCGTCTCCATCCTCGCGCGCAACTCCTCCAAGTCAACCTTCCGTTCCCACATCAAGGTCCACCGCATCGCCGACGACTACCCTGAAGCAGAATTACTGCAAGCCTTCAAAGGTCAAGATGCCATCGTCTCCACCATCGCGACGGCAAGTGCGGTGCAGCAGCAAAGCATCGTCGATACAGCCATCAAGGCCGGTGTAAAGCGCTTCGTGCCGTCCGAATTTGGTAGCGACACGCTCAATGAGGAAGCTATGGCAATATTGCCGCAATACTTCAAGGGAAAGAAGGAAACAGTGGATTATTTGAAAAAGAAGGAGAAAGAAGGTTTGACATGGACTGCGTTTGTGACGGGACCGTTCTTTGAGTTGTAAGCTACCAATGAACTTTGCCGTCTAGCGGCTTTTACTGTCAATAGCGTTGCTCTCACGAATGAAAGGCTGATGTGCAGGATAGGGCCATGATATCCGGCTTCATGGGCTTCAACATCAAAGAACACAAAGCCACCATCATCGGCCATGGCAACGACACCTGGTCAACTACCAAACAAGCCACGATCGGTCTCGCCGTCAAGAACGCCATGCTCCTCCCCGACAAGACGGCCAACACGTACCTTTACATCGACACCTTTACCGTCTCGCAGAACCAGGTGCTCGCCTCCTTTGAGAAGGCAATGGGCGTCAAATGGGAGGTCACGCACGTCGACGCGGAAGAACTGAAGAGGACGGGCATGGAGAAGATGTCCAAGGGCGACTTCAGCGGCGCCATGTCGCTGATTCGCTACATCAATTGCGTGCATGGCCATGGCGGGAATTACATAGAGTATCAGCCCAGTGCGAATGAGCTGCTTTCGCTGCCGAAACAAACGCTCGATGAGGCCGTGGCGGAAATCGTGAAAGGTTGAGTGTGTGGAGTGAGTGCGCGTTGTAGGTAGTAGCTTTACATATCTACTTACAAGCAAGCAAGCTAGCATGTATTGCCAGGACTCTATACAACGCATGGAAAGCAGCAATCTGTATGCGCTCAGAAAAATTTGAAAAAATCAAGACGAGAAAAAGATCAAAAAAATTTCTCTACAAGAAAAAATACAGCCTGCGCCACCCGATTCGTTTTCGGTTCTTTTCCCAATCAGTCAATCAATCACTCAGATCCGCGCCATCCAATTCGTAACCTCATCAATCATCGCGCTAAGCCTCCCTGTAATCGACAACGCCAACCCCTGCAACAGATCTCGCGAACACATCTCCGCATCCTGGCTATACCGCCTCGTGAACTGCGCTACCAGATTCGCTACCATGGGCAGTTCATCCCGTATTCGCATAATCGTTGCTCTTTCATCACAATCATCATCATTATTGTCGTCGTTGTGGTCGTCGTTGTCGTCCCGCCGCCCGCTATCGTCGGCGGCGTTGTTGTTGTTGTTTTTGTTGTTGTCAATAGCTGACGAGGAGTCGCTCGAGTCCACCATCATCATTCTTTCGGCTGCTTTCCGATGATGCTGATGCATCATCATCATCGGTTTCGTCGACGCCCGCTTCGGCCCGGCGGCGGCGGTGGCCCGGCTGGCATTTGTATTAGATGATTGGGAGTAGGAAGAGGAGGAGGAGGCAGCGTGTGGTTTAGCGGAGTTATTGTTGTTATTTTTGCGCAGGATGATTTCGTAGGTATCGAGTAGAGCGGTGCAAACGGCAGCGGCGAGGAGGCCGACGTCAAGGTTTTTAGAGCAGGGGCAGATGAGGATGGTGGAGATGCGTTTGATGGCTAGGGAGGCGGAGGAGCCGATTGATGTCTCTGGATTGGTTGGGGGTGGGGTTTTGGGCTGGGTGGTGGGGAAGGAGGCTGCTGCGACGTCGTGGGTGGTGTTGAGGTGCTCGAGGATGTTGGTGGCGACGGTCACGCAGTCGGAGTTGGAATGTATGGGTTTGCTGTATTCGAGGCCTGGAAGCATGGCCTCCGAGGTGCTGAAGTCGCTGCATTTCTTACTGCTGCTGCTGCTGCTACCGCTGTTATTGGTGTGAATGTCTGTTTTATTGGTGCTGGAGTGATTGGAGGTGTAAGGTTGGGTTTTCTGGTGCTGGAGGAAACTGCCGCCGTTAAATGCGCCCCGAAAGCTGGATTCCGCTCCATCACCAGATGTATATGAGTCTGTGGCTACGCTCCCGTCTGTGGCTGCGGTAGCAGTGGGCGCCGCATCTGGTAGTTGTTCCTCTTCCCCGGCTTCGGCTTCGGCTAGGTTGCCGGATGATTGCGTGCATTGGATGCAGCGACGCTTCTGCATGCGTCGGGCTGGGCTGTAGGAGCATTGGTATCCTAATCTTTCGCAGCGGCCACAGGTCGGCTTCATCTTGTCGCACCGCACCTTCGAAGTAGAGCACATATCACATGTGTCTTTGAGTTTTGGAGGGCGGGACAGACGTCTTGCTTCGGTCAAGTGCATGTGCATCTGTTGCTCGTCTTCCATGCTGGCGACTGGGCGGGTATGTCGGAAGCGAGACTGACTGCAACGACTGGTTTGTTGAAATGTGGACCTGAAGATACATTCATTGAACTTACAATTTCCTGAGTGGCGAGGAATGCTTCTTAAACGTTAAACGGTTGGAGTAACTTCAACCATAAGTAATCATCAAGAGCCTGCTTCGCAGATACAACCGACATACTGCGGGAAACGTCCGAGTGGTTTTAGACGGTTTAGTACCGTATCTTACCACCAAAGATCACCCTTATCAGACTAGTCGTAATGGGCTTATCAGGGTACTTCCCCTAATTTTCACCTCATTCTCTCTCTAGCCTTTGAAGAAACACGACCCTGTTGCGCTAGCCACGAGTACCTTGACTAGCTGTAGGGTGCCTTCACTAGGTGCCCATGCATACACGCCGCGTACGTACGTGGTCAAATCTAGTCAGGTCCTATCTCCGATACAGCAATAGTTCACCCAATGAGACTGCAATTTTCTCGAGTGAGCGACGCCCCGTCTATCAGCTAGCTAGAATGCGCCTGTCAGCGTAACGAACAAATTCTCCGTCATTCGTCACACGTCAGAAGTCTCCGTCATTCGTCCATCTCAGAAGTATGTCCCGAGACACATGCCGATCCACGCCCACCTTGCATTAGTGCGGTTACTTCGTCCTTCCCTGCCTGCAGCTGCTTACAAAGGAATAATGTCAAACTTCCATGAACAGTTTCGCCGTTGGCCCCCCAATCTGATTGCGCTGACCGTGAACTGCTGGTCCGTCCCTTCCCACTCTGCGCAGCCGGACGCTTCCAGTCCTCGCCGAACTCCGTCTCCTTAACGCGCCGGGAGAGGGTTTTGGTCAAAGCTTCCACGTGCTGCAGTTCGTGAAAGACAACCTGAGCGCGGATTTTATACTCGAGCGTGTGATCGATGGAATACTCGCCGAGAGTGATAGGCTGGTGTGAGACGCGCTCAGTCTGGTCCCCATGACTGACGTTGTGCTTGTCGAAGGCGGCCCGCATTACGGAGGAATCTTCGAAGCCATTTCGGACTACGGCTAGACACCAAGCTATAATTTTGCTACAGATGACTGCAAGGACTAGCTGCACTTGGGGGCTGGAGGAGCAGGCACATTCGAGAACGTCATGGATCCATCGCGCGGCCTCTCTATTAGCAGAAAGGACACAGTCTGTCATTCGGGGTCGAGAGGAACTGGTATCGGAAGTTGTGGCGCCAGCGGACAAGCATACTGAAGGGGAGATATGCAGTGCCCGAAGTATCTTGAGTGCGTTGACCATGCAGGACCTTTTGTGAGGAGTGCAAGGTTCAATATCCTCTTGGCGGACTTGAGGATTGCTTGGCCCCACTTGATAATCTGAATCCGGGGAAGAGAGACTTAAAAATTGGCCACCCGTTCCAGCGAAGAACTCCTCAGCATTCTCTGTCACGGGCCCTGCATCATGCTTGAGGACTGCGTCGGCATGTTCGTCTGATATGCATGATAGGAGGGCAGATGGTGTTAGAGAGCCGTAGATGGCGTTGAATTCCATGTCATTGTCGGGAATATATTCGAATCCAGGGATGGCCGCCGATTTCTGGCCGAATGAACCATGGCCCTGGGCGAGCAGGTTAGATGTTGTTAGAGAGCCGTAGATGGCGTTGAAGTCTGTGTCACTCTTGGGGTCATATTCGAATCCGGGGGCAGTTGGTGATTGTTGACCGAATGTACATTGGTACTGAGCGTCAATATCCCCGGGGAAACCTAGACTAGACTTCTCGATGGCCTTCATGCCAGAGTCTGGTTTGTCATCTCCACCAATGCGCGTGTCCGCGACTGCTTCAGTCCACAAGCTTGAAAATTCAACAGCCGTGGTATGTTGAGATGAATCAGCGGAATTTTCGATATAGGACCAAGCTCTTTCGTCGGAAGGCATTACCGAGGGTCTTGCTGGTCTTCTCGGAGGGGTATACAGGCAGGTAAGTCCGCGTTCGAGACAGAAGTGGCATCGTGGATGTTGCCTGCTGCATTTGAGCTTAAAAATGCCACAGTTATCGCAGCTCTGTCTAACTTTAACAGGGCGCCGAGGACGCGAAGACGCAGAAGATATGGGAGGCTCCATATTCAGGCAAGAGCCTTGCATAATGGAATATTTCAGCGTAGCAGCATGTGGGACAAGCTTGCACACGACACTACCAAAACAAGACCTGCCATTGAATTACAATGGAGTAGATTAAATTAGATAAAGCACATTGAAGTACATTTGAGTCGTACGTTGTACTTTGTTAGTTAGCGAAAGAAATGCTCTGGTGATAATTCCGACCTGCGTCTGACTAGCTGGACAGGGTTGGCATGGAGGCGCTTGGCCTGTGCATCGCAAGACAAGACTAAGGTAGATTTCTTTCCAGCCTTAACGAGCGAGTAGGACATAGTCGGTTGCTCGAACTTAGCCTGCTTTTCCTGGAAATTGGTAAGGTTTCGCTGCTTGATTGGCTAGCTCGGTGCGGAGGGACAACGTTCTCCACCCAGACTGCAGATCTGGAAGTGGGTCCGGAGATATATGACCACTATGTGGCCCTCAAGGCGGTCAGCATTTCCTTACTATATTAAATCGTAAGTGGCCCGCATGTGAGATTGGGGTTGGTAAGACGTATAAACGACATAGACAGTCCCCACACGTTGACTAATAATTAGGGAAGCGAAGTATACGTGCCTCATCGCGGCTCGGGACTCGGGTCGGTTTTTGTTACGCACCATCATCACGCCATTGTCTGGCCTTAACGTGAGGCTGAAACATATCGGCGAATTTGCGGCGTTCGGAATTGAAACTTCCTAGCAGCGTCGGACTTTGTGCTCCGAGGGTAAGATGTGTTCATAAAGGCCGACACATCGCAAACTAGTTACGTGGGCCGAGTGTGAGATGATTGAATAGGCGTAGAGTCGGTGTCGTATACGGGGTGCTAAATACTCGTTTGTCTCTTGACTTAAGCAGGATGAACGGAGCCCTCGTGACTTTTGAAGGAAGAGTAAATGATGGACTGAATCCCACGCCATCACGACCAGCCAACGAGCCGCTGAAATGGATCCCATCTTAATCATTGGCTCTGGCCTTGGGGGTCTGGCTCTCGCTCAGGGATTCCGCAAATCATCCATCCCCTTCAGGATCTACGAGCGTGCCCTATCTCACGACCTTCAATACCAAGGCTATCGTATCCGTCTCCACGGTGACGGTCTTGATGCTCTTCGTTCCGTGGTGACAGACGATGTTTGGGACCTGTTTGAGGAGACCTGTCCCAAGACTGTATTGGGAGCCCTCCCAAACATCAACGCTGTCACCTGCGAGGCCACTGCAGCCAACTTCAGTGGAAATGACCCTCAGGCTAAAGTCGTCCACAGTGCCCAGAAGCCATACACCGCTGATCGCGCCATACTGCGGCAAGTCCTGTTGACTGGCTTGGATGACTATATCACTTACGGGATAGAGTACACCCACTACAGCCTCACCGATTCAGGCATAACCGCACACTTCGCCGACGGCACCAAAGAGACAGGCTCCTTGCTCATTGGTGCGGATGGTGTCCGCTCGGCTGTACGTAGACAGTATCTGCCTCATCTCAGAGTCCTGGACACTAAGAGCCGGCCAATATTTGGGAAGACACCCCTAACCCCCTCATTCAAAAGCCATATCTTACCGAAAGCAATGGAATGCTTGTCGCTCATCAAAGACCCGCAGACAGGCAGCGTGACACTGATGGAGGTGATCCGCTTCTTACCAAAGGACCGCAGGAGAGACAAGCGCGAGCTCCCAAGTGATTACGTCTACTGGGCTATGATACCGTCTTCCTTGAATGCTGCAATTTCAGACAGGCAATTTGATCGCCTCAGTAAAGAGGCAGCTGCAGACCTATCCAAGGCGTTGGCAGCTCATTGGCATCCATCATTACGACCGCTGATCGAAGACCAAGATCCCCGTCAGACAGGCGTGTTCCGCTTGCTGAGCTCTGATTCCGAGTCTTTAATGCG
This sequence comes from Cladonia macilenta KoLRI003786, assembly GCA_000444155.1. Lineage (NCBI taxonomy): Eukaryota > Fungi > Ascomycota > Lecanoromycetes > Lecanorales > Cladoniaceae > Cladonia > Cladonia macilenta. Next base: position 528,339 of record KE598566.1, read on the forward strand.
GAGCTGGGAGCCCAGTGCTAGAGTTACGGTCATGGGTGATGCTGCTCACGCTATGTTGCCTTCTACGGCTAGTGGCGCTGTAACTGCGTTGAAAGATGCACAGAACTTGTCCAGGCTAATTAGAGAGCATGGAGTAGGTAAAGAAACCATTGGCAGATATGAAGGGGACATGAGGAACTATGCGAGCGAGGCGGTGGCTATAAGTGCCAAAATCGGCGAAAAGAGTTTCGGCCTAGGAGCACTCGCGGATGCCGAAGAAGTGGTTTGGTGAAGGCTCACAGTTTCCGGCGCACAGCCTCCTGTCAAGACCTGTCTGCCGTCGAGTGTTTACGGGATGGGTTGATCAAGCTGTGGCTGATCTTCAAGAGCCTATATGACGTCTTGTATAATGAATAGAACGTACGACTTCAAGCTATCCTGTCGATAGGTAGGGTATGAGATCTAGGAGTTTAGCGCTCATACTCAGTGCAGTCGTCATCCTTTAGGTGCTGCCAAACGCTGTTCACAGGTTTCTTCACCGTTTGCTGTTACCCAAGCTTGACGCTCAGGGAATCTTTTCTGCCGCTTTTCCACCCGATCCCTTCTTAGATGAGCCAGACAGACAAGGATCTTGCTCAAGCATGAAGAGGCTTCTAGGATGGCATTGGAATTGACATTCTTCTGGCGTTGTAAAAAGTAAACCTAGAGCAGGCGGACGCAGAGCGATTAGCAACACCAACCATATCCGGTTAGTCTGTGATATGAGCGCTAGGTATCTTAGATGCTGAGCCCCTCCCGCGCCTGCTAAGAACAGTGTGGTTATGTTCCTACATCTACATCCTTCAGAATTAAGATAACGCACTGCCTACATCGAGCCTTGTGACTATAAGTGACTTCAACTATAGACAGCTTGTAGGCTATATTGGCAATATTGCTTGTCGTTCAAAAGGTATCCATACGGTCGACTAACGACGTGAGAAACGTAACTTAGTCCTCGACGTCTCAAGAAAATTAATCTGTATCTTCTGTATCTATCTCATTGGTCCAGTAATAAGACTTTGCGAATATAACTAGCCACTTCATTTCGTTCATCAAGCTTTTACAATCAATCAAAACACAATGGGAGGGCCAGCACCACCTCGAAATGCCGACGACCAGGCCCTTCATTTCCTAGCAAGCCAAGGCTATCTCCCCCTAGCGCTCGGAGACCATCCCAGAATGATGGAAGCCTACACCAATCTCTTCGCCAAATCCCACGAATTCTTCGCCCTTCCCGCCGACTCCCCCCAAAAGACAACCTACCAAGCAGTCTCTGGCCCCGCTGCAAGCGAAGAAGGCTACTCCAAAATCGAAGGCGAAAAATCGATTCTAACAACCCGCACCTCAAACCGCTGTCCCGAGCTTCTCCTCTCGGACCTCAAAACAGCTTGGGATCTAACCGGCGCCTTCGTGGAAAGAACAATCCGCGCTATCGCTGTCACCTTAGGCCTGGAAGAAGATGTCTTCCTTCCCTTCATAACCCCCTGCACAACGCTCACAGAAACTAAAACCCCCACCCAACTCCGCATGTTCCGTTACGACCGGCCTCCCATGGGCTCCAAGCCCACCGTAAACGCAGAAAAACATAAAGACCTCGGTCTCCTCTCCCTCGTAATTGGTCATTCCCCCGGCCTCCAGGTCTTTGACACCATTAAGAATGTCTGGCTCCCCATCGAAGAAGATACTTGTCTTCCCCCTGACGCCCGAACCCGTTCTGGGGGCCTAACAGCCACCCTCCTCGGCGGCGAGACGCTCGCTTTCCTTACACGTGGGAAATACAAAGCCGGGGTTCACCGTGTCGTGTGTGCACCTGGAGAAGTTAGGAATGGCAACCCCGATCCGTTCAGGTTTAGTATTGTGTATACGCTACGACCTGCTCCAGCGCCTTTGTACACGAAAAACTTTGAAAGTGAGATAACGGGCAAGTTTCGAGTAAACGAGCAATGTGATGGGGAAAGCTCGAGTGTGCTGTTTGAGAAAATAATGAAGAGTCATTGGAATATCAATGCGGCGAAGGATGTGAGGGAGAAACAGAGGCAGGAGCAGGCAGCACGGCGAAGGGCGGCGGCGGAGAAGGTGGGTGCTGAGGCCCAGGCGCAGGGGTTGACGAAGCCCTTGAGTGGGTAAGTAAGATATCGGCAACAACGACACGAAAGGCAAGCAATGAGCAAGGTATGAGTAACAACGTATTCGGCGTTACATAATCTCGATCCATATATGTAACAGCTACTGCTGTCTAGGATGGCGGCTTTCCCTGGAGGATACCAGTCTACATTCATTTAACCAACAATCTCAAGCTTCACGTAGGTACACTCAGCAGAATAAGAAGAAAATTGATACAGCCCCATACTATCCCTTCATCTATCCTTATTCCCCATCCTCTTACTCCCCCCTACCGGCCGAACACTCTTAATGCCTTTAACACTTATAGTATTCCGAGACTCTTGACATCTTGTATGTTTTTACCCCCTTGACATCATCAACACCTCAAATTCATCCTCTCCCCATCAATCACATCATCCACAATGGAATTCTCCAACGGCCGATCTTGGCGACTCTTTCTCTGTACCCCCTCATCCTATTCTCGCCAAACTTTACCCCCTCCATCCCCATTCTCTTCCCCACAACCTCTCCCTCACACTCCTCCATACCCTCCAAGCCCACCCATCTGCTCATACTCTTTCTCTTTACCTGCCGCGAATACTGCATCCGGTTTCATACCCTCCTCAGGGGAATTGTCTTCGCAATAGAAGAGTAGTTGCAAGAGAGGAGAGTAGGGCATGTTGCACTTTTTGAAATGCAATTTTGTGGAGGATGAAGCGCTTGGGGGAGAGCGCTGAGAGGGGGAGGTGGAGGGTCTATGTTTGGTGGAATTGAGGCTGACGAATTGATATGAACGGAAGGCATTATGTAATCGGAAATCAGAGGAAAGATATCATAGGTAGGCAATGAGAAGATTGCAGTATTGCATTCAGTACCCTCATTTTATGCCGAGCTTAGGCAGAGATGTTGAGACATTGAGTGAGCATTAGTTCAAGGCACTAATGAGACACATGTGGTTCGCTCGAGGCTTGGAATATGATAAGACTTTAGCAGTAGCCTCTCCGCCCACTTGCAGTATTCTAATAAGTGTTTGGCATCACGCTCAGCCTACCTCCATCTGTGAGCATCACCGTGCCAGTGACGTAGGCACCAGCACGACTTGTCAGGTAGAGGATACAGCCAGCCATGTCCTCTGGAGTGCCAGCCCTCTCTGCAGGAATCTTTGTCTTGGGAAAGACCCCATCGCCGATGAGATCTTTTGCCAATTCGGATGGATAAACTAGACATCGATCAGCTACGCTTTCATGCATATGTAAAGCAGTGGTGACACGTACGTCCAGGAGCTAATATATTGGAACGGATCCCGTACGGCACCAGTTGTGTCGCCATCTGCTTCATCAAATGAGTCACGCCAGCTTTGCTCTGTCCATAAGCGTAACCGCCTGGCACATTTCGATTGAAACCACCAATGCTGCTAGTGGCAATGACCTGGCTTTTTTGCTCAACGTTATTTTTCCTGTTGCCTGCGTCTAGGAGTTTGAGGAATGCGATGATGGAGAAGAAGACTGCCGCAGTATTGACAGCGAAGACTTTACTATATTCATCGAAAGACTGGTTCCAAAGAATCGATTGATATTCCTCCAAAGACATTTCAGATGAGATGGGGTTCTCTGGAGGGCCTTGGATTCCGCTGTTGGCGATCAAAACGTTGATGTAGCCGACGTCTTCCTCGATGTGAGAGACGATCGATTGGAGAGAGTCTTTTGAAGTTACATCACCAACTAATGGGATGATATTTCCATGTGGTGACTTCTTCGCGGCTTCATCAAGCACTTCCTTACGTCGTCCGATAATGTAGACTTTGTGGGCGCCATTGAGGGCCAGCGCCTCAGTCATCATTAGTCCAATGCCGCTTCCACCGCCTGTAATAACGGCTACGAGGCCTTTAACATTGAAAAGGTTTCCAGCTTCGAGTGAGGCCATCCCAAATGAATTAGCCAAAGTTGACCGTACAAATTGCTTGGGAGAGTAGATTAAATTGGCCAAGATATGTAGCAATAGGATTCAATGAAGTACAATATGCAATAGTCTCAGCAAAAGTGGTACAACGAGAGAATAATAGGTTCAAGAAGTGAACGATTGTTATTATGTGTTTAACCGAAGAAGATAATTTCTAGTATAGTGACGTAATTTCGGGACTATCAGCCGGTAAAAACAAAGTGGCTCTATCGGAACTTCTCATCTATATTAAAGGACAGTCAGCATATATCTAATGAACGGCTTAGTCACAGTAATACAACATATTCTTGCCTGGAGCAGGCGATGGACGTGGGAAAAAGTCGAGTGGAGATCAATTAGTCGAAGATATGTCCGGCTAGATATCAGACCCTTGTTGATGATCTGCACAGGGATAAGCGAGAACCACGTCTCGACCAATTCCAGGGGTCAGAAAAAGATTCTTGACAACGACATTCTCAAGCAAAAACGGTCGCTTTCCCACCGCATTATTCCCAGCCTTCTCCTTCCACCTTTCACTCGTTTATAATCGAGGCTGAGTAGGCGGTGTCCACGGAGTCGGATGCTCCAAACTTCTTCGCCAGCTTAAGCGTCCTTCCTTATGTCAACAGCCCACGACGTTCGTCGGCGTCCAGGCTTGTGGTCCTATTTCAGCTTTAGCTCTCCTCCTCATAGACGAATTGTCTCATCGCCTGAACGTCAAGATTCAAGTCGGCAAGAGAAGGAAAACACTCCTACAAGAGCCTGGGGTGGTAGGGGGCGCGCAGACACACTGGAGGGCTACAGGACAGAACCGGCACCCATGACGGGCGGCCGGAGATCACGATACTTGAAGACTGGCGGAGTTATCACGCTAGTTCTGTTCCTATTATATCTCTTCTCCTCGAGGGATAATGTCAACGTTAGGAATATTGTCCAAGGTTCGTACAAGTAACTACTATATCGAACGACGACATTGCTAAGTTCTCTTAGTAGGCCAAGCAGGAAATCGGACAGCTACAACGGCAACAGAGAAGGTTATAGATCCTTCGCTAGGGACGGCGAAGTGCTCGAAGTCCAATGCCAAAGACAAGCCTCTAGTCCAATACGCTTTGATGATTGATGCTGGTAGTACTGGCTCCCGAATACATGTCTATAAATTCAATAATTGCGGCTCTTCGCCCGAGCTTGAAGATGAGGTCTTGTTCAAGATGACAGAGAAGAAGGAAGGAGGCTCGGGTCTGAGCTCATACGGTACGGATGTCGAGGGAGCAGCGAAGAGTTTAGATGTACTTCTCGACGAGGCCGTGACCAAGGTTCCAGAGAAGTTCCGCTCATGCTCACCAATCGCCGTCAAAGCCACCGCTGGTCTACGTAAACTCGACGAGAGTCTCGGTCCGGATGCAAGCAAGAATATTCTCGCCGCGGTCCGCAAACGCATCGAAACAAAATACCCCTTTCCCCTCGTCTCCGCCGAAAATGGCGGCGTGGAAGTCATGGACGGCAAGGACGAGGGCGTTTACGCCTGGATAACAACCAATTACCTACTTGGCAAAATTGGCGGCCCGGACAAATCCCCCACAGCAGCCGTCTTCGACCTTGGAGGCGGCTCCACCCAAATCGTCTTCGAACCCACCTTCCCCTCCTCCGGCGGTGGTATGCCAGAAAAACTCGCTGAAGGCGACCACAAATACGTCTTCAGCACCTCCGGCCAAACCTATGAACTCTACCAGCATTCCCACCTCGGCTACGGCCTTATGGAAGCCCGCAAATCCATCCACAAACTCGTCGCCCAATCCATCCACGACGCCGCCACTGACGACCCCTCCTGGGCCTCCCACCCCATCGTGAACCCCTGCATCATCCCCGGCATGACCCGAGAAGTGAACGTCACCCTCGACAACGGCTCCACCTACCTCCTCAACATGCGTGGTCCTGACTCCCCCTCCCCAGCCCAATGTCGCGGCCTTGCCGAAAAACTCCTCATGAAAGACGCCGAATGCAATCTCGCCCCTTGCTCCTTCAAAGGCGTTCATCAACCCTCCCTCTCCAAAACGTTCGCCCGCGAAGACGTCTATATCTTCTCCTATTTCTACGACCGCACACAACCCCTCGGCATGCCAGAATCTTTCACTATCGCTGAACTCAGAGATTTGACCCAGAAGGTATGTGAAGGCGAGAAAGGTTGGGACGGGTTAAAAGGTGTGAAAGGAGCGTTGGAGGAATTGAAAGGAAGACCGGAGTATTGTTTGGATTTGAGCTTTATGGTGGGGTTGTTGCATACGGGGTATGAAATGGGTTTGAGCAGAGAGGTTAGGATTGCGAAGAAAATTGGAGGGAATGAGTTGGGGTGGTGTTTGGGTGCGAGGTAAGGGTTTTTCTTTTTTTTTCCCCCTTTAGCTTTTTGATTGATAAGGGAATGGTATGCTGACATTTTCTGTCATAGTCTCCCATTACTTAACCAGGAATCCGGGTGGACGTGTAAGGTTAAAGAGGTCCCGTCACACTGATTTCGTTCGTTCTACGCTGTCCAGTATATGGCATAATATCAACTGATTCGGGCATGAACGGTATGGAACTCCGGTATCTGTTGTGGTTTCTGGGAGCAGCGATACACGCATGTATGTGTGATAAGACGACCGGCTCTCAAAGGGTTTGTTGGGGTTTTTTGGGGCGTTTTCGTGGGACGGTCTTTTGGGAAGCAGATTATAAGGTAGCAAGGTGATTTTACGGCCTCGCACAGATATATGCGCACTTGCTGTTGCGGTATAGATTTCTTGCTTCAGCTATTAAATTAAACAATAATATTTGAGGGTTTACATATTTACATCTTTTATGGCTGATGATATGTGAGATATTGGAGTACCCCCTCGATACCTCACATATGGTAAGATCATCCACTAATTTTCTCATTCCCCACCTTCCTCCTATATGGCTTATCAGTTGCGGTATTCTGGAGCACCCTCTCCTGAAACAACGCGCCCGATGAGCTCATCCGCCAACCTCCTCAATCCTAACCTTCTTCTTGCCCCTCCCCTTTCGTTTCCCATTCTTCCCCATCAACCTCCCCAGCACATCTCCCTCCCCTCTCCCCTCCTTCTCCTCCCTGTCCCCTCTCTCCTCCCTCTCCCCCTTCTCCTCCAACACCCCCAACCCCAACTCCATCTCAATATACCTTTCACCCTCCTCTTCCACCTTTTCAATATCCCTTTCTCCCAACCTTCCCTCCGCTTTCTCAATCTCTAGTTCCTGGTTCGCGGATTTGAGTTTCGGTAAGAGAGTTTGGAGCCGTGATTGCAGCGCAGAGAGATTGGAGGTTGAGAGCTCGGCGTGGGGTAAGGGGGTAGGGGAGGGGGACGTTGATATAGAAACTGATGAGGAGGAAGACGAATGGGAAGCCGAGGAGGAGCTTGAGTTTGAGTCCTCAGATGCTGGGGCAGGCTCTGAGGAGGAGGAGGAGCCTGAGGAGGAGGATGATGTTTGAGAGACGGAGGAGGAGGTTTGAGAGACATCATCCGAGATGGAGGCGGATGTTGATGAGAAGGACTCGGCGTTCGAAGACGAGTCCGAGGCGGAGTTTGTGCTGCTGGAGTGTGTGCTCCGATTGATCAGGGGATTGTTTAGCATGTAGCGTTTCATGTATTGTTCGTAAATGTCCCGAGGGGCAGATTGCTTGATATGTTCTGAGTCCGAGCTATTCGTGTCGGAATCGCTGGTGTCTATATCGGACTTGTGATGTAATTCTTGGGAGTCGCTCGGGTCTGGAGGGGTTTGCATGAGAATTCTCATTCCCGGGACAGTGGAATTGGAACGGCCAGAGGGAGTCTGGCAGGAGTCGGATGCTTGTTCTGACGTAGTGTCGCTGGAGTCGCTGTCTTCGAGAGAGGACGTAGTGGGAGACGGGGCTGGCGAAGATGCGACGAGGGTGGAGGGACTGGAACCTGTTGATGTTTGAGAGGCAGAGGGGTCTTGGACGGCGGGGGTAGATCTGTGGCGCGTTGCGTTCTTGTGACGTTTAGGGGAGGGGGAGGAGGGCAGGGAGTCGAGGTCGGCGTAGGTCCGTTTCATGGTGTTGTTGAACCGTGCACTCCAGTTACATGTCGCGTTGGATCATTGAGCCGCAATTGTCGAGTGACTCCCCCTAAGTCGTCTTGTCGCTACAGCAGCGGCTGGTATGCAGAATTTTGCTGCAACTTCGGCAAAAACTTTGGGTGGTATGTAGGATGCAATCGGTATTAAGTTCTCCCGAATAATTACTGCTAGATCATAACTATAACGCGGAGACGCTATTTTGATGCAGCACGGAACCCCCAACGTAGCTGTGGGGTAAAAAGAGGAAGGTTGTAGCGAAGCGCTAGATGCAGATCTCCCGTGCCACTTGGTGCAGCTTGGTGGCTGGGCATGTGATAGGGCTACCCGTTCCTCGTATTTCGTTTCAGCAAGTTTCAGCAATGTAGCATCTTCACACTCCTTTTCTGCCTGACTTCTCCTTTTAAATAGACACATAAACCCGTAATTCTGTTCGAGCTGCTTGTGCTATTCTCCTCGTCTACCGTAAGTCACGGCTCTACATCTTCAAGGGGTAAGTAGCCTCGCTTCTCCGATTGGTCCATCTGCTAAGTGCACTGTAGTCTCACTGACCTGAAACAGCATCCGTACCTGCATAGCAAAGGACACTAGCCTACTCTGGGAAGACTATGAAGTGAAAACCCAACGATCCAGCACCCTACTATTCATCCAAGTTATTGCTACTCGATTTCCGCATTCCCGTAGTTCTTAGCCTTAGTGTACACAGCCTTCCGTTGGCAGCGCCCCCGATCCATTCCCGTCATCCGAAGTGCTTATCACGAGCTGTGAGTTGACGCTATTTCATTGCCCACCACATTGAAGTCACGTTGCGACATCATTACTACCCTTACAAAGAATATGACGTCCGTGGATTTTCGTCTCAGCACACGTGAGAAGGTGGTCAAGATTGCCCTCGTGTTGCACATGCATCTCGTTTGAGCTCCCTGGTATGAGACAGTTATTTTGGTGGGGTCAGTCGTACCGACCCGTTGAGGCAAACCCCCCGAAGCCTCACTTCTTCCTCTGTTTCTTCAAGCCTTTTGATTCCATTCCTTTTCAGAATGTACCCATCTATCCCCTTCCCTTAATCACATCTCTTCGGTTCTCAATCCAACATCAGTCTATATCATGGAACCTCAGGACATCCTGTCCTCTCCAACGCCATCAAGAAAAGAAAGAAAGTATGTACTAACGACTCTCAGAACCCAGGCCTTGCTCCGACATAATTCTTCCGAAAAACAGATCGCCAAGATGGACGCAGATCTATCACCATCCCTTCCCGGGCTCAGCCCAATCTCAGAGAACGATACTCCCACAAAGCGAGACCGCAAGCTGTCTCTACTGTCCCGGGTCTCCAAATTCCGCCACGCTCAAAGTCCCATCGAAGCACCCACCGAGAAGCCCGCCGAAGGCGAGATTAATTTCGGCCACTCCTGGAGTTTCTGGCATGACAAGCACGCAGCATCAGGCGACTACGAAGGCCGACTGACTCTCATGCAAGAAGACATTAACAACATCAAGCTCTTCTGGCAAGTCATGAACTCCTTTCCCTTCGAGCGACTCGGCTACAAAGACTCCGTACACTTCTTCAAAAAAGGCGTGAAGCCCGTATGGGAGGACCCAAGAAACGTCAACGGCGGAGCATGGAATTTCCGAGTCCCGAAAGAAAAGACTGATGAATTCTGGAAAGAGCTACTCGTCCTCGCTGTCGGAGAGACCTTCCACGACGTCCTACAAAACGTCCCCAACGTCCCGCACGGATTACCAAAGCGTAAGCACGCCCTCCCTGCCCTAATTGCACCCAAAGTTTTACCCCACAGCCCATCACTCACACACCTCCAATAGGCGACGATATCTGCGGCCTCTCCCTCTCCATCCGCTACGGCAACAACCTAATAAGCATCTGGCACCGCGACGGCACGAATGAGAAAAGCGTCGAAGGTATAAAAACAGTCATACTAGAGAAATTATCACCGCAGTTGATACCGCAATCAAATTATATATATCATAAGATTCATGCGTCGCATCCGGGTTTCGATGAAGCTATTGCTAAGAATAAGGAAGCGGAGAAGGCGAGGAGTCCACTCAGTGCGACTGAGTCCGTCGATGGTGCCGAGTCTAAGAGTCCGGAGAGTGCAGCGAGCAAGGCATCGATGGACAAAGCGATGACTTAAGCGTCATAAATCTAAGGGGCTACGTACATAGCATCATCAACTATTTTGAATAGTACGCGTGCGTTGATTTGCCGGGTTAGCATTACTACAAGCGAGCACAATCATCTAGGCATTCTGGGGGAGTCATATCATCTATCCATTATGAATATTGGCGGTCATTTACGAGAAGTGATAGTTACCTATTTAGCGGAATAACATAACGTATGCATATCCAAGATACATTAGGAGCATTTATCTACCTAATCTATTCATAGCCTCTTTACTTTTAATCAGTGATTGAATTCAGTCTGAAGAACATAGAACACCAGCTGGCTCGTTCATATAGACATATATATACACATATATATATACCAATTTACATATATACACACACACAAACATAGATGTATACACACATACACATATACATATATACACACACATATATATATTTTATATATCCCCCGAACTTGGGATTGGGGATTGCCGTTCCGGGACGGAAAAGGGAGCAGGGCCGCTTTAGAGGCGTATGGAGGGAGCAGGGGGGAGCAGCGAGGGAGTAAGGAGGAGCACCGAGGGTGAGAGCCCTGACTATATAGACAAAGGAAAATCTGCCAAGACTGTCTAGGCTCAATAGAATCAATCCATTAACCGTTTGAACCACCACGTGACTTCTGCCAAGTTCGTTCTTGAATGTGTGCTCGCATGGCATTCACCACATCACACATTTTAGGTTCTAACAGTATAATGAAGTAACAAGCTCTTCATCAGACAACATGTTAGAAGCAAATGTTATAAAGGAGAGACTAAAGTTAGATATTTAAATGCTATAGAGTTTTGAGGTTTTTATGAATTTTTTTTGGAATTTATTTGGGTTTCTTTTTTGGGGGTTTTTTGGGGGGTTTTTTTTTCTTTTTTCCCCTAAGACTTCTTTCAAGTTGTCTTTTGCTTTTCTACTGCTTTCTCGGAGACCCTTTCGTCAGACTTGTACTAAGGCAGAGAGCGGTATCTTCGCTCCACTACATTCTGTCAGCTATATGCTTGAATCGTTCTCAGGCAGAACATACATCGAGGCCCAACGTAGTCAACGACACGACGCAAATTCTGTCGTTGAAGGCTCCGCATCCGATCTCTATCGCCGTAGATCAAGCTCCTGCCCAGCCAAACATTTGACACATAGTAGACATCTCTAATCGAATGCCAGAAATCGCGGACCAGACAGTATGTGGTATGCCAGGAATGTAATCGACTAAGATAGCGGGGTGCAACAAGGTCCCAAAGGCAACGGAGGTTTTGCTTGAGAAGGCCCAACAACCAGTCCCTATTGTTATAGCTTAAGTTGCCGCTCACGAAGGCGTTAAAGACTTCGGTGAGATCTTGGAGAGCGTCCCGGGACTGGCGGATCGTGCGGTAAGTCCTGTACCCGGCATGGACGACACTTAGGATGCCCAGAAAGTTCATCGACAAATTTAGAAAACGAGCTTTAAAAGGTCTTTGTTGAGGGGTTTTTTCGAAAAGGTATACTAAGTATTAAGAGTGAAAAGACTTTCGCAATCGCAAGAAAATAGGAGAATGAAGTTGCACGCAACAATCGGTAGAGACAGTGAAGTGTGGGTCGGAAACATTTTCGAAGCCAGCTAAGGATTAATATACAGTCAATTATGATAGGCGCTAGCTCGGAGCCAGATTTGGGAATCGCCGAGCCCGGCATACACACGGAGTATGGCTAAAGCTGGGCTAACTCAATGTTTCAAGCTGATGTTGGGCTGGAAAGGGCTGACGCTGGGCCCAGCAGCGGCAGCAGGGAGAATGGTTCTGCCAATCGTACCGGGCCTTGGCGTATCCGTAATTAGGAACGGAGGCTGGAAGTGTCTCTCTGTTACTATAGATAGCCACCCCTAACATTCTATTTCGATCCTCTTGTGCCCTCTTTCTCCTATTCTGTAACGCCATCATGCGGGACTTCTAGAGCTTTTGGGGACCGCAATGAGCAGTCATTGTGTGGCTGGAAAGCTGAAAACGACCAAACATCCTTTTCCGCATGCCTGCCGACCACGCCGCGCACCTAATTTCTTAGATGGTTCTCAATCGACGCGATTGGATTCAGCGTGAGTGATTTGCAAGATTTTCTTGATTAAATAGATGTCCCAGCAAACAAGACCTTTTCTTGCAGAGGTACGTTACCAAGAATAGAAAGGTCGTAGGACTCAACTCTCGCATCTTAACTCCCAGTGCAGGTTTTCCCCCCGGTGCAATGCCGTTAACTCCAAGGGTGTTGCAGAAATGTAAGCAAAGTCACCTTGTAAGTCCGTCAGACTACCCTTTCTAAGGAAATCACTAAATCAGTCACAAAAGCGATGCTCACTCTCCCATTCCCCATGCGAAGATTCCTTCATCAAAGTATTCGTTGCGGAGATTGAAGCGCCATTCTATCAACAAGCAGTAAAGGTTTGAATAAGCTACGGCTTATGCGTACGCTACAGTACGAATCTTGGGATTAAAACAAACTTTTCTTACGAGTCACATGCCTTCGTACCCGCTTTCCGGCACTAAGATGGCGGAATCATTCAGATCCCATTGCTCAAATATGATGTACGTAACAATGTTGTACGAAACAATTACGAATTGTCAGTTGGAGAGTGAAAGACTGTATTAGATCTCTCCGGGCCAATATATAAACAAAGTATTACCAAATAGGTGATCGGGGGCAATTACTTCCACTCCGTTTGAAATGTAATTCTTTTGGTCTTGAAAGATCGAGGTTGATGGAGCAGCAAAGTTCCAAAACAGTGTTCGCAATGTGAGAAACGCATGGAGTATTAAGGGCAGTTGAGAACCAAGGTACATGCACGAGTGACTCTGGTGACGGAAAAACAAAATGCAAGAATAACAATAGCGATGTGGTAAAAGCAAGGGGTATTAGGGGATGTGCTGTGATTAATGAAAAGATGACAAGGAAATATGCAGTCTGTTTCCATCACTTGTTCCATCTTGTAGCTGCCATTAAGAGTTGGTGTCCCTGATTGTCTCTTTTAGGTGTCGGTAGCGCAAGCCAGCCGAGATTCTCAGTAAGGCAGCTGTGTGCCGAGTCGAGTAGATGGTGCATACGGAGCCGCCCTACCTACAGGTTTCTCAGAGCGGTTGCGACGTTCGTTGCCGCGAGTACTACCATCCCGAAGGGACAGGAGACTGCGTTTCTCAGACAGCTCTCGAGGTATCACAGCGGCGGCCACGGGTCTGGCAGGCCCCTGGATGTTAGACTCTCCAGCAACAGCAGTTTCTGGATTGAGAACAGAGGAGACAACTCCGGCGACCATAGGAGCAACCTTCATGGGTATAGGCGCAATAGTCTTGATAGCGTTGCCGATGAAGTCAAAGATACCCTCCTCTTGCAATTGCTGCGGCGGGAGCTTCATCACTGCTCTAAGTGCAGCATCAGCGACGAGGGCGCGCTGGGCAAGAGGATCAGCAGCAAGTAGATGAGCGGATGGACCAGAGCTGGGTTCGTCGTCAAAGGACTCGGCGCCACTGGCACTTTTCAGTACGTTGACTAGGATGGGAAGGCCGTGCTTGGCGGCAGCGAGCACGCCTTGGCCGGCCAGACGAGTGCCAGCTTTGAGGAGATCACCGAAACCGTCGAACCAACCCTCTTCTAGTCCACTATCCATGGCAGATTCTTGTAGATTCTGCTGAAGGGACGCTTGAAGATGGCCTAGAAACGCCTCGGCCTGACTATCAGCCGGCTGATCGATAGCGGAAGTGTAGAGGACAGCGGAATGGAAGGTTTCTGGCGGGGTGGCTTCGAAACTCTCTGCGCCAGATGCGACCTTTTGATTATAATTTTGGAGCGAGTCAAGCGCGATCTTCAGCGCTGGTTCCATCATAGCACCCATCACACGAGGAGCGGCCCTGCGGACAACAGGGAGCGCTTTCATGACTGCTTCCTTCATGTCGCTAAAGATGCTCTCCTCCAGATCGGGATGTAGTTCGGCTGATTGAAGAGCGCTGAGCGTAGCCTCAGCCAGGATTGCTCTTTCCATGGCACCTTCATGCAGGGCTGCTGGCTCGTCGAAGGCACTCTCAGCGCCTGTTGACTCCGCCATCACCTTACTGGCGGCATTCAGAGCGAATCCGGCCAGTGCGCCGATTGGACCTCCGCCGATCGTCCCTAAACCAGCTGGAAGCGCAGATGCTACAGTCCTCAATACGTCCAAGAAACCCTCTTCCTCTGCTTCAGTCAATTGGCGACGTGCGGCTGGTCCCCGGCCTTGAGGAGCTGTTCCATCCCGAATTAGGTTTGTGATGGTAGAAGTAGCTCGCTGACGTTGACGGTGAGGTTGCGATTTGGGAGTAACCGGAGCCTGGGAGGCTGGCTGTGCTTGGGCTTTCTGCTGCACCTGGGAAGCATTGCTAGGCTCGACCTTACGAGTTTTGCACACTTCGCAGATGGCAGGGCCAGTCAATGCCATGCTCTTCGGGATGCTTGGCCCATATCCAGACGGAACAGGCGCTGAAATTGCCGTGCCCCCTGTGACAGGAATAAGATTCAAGGAATCATTTGGGACAGGCAAGCCAAAAGCAGCAATGTAATCCTGATAAGGATTCCCATATTTTCCGATTACTGAGGCAGAGTTAAGCGACCCTCCGTACACGTGAGCTCCTAGGGCGACCAAGTCCTCCTTTCTTAGAACGGGGGATCCAGAATTACCTGTTTGAGAGTCGTTAGCTGTCTTCACATAACCATGTATAAGTGTAGATACTACTCACCGCCATAGGTGTCGATCTCGTATTCTAACATGGTGTCTGCTTGAGTGGATACGTCATACTCGGTTGGATAGAACATTTCATACATATGAGCTCCCTTCTCGCCAGTCTGTTTGTCCGACAAGTCGCCTGGATAGCCGACGATACCGAGGGTCAGATTCCCCTCAGAAGGTGTGTCCTCAAAACGTACKGGTGTTATGCCAGTAAAGGGAGTATCGACCTGCATGAAGCTCACATCGAAGGATTTTTGACCCTTGGTCTTGACCCATCCTTCCGTTGTGACGATTCTCTTGACGTGTCGGAACTGAACATTTGGATCCTTCTCCGATTCTTTCCCATAGTATCCAATATAGGCTTTTACTTCGGTAGCGCGCCCCAGCTTGTGACTCCAATCGTAGCAGATATGTCCAGCAGTGACAAAGATGTCAGGCCTAATAAGCCAACCAGTACCCATAGCCCAGCGTCCGGACGGTTGGAACTCGTAGTGGGTGAAGATCTTCACGATCGCTACGCAACCATATGAGTGATGTGTACTCGATGAAAGCGATGGCGATGAACCTACATCGATATTTCCCACCAGGCGCAAAATGCATTTTGTTGACCAGGACACGTTCATCCTCTGCACCTACAACGGATTCCGAGCCTTCGTTTACCATGTTAAGGGAGAAGGCAGATTCAGGTGCTGGTGGTTCTGCGCGAGTGGGTCCAAGGTTCCATACAGCAGCCAAGGTTCGGCGCACCTCGTATGCCTTCACATTGAGGTTGAGTGCGGCATTTTTGACGTCTCTTGATTTCGCAACGGCGGTCTTGATGGCGGCCATTTTCAACGATGGAAGCGAATGAAGAGAGCTGTGAAGTATGTCTGAAGTATGTTCAAAGCTTACGATGGAGACGGTCGTGATGGAAGGAAGATGCACGGGTGTTGTCAATGCTACTGCTTGGGAAGAATGACAGGGGAATTTGGCGCCTTATTTATATCATTGAAACCTCCCCCTTGCTGTCATCACCCGAGCAGAAGCTTGTGGGCGACGCGAAATCAACACGACTGAGGTTATGAAATAGATGCCCAAACGCTTCCTAACTTAGTCAAGATTACTTCGTTTGCTCTTTCTGGGAGCTGAAAGCCTTCGTCCATATTGATTGAGCGATTCAGCTGAGGAAAGCCAGCCATAAATCACATGTCACAGCTTTAGATGTCGCGGCGTCGTCAAAGATCAGCATTACTTGTCTGGTTGTGGAGATTTGCATATTTCGGAGCGCGCGAAAACAATATTCTCCACTGCTTTGGGAAGAGACGAAAGCCATCTTCCTTGTGTGAAGGAAGCTCAAGATTAGGACAGCCAGCCATCAGTCGAAAGCCTCGGTTCTAGATGCTTGATGATTGTCAAAGATCCGCGTTGTTCCTTCTATTCCAGGACCGCTAGCCGTTCTGGCCACACAGTGGTCGTCATTTTATGCACGATTGGCGAACGGAGGGGCCAAACGCCAATACCCGATACTGGGGCATTCTATGAGACGGCAGACGTGACAAGCGTGTTCGTCGTTCCTCACAGATAGGATTGGAGGGCCAAACCCGGTTGAAAAGATTGGAAGAACTGGCGCACCGGCTCTTGCCTAGGTCAGGCAGCCACGTCAAATGGACAGGTGCCATAAACAGAAAGAGCCCCTATTTTCGTGGCCAACAATGGAAGGTAGAAGAACTGCTACTAGACCTTGGCCATGACTCACTCACCTACACGCTATCTTGGCTTCTACACAGCAATATGCCGAAAGAAAGAACCCTTGTGTTTGGATCTCACGGAGAGCAATACTTACGTACGCAACAGAGCAACAAGTCTGAATGATATCCTGGTAAGCTTTACTGGGCCTTATCTCAAGGCCGCTTTTAGCAGCCTTCTGACGGATTTCAGCAAGAACCCCTGGGAAATAACCCAGAGTACATGGGGATCTGCGTATGCAGCCGGTATGCAACCGCGACAGGTGCAGTAGGCCATGTCATGAAGGGAAGGTGGCTGCTTGATTAACGAGTGGCTTCATCAATGTGGTCCAACCAAAGCGTCACGTAGAGCATACTGCTATTGGTAGATCCTTCCGTCATGGCTGGAAGGTAGGGCCTGTTTGGGTAGTTCTGACCGGTTCCAAAAGCCTAGAATAGGCTGGATGCTTTGTCAAGCGACTATAGTCTCCACAGATAACGAAACTGTTTGACCGAAGGGTGGCAGCCTAGGCTCTCTTCCTAATTCCTTGTCTCTCGGATTTGCCCTCGGTCTCATGCTCTCCTCGAAGGCCAGACACGCATTTACGCTCATTTCGGGTGAATTGGAAGGTGCCAAAATAAAGTGACAATGACAATCAAAAGTCAAGAAGCTAAGCAAACTTGGGGGATTAATCTCCACAGACGCGAAGACGAGTTGCGCTGAGTCGATGACATGGTGAGAAAGCCGATTACCAACGCTGATGTGGTGATCAAGTTTGCTTAGTCCCCACCAAAATATTAGGAGAACAACGTCGGATTGAGAAAGAGCTGCATACACCCTGACATTCAACAATGACAGCGGGGCGAGGCTTCGGGACGCTCTGCTCGCTGGGGATGGCTTGACAGATGATGAGATCATTTTTGTTGACGAAAATACCCATCAACCAATTGGAAAGGCCTTGCATATTTGCTCAAGGACCGATGTGGTGGTACTACGTTCACCCTCAGGGGCTTGCATCGCGATGGGAGCTGAGAGCTGAGACCAAGATAGGCCGATATGATCCTAGCAAGACTCCATCGACACAGTAGTAACGGTAGTGGCTTGCGATGATGAAGAATAAACGCAACTCCCCACCTTTTGGAACTTGAGCGACTACAGAACAAGCATCCTTGATGCTCATAGGCCAAGCCATAAAATTCCGGCTAGCCGAAACAGGTAAGGTCATTGACTCAGCTATGAGGATATCTCCAAGGAAAGCCACCATAACCCCATGCGGAGTAACAGCTCAATGAAACCCGGACGTGAAAACCGGAGCTATGACCCACGGAAAATATATGCAATTTCAGGGGAGACAGCAAGAAATTGGAGAACATGTCAATCGGCAGCTCTGCACGTGTACTTTTGTTGCATTGCACAGCAGTGCCATTTGAGAGCTGCAAGACCCACTTTCACCTTTGAAGCTTACGATAGAACTCTTAACGTGATAAAAGCTGGGTCTGTTACAGAATCACTAAGCCCTTGCATTGAAAGCCACCGTAGACAGGAGCCGGAGTATGTTCAATGCCTTGGATGTATCACCTGGGCTCAATACCTAGGGCTACGGTGGGCCATTGGCATCTGTGAAAAAAGTGAGCAAGCCCGTTGGTGATCACCTCATGATGTGCTTCAAACCCACTTCAGACGCAAGCAGCAAGATAATGATTGAAAAGTGGAGCCCCAGCCAAGATTCGACTGTAGAAGAATGACGATATGATGACATCAGGTCACATTGTGAGTATAGTTGAGTGTTACGGACTTCTGTTTTTGCTGTATATTTTGACTCCAAGGGTTCGTGGCATGCCTAGCCTACAAGTTCTGGAGGTAGCATACTACCTATTAGCTTGCTTACTAATAAAAGTGCGCTAAGAGGCTAGGGGCTTGCACGGGGTTGAAGGAACAACCCAAGCCCCTCATAGTTCCACAACAACACCATCCGGCAATGAGTGGAGCTACGAATTGCTATTCTAGACAGATATTGCCAAGGGCATGGGAAACCACGTTGAGAAGATGGCTACCTCTGCCTAGACATGTCCCCACCTGAAAAGAGAACCTGGTGCAATTATAGCTAAAAGAAACGTCGCGATGCCAACATGATTCCTATCATCGCTTGCATCGATTACTGAGAAAGTGGTTGAGACATAAATCGTTTTCTGGAAGGATTCGATGTATAATAGAGACACAATTCATTGGCGGGTGGTTTGAAGTGAAAAATGGAAATATAATGATTGTGGGCAATTCAGCCCATTAACACCATGTGGGTCAGCGTCAGCCATATGTATGGTACTTTTAAAAGACGCAGAAGTGCAGGGTTTGGAGATGTAAACAAATGTTGCGTCACTGACGAATGTTAGCCTATGAATTCGGCCTAGTTGGTACTTTTGCGCGGACACACCGACACTTGGACGCCCGACTTGGATAACTCCAGGCCTGGGCCCTGCCGAGCCGCGTACTTAGCACACCACTCGGAGAGCGTGCCTGAGTGGGTGGATCGGCGCTAAATTGGGACTTTTGCGACGGCCCCTCCGTAATCTTCATAAGGCCTCCGCTAATGATAGGTACAGATTGAGATATCGAAGATCCGATGATCCACTCCCGCTCAATCAGAACCGATAAACCACCCAGGCAGTTGCCTGCTGTGATAGAAGTATGGAAAGGCGCACACACCTCGTCAATTCGCCCGTCAACATTCTACCTCGGCCGCCGTGGCCGTGTAGCAAAAGAGAAACATGGGCACCGAGAACACACAAGACCATTTTGCTGCCTGGCTTCCTTGTCCTAGCTCAGTTGCTAGATCCACTGTCCTCCCTCATGGCCATGAAGCGAACGACTCGGTAACTTCTTCCTCGCAATCGGAGGTACAACACAAATCTAAACGCGCTCATCTCCAGAGTGAGGGCCGAGATGATACTGTATTGAATCGGGCACATCACCAAGGATCTGCCACAATGCCAGGGAGAGCACTAGACCTGTCCCCTAAATCTTGTTATCCAGCTTCATCCAAGGACTGGGACAAGCAGCGAGCGAACATTACACGGCTCTATGCCACTGAAGACAAGCCTCTGAGCAAAGTTGCTACCGAGATGAACGTACTATACGGCTTTGAGGCAACGTAAAAGTGAATCATGGGCCTTGTACAGAGCACAGCTGATATTTCTGCAGATTAAAACAATATAAGAGCCGGATTACGCGATGGCACCTTGACAAAAACATTAAAGACGAAGAGATGAGAACCATACTTCGAGAACAACAAAGAAGAAGACTCGAGGGGAAAGACAGTGTCTTCGTTGTCAGAGGTCGAAAAGTCGATCCCAAGAAGATCGAGCGATATGTCCAACGCAAAGGGGTAAACGATGCTTTGCTGGACATTTCTGAGTCCTCAAGTGGGTATAAATTTCCTCCGAAACTACATCTCACTGAAAGATCCCAGCAATGTGTCCAGATATGCAATGCTACACACCCAAAAGCGACGAATACGATTTTTCGACAGCCGATGACTTCCTCCAACCTACATTTGAGTTTGACAGCAGCGAAATTGGAAATGGCCACTTTTCAAGTAATCCAATCGGTCCAGGAAATGTCAATGATGTCGAAAAACTCGCATATACACATCATGGTCTTCAATTAGTGCCCTCGCTTGGTACCCATGCTTTGGTGGGAACAAAACCAGCCCTGCCTCCACTCAAATCGCTTATCAGACCTGTTGCAAAAGACGAAGACGAGCAACGATTGAACGAGATATATGAATTGGAAGCAGCCAAATTCATTCTACCTACGACAACAAACCATCTGTCATCGTCTACCTTGTTATATGGCTTCGACTGCGGTCAATCAGATACCGACCTTCCCAAACACAATGATCATAGAGCCATCAAAACCTTCACCGGATTTGGCCGAGACTACTTTCGCCACTGTGACCAGGTACTTGAGGAGGAGCTTTGTACAGATCTTCAATACAAAGACATCGCGCCCGAAAACGGTAAGAATTACTACAGAAGGCCTGTCTCGATTCGGCTTTCTGAGAGTCTGCCACCACTACCCGATCTTTTAAAGACAAATCCAATGAATCTCATGTATTTCCACCATTTTATCAACCACACAGCCAGGTTGCTAGTGGCACACGACTGTCCGGAAAACCCGTTTCGCACTATCCTCCCAGCGAGTAAGTGCTCCTGGCCCATCTGGCCACAAAACAATATGCCCCTAACGGATCACATGTATTGATATAAAATTAACCATTTACAGTGGCCATATCTTATCCAAACCTGTTAAATGTTCTCTTGGCTTATTCAGCACTAAATCGTGCACTCCTGTTGGATCATCCTCCCCCAATCAATCGCATTGACATATATCTCCAAGACGTTTTTCCTGCCGTTCAACATGCCCTAGCAGATATTGATGTTTCGTCCTCAGAGGAATCTCTTGCTATAACCATTATGCTAGCATCAATGGAAGAAACTTGCGGTAGTCACCAGCCTTATCAACTATCACAACGTGTCCACCTCGGAGGAGCAAGAAGTCTAATCACTTTTTTTGATGAGAGGCGACGCGGCGACGACAAAACCTTTGCATTTCTTGGTCGTTGGTTCGCTTATATTGATACCATTACTGGGCTAATGCATGGTCGAAGCGATCGCGACGGGCAATTTAGCGAAACCACCGATTACTCGGATCTTAGAGCATCTCTTAGCCACCATGAATCTCGAATGCTAAAGGCACGTAATACCACTGAGAAAACGGATGGCCGGATCGATTGTCTTTCAGGTCTTAGCCGTCGCTGTCTCCTCAGCTTAGCGGGAGTTCGATACTTCGTGGGAAAGGCTAAACTAGCAAGGTGTGAAGCACAAGAGCCTGCCAATATGCTATCGACCCTATCGAGTGTTGCTACGTCATTCCAGCTTGAACTCAAACGCGAAGATATTGCGAATAGTATTCCTTGCAATGATGACGTATGGGATTCCTACGAAATGACGACCATCAACCGAGCCTTCAGAATGGCTGGCTTAGTGCACCTCAACCGCGAGTTGTTTGGCTTAGAACGATCCCATTCTGAAGTGAAAATATATGTGACCACCATTCTAACAACTTTACATACCATCAGAAAAGGCAGCCCCACAGAAGCGTGCCTGCTGTTTCCCCTAGTCACTGCCGCCTGTGCCTGTGAGATCCAATCTCAAGGACTCAAGCAGCTAGTCGTTGAAAGGTTCATTAGCATGGCGCGGCTACCAACTGTCCAGGTATTATTATACAAAATCAACCATATGCCACGCTAATTACAATTGCCTACAGGTTCGCAATGCGTGGGAGTTGATCCGGAAAGCTTGGCCCATCGACTTGCCCTGGGCGTCATTGGTCGCTGCAAAGCCCTGGGATGCTGCTAGACTTTTCCGCCCTGATTTTGCAATCTAGACCTCTGCTCTGGCTGCCAAGCTACTTCAACTATACTACCTGAGCGACATACCCAGCTCAATCTAAGTCAGAACGCCTTTCTGTACCCTCCCAGCAGGTACTCATTCACTCCTACTAGCCGACCCCCCCCGGCCCTTTAAGTTAGGGTAAGAGAATGCGGCATAAGTCATGCATATAGGGACGAGAAATACTGAGGGTAGGTCGCTATATGCGCCGTAAAACTTGTTTGTTTACCACCGGAGGATTTAGACATTTTCAAAATTCTCGCGCGCCAAAATTTTCTTCTATACATAACTTATGCCGCATTCTCTTACTTACTTATATTCCAGACTGTCGCCTTTTACACTACCAACAACAAATATAAGACAGACTCCTTAAGTATATTTTGTATTCAGTTACAAGAGTAGAAGATGAGAATACATCCCTTCGTGGATAATGTTTAGAATTACCGGACCTCTATGATTAAGATTTGAATTTGACACTATCACGGGTAGCCCTTTTGAAAGCAAATGGTTGCCTCTGCTACGCTTGGATCCGTCTGAGAGCCGACCCTGAGACCGTTCTGCAGCGGCCGAAGCTACTCCTCAAAATGTTCTGGTTTCCTCTCTCACAGGGTCTTTTCAGCGGATGGCCCCTATGAGGGACCTGTTGTGAGGGAACCCATCTGTGTCGATAATTGCCAAGCTTGAATATGGATATCAGTCTACTTATTCATCAGGACGATGGCTTAAGTCTGTCCCTAGTGAGGCTGACATAGGTTCAGGTCGGGTCTTACTCTAGTAGCATGGTATTCTGGCACCCGATATCACCAGCATCACTGTTTCGTGTGGTGATAGAGGGGGCGACGATGGTGGAGTAGGTGCTTAGGAGTTGTCTAGTACTATTCGAAGATTCGGGTGACGATTCGTGTTGGTGGAAAGATGTGCTTAGATTCAATTCGATTGTCGGGAGAGGTCTTGTCCCATTGTTTGATATGTGGAAAAAGGTGATCAAAGCTATCTGCTGTCAGCCTGTGCAAACCCCAAGTATTCAAAGGCCTACATAAGACGACTCTATGGCCTCGAGTAGGACGGTGATAGGTTCCATCTTCAAGCTCAGCTACGTTTGCATCGGAAGTCATCGCGTAGGGCTGTCCGGGGGTGAGCATGGCTCCAGTGCTTCGGCGTTTCTGTCTATAGCCTTGCCATAATGTAATCAGGGTGAGCACGAACATCACGATACCAAACACAATCCCGATAATAGCTTGCGTCGACTGCTGAGAAAGAAATTGAGACATGGTTTCTCTTCTGGACGCTGACTTGTTTATGAACAAGCAAAGAGGGGACGAAAAGTCAATTGATGATGATGAATTGGGGCTAAGCTACCCATTTATGTCTCTTGAAGAAGGCAACCAAGGACACAGCTTCCTGAACCCTCCCCTCTCTTGGACTTTTGTTCCCTGTGAGCCTTACCGCGCACACATCCGGCCCGCGATTATTCATCTGGTCAGCCATATGTGCGGTACTTTTAAAAGTGCGATGGATTTCAGCAAGCAAGGTTCATGGTGTCATCCTCCCATTGGGCTGCCAGCCATTTAAAAAGGATCATGTAGGCTGTCCGTTTTATGCTGGAGACGGGAAAGTGTCCGCGTCGATCAGTACTAGTGCTTGCGTGGATCAGAGGTACTACCTAGTGCTTGCATGAATCAGTACTACCTAGTGCTTGCGTGGATCAATACTACCTAGTGCTTGCGTGGATCAATACTAGTGCTTTAACTCCTTCCGCTACTAACATAAGAGAACGGCCATGAGTTCATCAACGTTTTGCTACAGCCCGCTGATCCCGGTAGCGATCCTGAGTAGGTAGAATCTTACGAGGATATGAATGATACATGGCCATGGGGTGAATGGCCCATTTGTTGCCATCCATTCATAGACCTTATGCAAGGCTTTTTGCGATAGCTAAACGACTAGACTGATTGATTGGACTCGAGAAATTTCTCGAGTCCAGCTGTGAAGGACATAATTAAGCCTAATGCCGAACAAGGGTAACTGGGAGCTCTATTGATTGGCAATTAATCAGTTGAAGGATAGAGATTGAGACCTATGCAGAAAAGGGTGGGTAATTTACTGGTGGTGCATGGCAGGTAATCAGTTGAAGGATCTGCGTATCACACTAGCAGTAACACCATTAGGTACCTTACCTTTACCTAGGGCTGGCCCGCTGCTGTTTCTACACTAAGTTAGCGTCACATCATTAAGGTACCTTAGGGCTTGCCTGGCCCGAAGGTAATAAATGCATGGGACTTCTGCTTGCTCATCATATGATAACGCTAGAGATCTGATGCCTTGGATCAGCTAAAGTCGAGCTGACGGGTGGCGTTGATTTTTAAAGGCGAGGTTCACAGTCCAGGGTGGTCATGCAGGTGGCTAACTCAAACCGCAAAGGCCTCACGCATTGCGTTTCGATTGCTTTTGCCCTGCCTTATCTCGTGTCGTTACTTCTGTGAAGTCATACTCCACGATAAAAGCCCAATCAGTCCATGAGTGGCCTATGAGTACCTGCTTTGCCGCCTGGCATTCCTCGCCTGCATTAACTACGAGAGCCTACTATTCTCGCTAACGACCATGAAGCGAAAATGATGACTTCTTTGCTTCGTGGTTGGACGTCAACACCAACCCAAAATCGCTCGCCTCCAGAACGTAAGCCACACGGACCGTTCAAGGGTGATCTGCCATGAGGCTACGGCTCAACATCAGTCACACTGTAGCAGATGTCGGATCGCCCCCCTTGGCTCCGCAAGTCGTGCATCACGTATACGCCCTTCGAATTGATTTCGCATTGTGACGTGGCAATACGTGAACTACACTGACTGCAAACCGATCCATCCTGTCTCCCTACAATACTGTTTGAGAAGCGACTTCATAGTCCCAGCCTTCAGTAAGTACGCAGCTTTCGTACTCGCCCATAATTCTGCTCTACCTAAACCTTTAAGGTTACCTTAGGGTACTTTCATTGTAGACTGCCTCTTATCTTTATGGCTTTCGCCTTTTCCATTACAAATGACAGATACAGTAGAGACTCCCCGCAAGCTTTCAGTCGTAAGATCTTAGACTATAGCTTGTCGTTGGTGAACATTGCCTCTCTCATCAGGGCCTCGAACAAAATAAAGTCCGTTCCCCTTTCGAAGCCTAAAAGTCCTACTACGCTGAGTGGAATAGTATCTGGCAGACTACTAATCTACTCGAATCGCTTCAATAGCTGGGAGGGATTTCATAGTCCTCCAACAATTTGCGGTCAATCATATTGTCTTGTATATCTGCAGATAGACTGTTGGCAGAAGGACGATCAGCCCGTAGTTGTCTTTTTTTGACCTCAAACACATATTGGAGTTCACAACAGTGATTCAGCTATACTGCTGCAAGTGCATTTCTAATATCATGGCCAAATATAATGTCCAGATGTGAATCAAATTGGATGGTTTGCCATTGGTGATAGGAGGGTTCACCTATCAGATATAGACAGCCCTGTAGGGCTGGACCTAAAGCTGGCGAGTGGGCCCCTAGAGAGACCCTAGAGCTGTGACGCTTGACGACCTTTCTAAAGAAGCTTTTTGGGGGGTTTGAGGGGCAGTTTCGCCAGCTCTAGGTCCAGCCCTAAAGGGCTATCCATTGATAGGTGCACCACCCTTCAACCCGTACCGCTTTGCCAAGAGGCCGAGGCTCGTCATGGCTCCGAAAAAGTTTCCCCATCTCAAAGCTACAAGTATGACAACACCACTGCCATTGATGTTCTCACGACCTTGCTGTACACGAGCAGCACAACCGCTGAGCTGGTTCTCGCGGTCACGGTCCACCATCATGCCTCTGAAAGCTAAGATGCTCAATCCTGCGATAGCAGGCCAATCGGCACGAGTATGGAGAAGCTCACGTCCATCCCATTGTAGCTGCGAAACAGTATAGCTGACTATTGAATGTCAGATGGTTTCTAACGATGCACACATACCCAAAGAATTACCCGGCGACGACCCTGACGATGTCCTTTTCAATTCTTTCTACGGCGTTCGTACCATAGAACTGAATCGGCCCAAGAAGCTCAATTCTCTCAATGCCTCCATGGCCCGCAAAATAATACCCAGACTCGTCGAATGGCAAAAGTCCCAACTAGCATCTGTCATAATAATGGGCGGTGCTGGTCCGAAAGCCTTCTGCGCCGGTGGAGATGTCGCAGCACTCGCTCTTCAAAACACAGAAGGGCCTGAAGGCCAAGCGGCTTCTCAAGCTTACTTCGGCCTCGAGTATCAACTCGACCATCTAATAGCTACATACCCCAAACCATACATCGCCTACATGGACGGTATCACCATGGGAGGGGGTGTCGGTCTCTCAGCCCACGCCCCAATACGAATAGCAACCGAACGCACTCTCTTCGCCATGCCAGAAACAACAATTGGCTTCTTTCCCGACGTAGGCGGCTCCTTCTTCCTTCCACGTTTAGAAGGAAGAATAGGGACCTACCTTGCTCTGACATCCGAGCGACTAAAAGGCGTCAACGCATTCTACGCCGGCATCGCAACCCACTACCTCGACTCTTCAACCCTCTCATCTCTCACATCCCGCCTCGCTGAACTATCATTCAAAGACTATGATGATATGCACACCCGTCTCGAAACCATCGCCGCCACGGTGGCTGAATACGACAGCGGTCTTCCGCACGACGAGCCTATCCTCCTTGCCGGCGAGCTACGGAAAGCAATTGATCGCTGCTTTAAATACGACACTATGGAAGAAATAATCAACGCGCTGGAATACGAACAGCAACGAGAAAACGACGAGGCAGTAGACTATACCGAAATCCGCAATTGGGCAACTAAGACGCTGACCACCCTTCTCGAGCGCTCGCCCACAAGCCTGAAAGTCACGCTCGCCCAAATGCGAAGAGGCAAACACTGGAACATCGCTGAAGCCTTTCAAAGAGAATACCACATAGCCGGCCGCTTCATGTCGCATCCCGACTTCGGCACCGGCGTCAGCGCACGCCTAATTAACAAAACGTCCGGGACACCCCAATGGTMACCGCCAAAATTATCCGACGTCTCCCCCTCACAGGTTGAAGAATTCTTTACTCCACCCCCCGGTGCAGATCGATTGGACTTACTAGGCGCAAAGGGACAGAGAGCTTACATGGAATATCCCTTCCAATTTGGCCTTCCGAGGGAAGAGGAGATTGAGGACGTGGTTAGACAGGGGGGGAAGACATTTAGTACTGTTATGCAGCATTTTTTGAAAGCGACGGGGCGGAGGACGGGGGTGAGGGAGAAGGTGGAGGAGGTGGTGAGGAGGTGTTGTGAGGATGAGGGGGGGGAGTTGATGTGGAAGGCGCAGGAGTGAGTATGGTGTTTGTATACATGGGTCATATCATGGAAAGACTGGGCGAAGGACTGTATGTATACTATGTGCGGTGAATGCAGAATCATAGTAAATAGTCGGATAGCAGTGGCTGCACTATCCAGCTACCTACCTAGACTCGTCAAAGGGGAGAGAAGCTCTCTCAACCTCTCCCCCACAACTCCAAACAATCTACCGAATGCGTCCACCAACCTCCCAGTCACTCACTCCCCATCCCCACTTTCAATCCCGCCCGCCAATTGAAACCCCTCCGCGGAGCAAATATACATAACCCAAAACCCCAAAAACCCATCTCTTGTGCTCTAAACCACTCCCACAGCACAGTCAAGTCAAATCAAGAAAAGATAATGCAAATATAAACACTACCGATGTATCGGGACGACAAGACAGTGAATAAAGTAAGTGAATGAAATACGAATCACGTGCGAACGTGTTGTAGGAGTACACGATCCGTGGAAGACGCGTTAGATAGGCCGCGGAGCAGGTGTGTACCTTAGTGAGGTGTGTGTATAGGGTACCTATAGGTGGTAATATCTCAGGAACAAAGTCCTGGTTGAGACGCGTGTAGTGATACCTCATCTCAGGAAGAAAGATCCAAACGTGAGAGGTGTGAGAATGGCTATGTCACCACCACATATGTCACCACCACGTCATGCACGTCACTTTAGGGGGTGGATGATCGTTGCCCGTAACTCGTTTTTTCTGCTTTTCCTTTTATGATTGTTTAACATCAATATCGTCTGATGAATCATGACAAGAACGACAATGTGTTTATTAGTTTTAATTGGAAGGGAGAGGTTGTTGGAGGTGATATTGTCTGTGGGCTGCATACGTCATGTGTTTTTCAAGGCGTTGAAGAGAGGCTTTGGGTATGTTCTTAGTGATTCCTATCGGATGAGAGAGGGTTCTTGGGGATGAGAGAGAGTGGGATTTAAGTGAAGCGGAGGTGGTAAAGTTGACGGTATCGGAAGATCGCGTCTGTTGGCGCAGGGAATCGTTACAACATAAATCAGTTGAGAAAGAAAAGTACGAAACTGCTACATTAGGAATCGAACTTAATACTATCAAGTATTAAACGGCAAATAAAGAAGAGTGAGTAGATGAGCAATCACGAGGTTCGGTCAAAAGAGTGGCCCAAGCAATTGCCGCAATATGAGTTTTTTTTGGTTGGTTTGCTAGCCTATGTGCTCATGGTGGGGTATCATAAGTAAATACATGAAGCATTAAATGAATAAGTGCTTTTTTGCTGGTGGCATTAGCTGATCTCAGCTCATCCCCGTCTGAAGCCATCAAAAGCAGGAGCCAGCTATCAAAGGGCGTATTCGCTGCTGCTGAGGGCCAAAAAACCGGGGGAAAGGCCGGTCAAGAATATGCGCATCAAATTTGAGACTCGTCAATAATAAATAATGTTGGGCGTCGAACGCGGACAAAGAACCTTGTGCATCGACAGTCGAGAAATCGTGAAAAATCGGACCTGGAGAAATGGCAGGCCGCTATCACTTCATCAACATCGACGTTATACTGATGTCTCGTTGTAGCGTCCCCGAGGGGGTGTCATGGCAACGTGCTCGAACCCGCTCATCATCGTACGGTCACTATCCGGAGCTAGGCTGCTAGCACGGACTTTGAGGTACGAGCTTTTTGGGTTGAGGTTTTCCTGAACTGCGCACAAGTCTATTATTGGACTACTTGGGCAGCGATGCTCTCGTCACTGGTATCGTGATTGATCGAGCTAGAGAGTAATGCCTCCAGAGCATTTTCATCGTTGACGATGGCTGTGTTGGATGGTTCAACCTCTGGAGAAGGCTTGTCGATTTCAGCGAAGTCATGAATGGAGCTGACGCTGCCCAAACGGCTACGTGGCATACTTCGATCTGAACTATCTTCACGCTTGAAGACGATATCGTTCATGCCACGATCAGAGAAGTTATCACTGCCTTGTTTCAGGAACTTCTGGATCTGGTCGCAACCGCAGCTACTATGCTTGAGCATTTCACCTTTGAGGAAGATAACCTCTTGACGGAGAGAATCGACCATGAGTCGCAGAGAGCTGTTGTTCTTCTGCAACTCCCGAGCCTTGTTCTCGAGGTTCTGAGTCCATTCTTTCTTCTTTTGCCGGCACTTGGAAGCAGCAACGCGATTCCGTTCAAGGAATTTTGAACGCTTAACATCCTCGGTCTTCATGGGCTCAGCAACGTTGGAGGCACCCCGAGAGGCATACTTGCGTGCACGTTTAGGAGATTGAGATTCATTTGTTGTGTAAGTATTTCGTTTGCGTTTCTTCCCTCCTGTGTCATCTTGTGCATCCTGCTGGTATTGGCTTTTAAGATGATAATCAAAAATGCTCTCGTTGTCATTATCGTCATCCAGTGGAGTCACTTGTCCATACTGCGCACGTGTGTTGGCAGTATCTATGTTGGTAAGAATACTGGTAGGATTAGGTTGTTGATAGGCATTACTATATGGCCAATCCTTCGGACTGAAGACAGCTGAATTGGGCGGCGAGAGCGGATGAAAGTTCACATCATTGCCCCAGCTTATGCCTGACGCACCCGGTGTAGAGAAAGGTTGCTGGAAGGGAGATGGGGAGTCGAAATCGAACAAGGAATTCTCGTCGGTATTCAATGCGCTGAGGTTCGCACGAGATGCGTGCTTCTCCGTTTGCTGCGGCTCCACGGTACTCGAGTTTGTACCCGCGTTGCCGAACATTTTGAGGAATTCGCCACCCTTGGTTGAAGTGCGGTTGGCGGGCTGGTCAAACATATTGGCAGTTCCGTATGAGGATGGAGACATGTATCCTTGTGTGGTCATTGTTGCCATGATGGATGATGGGATAACAGGTTGGTTGAAGATGGGTCAACAGCCTAAGGACGACTGGTATCAGTCCCTCATCCATTGTGCGGCCCATTGGTGGCAAAAAACGCGAAGGGGAACAACTTACAGATCTGACTGGTAGACTCTCATAAGTCTTGTGCAATGATTCAACGTTTTGCAGCTGAAATATTGAGTCAGTTTACTGTTGATATGGCTTGTTTGGGGCCAGCCACGAGGGTGGCAAATGGGTCGCCAAGGCACGCTCTTACCTGTCGGGCACACCTCCGGAACGTCCACCCAAAAGTGAGATTTAACCTTCCAGAAAAATAATGTAGTATGAGGAGAGTGAGTTGACGGTTGAAAGATCCGCAATATAAGGAGATATCTCCTTAAACACTTATGCAGTTCAGACACGATGGAATGCTTGGTGATGAAGGGTGGCGTTAAAGTGGGAGGGAGGAGCTTAGGATGAGGTAGAGGTGCAGATGGAGCTCCGCCAGTCTCAAAAAATAAAAGCCAATTGGGCCGATTGACTTTAGGAGCTAACTGGTGAGGGTAAGTGCTCCCAGGCAATAAAAGTGAGAATGGCATTTTTGGAGGCGATCCGTCATATGCATCAGGGGAAAGCAACGGTGCGATGTTAGGTACCATGGTGGGTGGCGCGACTGGGAGTTGAGCCGGGACGGAGGGGTCGGCGGCAAGGGAAAAGGGAATCCACAATAATGGGAATCTTGAAAATTAGCATTGCTTCAATGGCTCAGCCGATGCGCCACAATGATCAATAAGCAATAAGCCATCGCAAAACGATCCCATCTCCCATCTTAGCCCGGTTCGTCTTCGTTCCGGAACATCTTGCCCGCTCTTACACTTCTACCTGCCAATCGCCTATCTGCCCACTTTCCCCCTAACAAGACTAAGGTCTCTAGTCGCACCCGCCAAGCCACAAACTTCTCAAGCTACCTGCTTAAACAGATAGCGATCGGCATTCAGGACAACAACTCCAACCGCGGCATGAACTGCTCGCTGCGGGACTTTTTGTAGTGTACTAAATCACTTTACTGGCTCGAGCAAGGGCGATCAATCTGACACTATGCATTGACAATCAAACGCCCCACACGACGTGGCTTGTGTCGGGTCTTTGGCTTGGAAATACCATTATCTCCTACTACCCTCCGTCCGCTTTGCTATGAGGATGACGAGTAGGAGCGGAGGGATCTCCGAAGCGAGCTTCCTTGAGTCTTATTTCCTATAAGCTACCCTTTAAAACGTTGGCGTGAACCTATCGCTTGTAGCCTCAACGGTTGACAGCCAAAGGTGGCGCCATACATAATCATATGGGAGCCAACAGATCACCGATGCCATGGACTCCACCACCGTCACAAGGGACGGCAGGCATCAATTGGTTTCCAGTTCTTCCCAGATTTTTGATAGGATCTCTTGAATGTTCTGCTTCAGACATGCGTATCACCCAACAAAAACACTGTTGAGATTTTATGCATTAGGCGTGTCCCCTGCTTCCCCTCGGCCCGACTTAAGCCGGAGCTACCTAGCCCATACAGCCGAGCAGCACTTAATACTGTTCAGTATTCCCGAAATCCCTTGTATATCCGCTCTTGTATTCATTCTTTCCTCAGAGTTTTCGTGCGGTTTGCCCAATATAGTAGGTACTCGAGACTGCAGATCGTGAAATAGCCCTTGCCATCAACTACTGTGACTCATGTCGCCAATGTCAAACCAACAGGTCAATGAGGTCAAGGTCACCGTTAAACCCTTGTCAAATCGAAGATCAATTGCTAAAAGTACTCATGAGACCAGACGCAGGGTCATAGGAAACCAATGCATGCAAGGGGAGCTGGTTCGATGACCCGACGTTCTTCATCTACCCGCAGCACTCTATGTGGCTATGACCGAGGAAGTATACACATCAGCAGACGACAATTCTCCTCAAGGGCACCTTTTAGCTGATAATTGATGGTCAATATTCCCAGGAAAAATACTAGATCTGCTGTGGGAGAGAGGTGCAATTATACACGGAGACTTAAAGACGAAAACCGCCTGACCGTTTGGCCGTAGGCCAAGTTAGGAAAGCTATGGAGATGGTAATGATTAGTTCTGGTCTACCAACGCCCGTTAAGCAACACGACACCCCTCGACAATGACAATGGAGCCGCTTCCTCAAATTTGCAAGCTTAAAACATCATTCGAATCAACCCTCTCAGACTTATGTCCCCAAGATACCGGTGGAGAATTATGTCTTCATTGAAAACCAAGAGGAATCGAGGGCATACCTGTTCGTTTCATTAGGCTTTCACAAGCTCAAAACTCGTCAGAAACAATGAGAATATGGCCATCTTCATTACATCTAACCTATACCTACCCTCGCGGTCGACAAAATATTAGCACCGCTACGGATTGCAGCCATGAATCTTCGCCAGCACAACAGGCATAAATTTACTATTTAATAAAATCTCGAGAACTATCCAATTCAGAACTTTTGAGAGAAAAGTTATTTGACAGATTTACTTAATGCGGGTTTATTGATTACTGACAGGACTGGCGTTTTGCAAAGAAGTGTCAATGTTTTTTTCGCCAACGGATTTCCTATTCAATTCTTTTAAGAGAATCATTTCTTTATGAACTATATGAGTACGCCTACTCTGTTTTCTCACCACGTCACATGCCAGTCTAGTGTTTGACAACTCGTCCTCCCTCAGATCCTTTGGCTCTTGTATCGGCTTCACAAGGCGGTGAAAATGAAAGGATAGCCATTAGACCAGCTTCTGGGCGCCGACGCAGTACCGCAAAGTCTACCAGACTCACACGTAAGGTAACAGAGCCAATTTACTATCTGCTCCCTACACTCACGACAAGTCTCCGCCATTGCACAGGAGAAATGTCTTTTGTAGACCATGCATTTGGTTTTCCAATTGCGAAAGCTATTTCATCTACCAGCTGTAAGTTTAAAGCTACCATCCTCGTTCCGACCCTGTCGCTCAGCGAGCAAACATGCGACCGAATTTCCAAACGTCAAAACGTGGCTGCACAGTCAAAGGACACCAAGAGACTAGACATTTATTCGCACGGCAAGTGATGGGAGGTGGCGATGACGAGACTAGGTCTGCAGAGAAGGAAGACAGATCGTGGAAATGATTATTCAATTATAAAGGTGAGCTGACATGGCGATGTTGCTAACGAGTACGAGTTATGTGAGGAGGGATGTTGTGAGCATACGCGGAGAAGAACACTATGAATGTGAAGTTCTAAGATGGGCTTGTTGGTTGGTATGAATCATATGTCAAGCATTGGCTTCTGTATATCTGCTTGTGCTTTTGGGATTCAGATTCCCGGGGGTCAGTGACTCGTTCTTCTGTAGGGAGACTCTGAAACATTTGCTAAGAGGTGGTATGATAGACTTGCATGTGGATAGATACGCCATTCATTGTAGTAGCTTAAGGAACCGCCTTTGAGGGAATAATGACATCTTGGTTATGTAGCCTCATTGATGGATAATCTAACAGGTATTGCCCCGCAAGTAATGGAAACACAGTAATCAACCTTCGAAACGCTATCAAACTGATATTGAATTAGATCGATTTCTGCATTTTGAGACGTCCAACAGGCCTGGCATGAGGGTAAGTTGTGAAAAGGCTAATGGAGGCGTTCAGGGTTAGGGCAAATGCGCTTTTTGCAGATCTCCTAACAATCGCGCTAGGAAATTTGTCTTGCTAAGGTACGCCTTAGCTGCTGTAAACTTGAGCTCAATTGTGCTCTGAAGGACCGGACTGGGTATGGCATTACCTACATATACCATCCGTCCTGCATTGAGATGTCTTAGGAAAGCATATAACTTAGGTCCAGTCTCTCTCTCGTCGCCTCATCGTTTCACGACGACAGCATTGAGACAAGATGAAGCTATCATTGAATCAACAATCAACGCCTCTACTCCACCTCCACCTCCGGCACCACCATCTCAATACCTGGACCCTGAACTGGTCAGCAACCCACGACAAGAGCGTAAACTTTTCAAAACTCTAGGTCTTCAGCCCATTGGCTCTCGCCGTCGCCGTGCTGCCCTCAAAGGCTCCGACAATGTTCCCTTTGAACAAATGCCATATCAATGTTTTCAAGAAGCAAGGAAGGTACTACAGGAAGATCGCGAAATTAAGCTGGCACAAATCGCAGAGATGCGAAGAAGGATAGCGCGCTGGCAGAACACGCCAACGGCGGACTGTGGAGGAGAAGTTGCTAAGAAGGGGAAGCTACTGCGTATGCACAAACATCTAGAAGAGCTCAAGATTCTTGCGGATATCAACGATCCAATGATCAAAAAGAGATTTGAGGACGGCATGGGTAATTATCAAAAAACAATGCCATGAATGCTACAAGCTAACGGAGAAACTTCATCAGGTGATATGAATCGCCCCATCTACCGCTATCTAGCAGACAAGAAATGGCGAGCATATAAGCGGCGCATCCTCATGCAACGTATATCCCAGATGTATGTTGTCCCAGACATGTTCCAGCACTTAGATCCTACCACCGAAGTCTCCCTAGCATTTGGACGGCGCAACATCCAGCCCGGCGAGTTCGTAGACTCTCGCATCAGCGAAAAGCCAGCGAGGCTGAAGATCCAGCCTTTCGATAAAGGGGAGAGATTAGTCACCGTTGCGGTCATGGATGCCGATGTCCCAGATGAGGAACGCGACGCCTTCACCTCTCGGTGTCACTTCCTCGCAGTCAACATCCCCGTGTCTCCAACCTCCACGTCCGTGCCCTTCTCAAAACTCAGCAAAGAAGACCACATCGTCCTCCCCTGGCTCCCCCCCTACGCCCAAAAAGGCGCTCCCTACCATCGCCTCGGCGTCTTCGTCCTACAACAACCCAGCGAAGCAACAGACAACGCGAAGTTAGACGTTGTAGCTCTGCAGGAGAGCATGGCCCGAAAAAGAGATCGTTTCCGGGTTCGTGGATTTGCACAGAACCACGGTTTACATCCTATAGGTGTTCACCTGTTTAGAAGCAAATGGGATGAAGGCACGGATGCGGTAGTTATGAGGGCGGGGGTTGAGGGGTTTAATGTCGAGTATGCGAGGAAGAAACCGGAGAAATTGCCGTATAAGAAGAAGGATGGGGAGCGATATAGGTAGGTTGGGGTTTGTGGAGACGCGAAATTGTATTTATATTGTATGCCAGCATATGGACTATACACGTAGTCCTCCCTTTGACATTTTCAAGCATCTTCTTCCACTAAGTCATCGCTCATCTCCATTTCCGTTTCAAATCTCCATTCTGATACCCATAATCATTTCCATTTCCATTTCCATTTCCTCCTCCTCTCCTTCCTCCTTCCTCCTTCTCATCATCCACCCTCCAAAGTATACATCGTCTTGACTTCCATCAGTGTCAGACATGTTTGTCATAGGAGGCAGATCAACATTTCACTGCTCGTATAAATACGATAACTGACCAAATGCATGGGTGTTTCCTGGGTTTTTTACGGGAGGGACCGGCCATTGTGGTGGTACATTATGGGACTGAGGTTGGAACTGCACTTGTACTGATAGGTGATAACGGAGGTAGGGATGGGGGTGGAGTTAGAGATGGCCGTGGAGGTGGGGAGGGGGGATTTGGTTGGGGGGTGAATGCGGTGAGGAATGCATGGAATGGGGGGGATGTTATGATATTGGGGGGTTATCTTCTTTGTTTGCATTGTGTTTTGCCTAGGTAGCGGTTTCGTAGGAGCCACTGGGTGTCATCGAGTTTCCCCTTGATATAGCCACTTAGCATGGAAAAGCAAAATTTTCAGACAGAAGTAGGATCCAATGGCGGTTGTCTTCTCGTAAATGAACATGAGTGTGAAGGCGAAAGGCTATCTGCAATACTCAACAAATGAAATGTGGGTACTACACTGAACATACGAGATATGAATGCAAGGCGGTTAATGAGGAGGAGATGGCGGTAGCGACCATGGGTCGATTTGTCTGTAATTGCCCATGTTCTCTCGGTCTAAGCACGATGCATCTCGTCGAAGCCTTTTTCTTCTACCACAAAGTCAGCCCTTCAGTATCTACCATCACCCAAAAATATACACACCATTTCCCATCCCCTTTCCAAATGCCCCACCCCCATAACCCCTCCCCCCTCCCTCCCCAATATAGCAAAGAAACACACAAACCCCCATCTCCCCACACATCAAAAAGGTTTCGCGACCTTTCTACTCTCCGTCGCCCCCGTAACCGGATCCCTAAACTCCCTCCAACTAATCGGCACCATCGTATTCCCCGCCTCGCTCTTCGCCATCACAACTCCCAACTCATTCTTCCCGGTAGTCAAGTAATAATTACTCTGGTCCCCGAGACTGATCTATAACACGGGATGGAAATGATCAGCGATGAATCCCGACTTGTACCTAGCACTTCCACAGGAGAACGTAATCCCCCCATAGACAAACATCGCCCCCTTCCCCCCTGCCAACTTCCAAAAAATCAAAACAGAAGCATGAAAAAAAAAGTTGAAATTTGAACATACCACCACCCCCCTAACCACATCCCCAACCCTAAACCCCTCCGCACAAACCACCCCATCCCTCTCCGCAGCCCTCACATCCTCCCGTCTAATAACCCCCTGCCATTCCTCTCCACAGACATTTCCCTCTCCCCAATCCCCACCATCTCCCCCCTCCTTCCGCTTATCATAAACCACCAAAATGCCAACATCGACACCCCTCCCCCTAACCCTCAACACCCTCGCAAGCACCACACTCCCCACCTCCGGCAACGTATTCTTACTACTAACATTCCTACTCGTGGGGCGGGCGTACGTAGCTGACGGCTGTATGCTAGGGATCGATATTATTGCCTTGTCTCCATTGTCCTTTACATTGGTGGGTTTCGTGACCTTGTTGATTAGGGAATTGGTGGGTTTGTTGGAAGAGGAGGGGGATGGGAGGAGTATAGGCCGGCCGGCGAGGGAGGCGTAGATTTGGGAGGAGGAAGGCGATGGGGAGAGGTGTGTTCCTGGTCCTGGGGTGTAGAGGGAGGAGGGGCTGAGGGGGAGGCCGGGGTGGGCGAGCGGGGGGAGGGGGGTGGACATTGTGGGAATTTGATTTGTGTTGGTGGGAAGGGGGGGAAGGGTGAGTGTAGGAAGGTGGAGTGTTCAAGGTGGGTGAGTGAGAGGTGGGATTGTGGTGTGTTAGTTATCGTTAACCATCATGAATCTAAAATTTCGTGAATGAACAAATGTTAAGAATGTTAAAAACTCTAGCTTTATACATTGCACAATTAGCGTGTTTGTATCTATACAGTCGTTGTATATAATCATGGTTTTGGGTGGATTGCCGTTGGAATGAACGGCTTTCAGGTTGTTAAGGTTATGGCGTTTTGCCATCAATAACGTGACATTTCTAGCTACCTTACGCAATGACATTACGCTTTACCCACGAGACTTCACGCATACGGAACATCGCGACCTGAATTACGACTGGGAGATAATATAGATGTGATGTTTATAGAGTATGAGCTTCAGCTCACACAACAGCCTTCTGATTGAAGATACATTAGACGATTGTCCCCCATAAAAAATAGATGCCCCTCTACTGCCTCTGTCAAAATGCCACCCAGAAAACTCCCGCTGGACTGTGGAGAATCGATGGCCGAATAAATGAGGTGATGCCCGGAACGCCTTGCAGGTTGAAGTTCAAGACCTCGAAAGATGTACCAGAGAAGTAGAGGTAGGTAGGGGGTATTGATTCATAATAAGACACTGATAATTTTTCATCCTTCCACGAGAGTTTGCCGCGGCGGTTCTGGTAATTTACCAAGGAGTTCAAGAGATCGGTTGGCAAGTGCTACGACTTCGCCTTCTCCGTCTTCACCATCATCGTCATCTGACTCGACCTTCTTATCCGCAATGGTCCTTATCATTTTGATGACATCTTCTGCTTTCGATATAAGCTCGACCAGCGCCTTGTCTTCGGATTCGAGAAGCTGAAGTAATGTCCATATCGCAATGTGTTGGAAGGTAGGATCACCACTTGCTAGGAAACGGTTCAAATAACCATGAATGCCGCCGTTTGGTTCTGTCCAATCTTTGACAAAAATGGAGTAATCTCCCACTGTAGATAATTAGTGATATTCTCAGACTTTCAGCAGAGTATGTACCTTTTGAAGACAGGTTACCCAATGCTGCTGCGCTGTTACCCTGAACTTCTATCGACTCCGAGTCTGTCAGTGGAATCAGAACATCAAAGACACCGAGATTAAGTAAATGCGACTTTAGCTCGTCACTGAGAGCTAACACGGCAATGGCAGCGGTCATTTCCGACTGTACGCTCAAGGGCACATTGAGCACAAGCTCTTTGCATTTTTGCACGGCACCAGCTTCCAAAACCAATTGCTTGTTGCGGTCCGAGCTAGCGGCCAGGTTTCTCAAGGTCGAGATAGCATGACATTGTATCTCTTCATTATCCGTAGATCCTAGGAGTTCGACCAAAGGCTTTAGGAATCCAGCT
The DNA here is from genome assembly GCA_000444155.1 of Cladonia macilenta KoLRI003786. Taxonomy (NCBI): domain Eukaryota; kingdom Fungi; phylum Ascomycota; class Lecanoromycetes; order Lecanorales; family Cladoniaceae; genus Cladonia; species Cladonia macilenta. The sequence continues at coordinate 567,232 of KE598566.1, forward strand.
TCAATAATGGGAGATTCGTTCAGTGGGTGTATAGAAATGTTGCGAATGCATGCCACGGCGGAAAGGATGAGTGGAAGGTAGGAAGATTGGAGAAGTCGAAGTAGTGGTGGCAGTCCTCGAGCTCGGACAATTTCAAGCTGGTACTTTTCATCTGATGCCAGATTACGAAGAGCAAGAGCAGCTTGGCATTGCACTTTCGGTGATGAAGAGTCCATAAGGTGGACGAGTGACTGGACAAGCCGTGGCTCTGTCTGAGCGAGCTTCTTTCGATTGCCAGCATCGACTGCTATATTGCTTAGTGCTGTTGTGCAGTAGTATTGAACGTCGACATCGGTAGACGACAAGAGCTGTACTAGCACTGGGATAGCGCCAGCACTAACCAGCTGTTGGCGGTTATCATCTATACTTGCGTTAACAGTGTGAGAACTCCCTTCATCATTACCAACACTAACCTGAGTGTGTCATGTTCAACAGAGCTCCCGTAGCATTCCTTTGCACCCTCATATCCTTGGACTTTGCAAGTTTAGTCAATGGTCCCAAAGCCCCAGACCTTGCTATCTTGGCTTTGTTATCTTCATGTGTTGCTAGATTCGTAATGCATCCGACCGCGTTGCATTGGACTTCTACATTCGTAGACCGCATCTGATTTATTAGGGGTGAGAGGCCACCGAGGAGAACGATTGCCACTTTGTTCTCAGCTGTTACATATCAGCAAGCCGACCCTAGACCCAGCAGCTGCATCCTTACTATTGACAGCCAAATTTCCTAGTGCAGCACTTGCAGCTCTTTGAACTTCAATGTCAGGGCTCTGGAGTAGGAAGAGGATAGGTTCAAGGGTATCTCGATCAACTTCTCTGACGTCTATGACATACTCGTCAGTTTCTAGAGCACAGGGATGGAGATAGCACATACCTCTTTCTGTTATTTCTGCGAATGTTAAGCTGGCACTCCGCTGCAGGTCGACATTTTCTGAATAGACTAGAGTGCTTAACGACCGGAGCGGTTCTCCAGAGAAGAAATCAGTCTCGCCCCGCTGTGGCCTATCAGCATATGAAGACGATTTTCCAGCAAAGCTATTTTACATACGTTCTCGAGGTATCCCAGCAAGTCTGCCACAGCATCTCGCTCACTGTCCGCGAGTGCAGGCTCGTATAAGCCATCCTTTGAGCGACCTGTACGTGACTTAGTAGGCTAGTTGGCGTGCAGAACTGCGATCGATTGTCTACCTTTACAGCACGATGACCCGCAATTGCCCATGCCTCAAGTGGAGTGCTTAAAGGCACTAGAGTTCTGGCAGGACAGCGCTCTGCAAGGCTGAAAGTATCGTGCTATCTCCCCAACATAGCGAGCTTGAGGAGGTCCAAGATTGAGCAGAACGCAGCAGTGGTGGAAAAATTTGGCACGCGTACAGTGAGAAGAGGGTGCGCGGAAAGTACGAGTCTCGCTCTCTTGGAGTTCCCTTGTGATCGAATGCCAAGAGGAAGCTAAAGAAGGGCCATCCCGCTAGCGGTATATCGAAGCTGCTCTGGCGAAGATCATCTGAACAACATGTTCCCCAGAGGCTCTGTTCGAAGTAGCTGATGATGAAACCATGATCAGGCTTCGACTATGTCATCTAGAGATAGATCATCAAGCGGTATCAACCTAGATTGTGGTATTAAGGCCCAAAATCTCCTATCAGAAGCAACCAGCTGGGGAGACGCACCTCGAACATAAGGTTTTGCTTGCAAGGCGTGAAACTATGTCTTGAGAGAGTGTAACGTTGACCCAGTGGAGTGCATGATTTACCTCGTTGTTTATTCGGCTGTAGAATTTAAATTGCACTAAGTCCAGAGAATGGAGCGAAAGCCATACATATAAAACTGCCATCTGATAATTTACTATTCAATAATACCTTCAGATGGTACAGGCTTACATGTTCCTGCCACTTAACTACAGCTTTTTGTACTTAATCAGTGTGGTATATGCCACTTTGAAGTACCTTAACAAGTGTTAAAACCTAACTTGAACAGCGCATCACTTTATGCGAATCGTTCCCTGCGTCAACCCCACGGCCTCTTATTGGCCTATAGCCTATATCCTCGGTATTGCCAACCCCACCAGAGCCCGTTATCGTCCCATTTTTTCCCAGACCAGAAATCAAGCGGCAATCCCGCCTAGAGATTCCGACCTTGGAATTTCAAATGGCGTTGGAATTTCATGTTGTATCCAGTACATAGGTATAGGAGTGGTGCTTCTGTTGGGGGAATAATGCTCAATGCCAGGAATTGTGATCCTCTTAGCTGATCTATCCATTATTCCACGGCAAAGGACTCGAATAAAGCCATAGACATAGCTTTGATTAGCTTCAAATTAAATTCGATCCCATTCTGTGGGACAATCATCCCTATTTCAGGCTTGCTCTTCCTTCACAAGTCTTCTTCTGGCCGCTGTAGTGTACTCTTAAGCCACCCTATGCTTGATGGCGGCCAAACTTTCGCTATAACTCTCCCTCTAATTAGCGCCATAGGCAACGGTCCATACATCCTCGAGTCCCTTGACGCGTCTTCATTGTCACCAAGTAGCCAGCAATGACCCTCCGGCACCTGTAATCCTCGTCAGCTTATCCCATGCCTGCGTAAAGCGCCGCCTTGAAACTACCTGTATCATCCTGTCACCACTCCCTACACCCCCATCCTCCCTCACAAAGTCTCCAGGTAGCCCCATCACTCTCTTCACCACGCACACTCCCGGTTCCATTGGGTGTTTAAATTCAATCAAGTCACCAAACTCGATTCCGTTGCCTCGTGCGTAGCGTTTGGAAGTGTAGATCATGTCGCCCGAGACTGTTAAGGTGGGGAGCATGGATGGGCCCGCAGTGGGCCATACGCTACCGGTCCATTCGCTTGCGAGGTGGTAAACAAAGAAGCCTTTCAAGAAGGGGAGTGCGATTTTGCGTAAAAGGGTTCTGACCTGGGATACATGGTGGAGTAGCGTCATTGGGATGACATTGCGTGAGTGAACAATAGGGCTTTTGTGGTGACGGTTTTGCGGCTCGGCAAACCTGCCTGCCTTGAAAAATACGTACTGCGTCTGCAAAACCGAGGTCCAATCATACCGCATGTCTACCGTTTATTTGCGTAGAGGCATAGGCCTGTACTTTGGTTGTACTATTGCTTCGCCTTTCCTTCAAAATATAAAACCGCCTGGCCCCCTAATTTCCCAGACATAGGCTTCCACTCCCTTGCACCATCAATTGCCTCCATAGTACTTTTGATCTTCCCTACAAGGGTCTTGGTATCCTCCTCACTAGCTTGCCTCCTCTGCCTCCAGCCTTTCCTCTTCACCCCAAACATGATCTCTACCTTATATCCTTTCTCTAAGAAGTCCTTCATTTTCCCAAGCCTATGCCCAAGATCATTGTCGTCGATCGTCCAATTGATTTCCAATTGCTTCTCCTGCTTCTTCGTCTCTTTCTTCACTTTCTGCTTCGCCGTTTCCATCTCACGTTCGTGCTTTTTTTCGAACATTTTGCAGATGGGATACGGCCGTTCTTCATTCTGGTTCGCTGGGGCGACTTCTTGTAGGTACTGTGTTGGTCTACCTCTTTCGTCTTTCTCGCGGGCATTTAGAGCATCTAACAGTGACACTGGTTGCGAAAGCTTGCAATCTTCTACCAGAACTACTCTGTAGGCTCGTATTTCTTGATCGCGAGGCGGTCGATTGGTGCGCTTGTCTCTCGAATTTTGCTCGTTCTCTAGGCTTGGAGACCCTCGTAGAACCACAGTGTTGCTTTTGCCCCAGGTGGAAGCAGAATAGCGCTGTTGAAGCTGGAAGAGAACGGGGCGTGGTTGATGAAGACATTGCAGAGTGCTGTAAGTCGACTTGCGCGAGGAGCTCAGGGAGGCGATCCGTGACGGTTGCAGGAAGGGGAGAAATACACGTCGCAAGGCCTCCGTAGCGGTAACGAGACCATTCGAATGTCTCATGACCCTGATGGTCCCCAATGTTGACCTCGAGCTACTATTGACTTAGATCGCGCTAAAACATTTGCCGCGTTTGGCGCGATATATTTTTTTGTGATGATCCGAGCATCTTGAATGGGAAAATCAATCTATCATTCGACTCTCCTCTCATTAAAACTGTATTGTTGTTCGGGTCTGGTCCAATAGGGATGGTGATCCTTACTCGCTCGTTGGCGCCTCTGTTGCGGACGACTAGACTCGCTGTACGGCAGCAAAAGGGGATCAATCCAATACAGCAGGTCTTTGGCAAAGATGCCAATGGTGTGCGATGTCTGGCCACAGCCTTTGATCGCTCAAAGCCTCATGTAAATATCGGTATGGAGAAGTCTAATAGTATTGTAACCGATTTCCCTAACTGAATTAGGTACGATCGGTCACGTTGATCATGGCAAGGTAGGCTTCTAACCAGCAGTGGCCAGGGTCTTGCAGTGCTAATGATTTCGCATAGACTACATTATCGGCTGCTATCACAAAGCGACAAGCTGAGAAGGGTCTTGCCAATTTCCTCGACTATGGCTCAATCGACAAAGCTCCGGAGGAACGAAAGCGTGGTATCACTATCGCAACAGCACATATCGAGTACAATACCGAGAGCCGGCATTACTCTCATGTCGACTGTCCTGGACACGCTGATTATGTTAAGAATATGATAACCGGTGCGTCAAGTATGGACGGCGCTATTATAGTTGTAGCCGCTTCGGATGGGCAGATGTGAGTCGCTTCAATAAGGTCTCTCAAGGACAAGCTATTGATAGGTAACAGGCCTCAGACACGAGAGCACCTGCTTCTTGCGCGACAAGTCGGCGTCCAGAAAATTGTGGTGTTTGTTAATAAAGTCGATGCCATTGAGGACAAGGAGATGTTGGAGCTAGTGGAGATGGAAATGAGGGAACTACTTACCACCTACGGCTTTGAGGGTGACGAGACACCAATTGTTCTCGGATCAGCTTTGTGTGCACTAGACGGGCGACAACCGGAAATAGGCGCGCAAAAGATCGACGAGCTCTTGAAAGCTGTAGACGAATGGATTCCAACACCACAACGTGACGTTGAAAAGCCTTTCCTCATGTTCGTCGAAGACGTGTTTTCAATTCCCGGCCGTGGCACCGTCGCCTCTGGCAGAGTCGAGCGGGGTCTGCTTAAAAGGGACGCCGAAGTTGAGCTAGTTGGCAAGGGCGAGGCACCAATCAAGACTAAAGTCACTGATATCGAAATTTTCAAGAAGTCGTGTGAAGAATCAAGAGCGGGCGACAATTCCGGTCTGCTCCTTCGAAGTGTTAAGCGAGAGGACGTCAAGCGTGGAATGGTGATTGCTAAGCTGGGGACTGTCAAGGCATACAAGAAGTTCCTATGCTCAATGTATGTCCTTACCAAAGAAGAGGGCGGTCGCCATACTGGTTTCTCCGACAACTACAAGCCACAGCTTTTCCTACGGACGGCTGGTATGTTCTCATGCTCATACTTACGCCACCTTATCCCTGCTTCTTGCTCTAGTCTTACACGCAAGCATGCTGACCTGCCAATAGACGAAGCAGCGGCATTGCACTGGCCCGCCGATGTAGCAGATCGCAGCAAGATGGTAATGCCAGGTGACAATGTCGAGATGGAGTGCGAACTTCACTCCCCACTTGCCATTGAGACAGGACAGAGATTCAATATCCGTGAAGGTACGTTTTTTTCGGGACAATAAAGAGCGCTACTAATTCCAAGTAGGCGGTCGTACAGTTGCTACAGGACTTGTCACGAGGGTCCTTGGTTAGAATATCTTGACCGCATCGGGGTTTTGGACGTGAAATTGGAGCTCCAAGATGTGGGGCGCTCAACTTAGTGTGAAATGTGTACCATTCCTGTACAAAAATCCCATGTTTGCTCAAATCGGCACTCCGGAGAACACCCTACTCTAGAACGGCGTTTGTTGCTTCATGTAATTTCAGCATAGCAAATGGGATGGGGCGTAGGCCAGGATCATGTACAAGGCGTGGCGACACGTAGTTCTGTGTAGAGTCGGGGATAGCAAAACACTTCCAAAGATGTGGAACCCTTCTGATCTGGAATCTGTCTATATATATAGAAGCATGACAACCGCTGTAGTAGATCGTCTGCGTGCTTTGGCGGCACCAAATGTTCGGCTATTGGAGACCCTCCAGTGGCACTTGCATGATCCGAAGGGTTTCGTGACTCATCAAATCTTCGTGATAACCAAATTCCCTCTTAATGAGCTGTCACCAACATAAGCATGAGGACTCTGCACCATCTACAAAATGCCTGTGGTCAGTCCAGAGAAGCTCATCAGCCTACAGCGCAATGCCGAAGAAGTCCGAAATGTATGTATTTAATGCTGCGTATGGGCTTCCTTGCTAATTCTTTGAGTACAGATATGTATACTCGCCCACGTTGTAGGTGACGTCTGCCGTAATATGCAGCAATAGAATCTGATATGCTAGGTAGGACCATGGCAAAACTTCTCTCACAGACGCTCTCATTGCCACAAATGGCATTATCTCTCCTAAGCTCGCTGGCAAGATCCGCTATCTGGATTCCCGTCCAGATGAGCAGCTTCGTGGAATCACGATGGAGTCATCAGCTATATCTCTCTACTTTTCAATGTTACGCCGCTCATCCCCCGAAACCTCGCCTATTCAGAAACAATATCTCATCAATCTCATTGATTCACCTGGCCATATAGACTTCAGCAGTGAGGTCTCTACAGCTTCAAGGCTCTGTGATGGCGCTCTTGTACTCGTAGATGCCGTTGAAGGCGTCTGTAGCCAGACCGTCACTGTGTTAAGGCAGACGTGGACCGAGCATTTGAAGCCTTTATTGGTCATAAACAAAGTTGATAGACTAATTACTGAGCTCAAAATGAGCCCTGGGGAGGCATATACTCATTTAAGTAAGTTATTAGAACAGGTCAATGCCGTCATTGGGAGCTTCTTCCAAGGCGAAAGGATGGAGGAAGATCTGCAGTGGAGGGAAAGGGTTGAAGAAAGAGTTGCTGCGGGTGCGGCTAAGGAGCGAGAGAAGGCAGAGAAGAAGGCAGCAAAGTCTGCGAGTGGGCAGATGACCGACGATTCTGAGAGTCTTGCTACCGCGACTGATGGGACCTTTGAGGAGAAGGATGATGAAGATCTGTACTTTGCTCCAGAGAATAACAATGTCATTTTCAGCAGTGCTGTGGATGGATGGGCATTCACAGTAAGACAATTTGCAACTTTGTACGAAAAGAAGCTTGGGATCAAACGCTCTATCCTGGAAAAGGTTCTATGGGGAGACTTTTATCTCGAGCCCAAAACGAAGCGTGTGCTTGGTTCGAAGCATCTCAAGGGCCGACCATTAAAGCCTATGTTCGTGCAACTTGTCTTAGACAATATATGGGCTGTCTATGAAGCAACTACGGGAGGGAACAAGGGAAAAGGTGATCCAGCCATGGTTGAAAAAATTACCAAGTCCCTTTCTTTGACTATTCCTCAACATATTCTACGTTCGAGAGATCCACGGGCGATAATGACCACTATCTTTGCCGCATGGCTACCATTATCCACGGCCCTTCTGGTGTCGGTTATCGAGCATCTCCCTGCTCCACCAGCCGCTCAGGCTAGCCGTCTTCCAGCCCTGATCGATGCCTCGCCAGGGTCAACACATGTCGATCCCATCGTACGAGATGCGATGATCAACCTTAAACCTGGGAAGGACGATCCAGTGGTAGCATATGTTAGCAAGATGGTTGCGGTACCAGAAAGCGAAATGCCACACAATAAGCGCAAGGTAGGTGGTGCTATGACTGGTGAAGAAGCTCGTGACTTGGCGAGGAAAAAGCGAGCAGAATTAGAGAAGGCTCGAGCTGCTGCGAACGGAGATGATGTGAGTAGCGAGTTGAGTGGTATTACCAGTACCTTAGGTGAGTCCAGCCTCGATGGTTCGAATGGTCCCGAAACCAAGGATGAGGACCAACAAGAAGATCCCGAACATCTAATTGGATTTGCGCGGCTTTACTCTGGAACGCTCTCAGTTGGAGACTCCGTGTATGTCCTACCCCCGAAGTTCTCTCCAGCATATCCACATGCAATGCCCGAGCCACAGAAAGTTGTTGTCACTGGGCTCTACTTGCTTATGGGACGAGGTCTTGAGGTGCTGAATTCTGTTCCCGCTGGTGTTGTATTTGGTATAGCAGGACTGGAAGGGCACGTGTTAAAGTCCGGCACTCTGTGCAACCAGCTTGAAGGTAGCATTAATCTTGCTGGAATTAACATGGGAAGTCAGCCGATTGTGCGGGTTGCGCTCGAACCTGTCAACCCAGGGGATTTGGACAAGATGATCAGAGGTATAAAATTGCTGGTACAGAGTGACCCTTGTGCTCAATACGAAGTATTAGAAAGTGGTGAGCATGTCATTTTGACGGCAGGCGAACTGCACCTGGAGCGATGTGTCAAAGATATTCGAGAGAGGTACGCACGATGTGAAATACAGGCTGGAGTACCCATAGTACCGTACAGGGAGACCATCGTTAGCGCTGCGGAGATGTCGCCACCAAAGAACAAAGATCTTCCTCGAGGTACCGTTATCGGGGTAACGCCTTCGAAGTCTATTACCGTACGACTGCGGGTAAGACCATTGCCAAGATCAGTGACCGATTTCCTAGAGAAGAATGGACGGGCTATCCGTCAACTATACTCAGAGCGAAAGGCAGAAGATGAGAGCAAGCGAGGATTGACAGACAATGATGAAGAAGCTCATGAACAAGATGGAGTTGATGAAATAGCCTCGAACGATGTGGGTCTCCTGTCCATCCTTGACTTCCGGGAAAAGCTTCGATCAGCATTTGCGGAAGCAAAAGGTCAAGAAAGTATTTGGGCGAACGTAGTCGAGAAGATATCTGCGTTCGGGCCACGAAGGACAGGTCCAAATCTGCTAATCGATGTCACCCAAGAAGGCACTTGTCAAAAATTGTGAGCGCACTCATCTGAAAGCGAAGACTCCCCGCTAACGCGCAACAACAGTCTTCAAGAACTACACGAACCCGAAGACCCCCACACTCAAATCTCGCAGGAAGCAAAACCACCTATAGACGGTCTCCACCCGCGCAACTTCTCCCACGAAATCTCTTACGCCTTCCAACTAGCCACCGCCCAAGGCCCCATGTGTCACGAGCCAATGCAAGGCGTCGCCCTCTTCCTCGAAGAAATCATCATCACCAACTCCTCCGACGAAGACTCCTCAGCCCGAGAAAAAGTAGGTCGATCAATGGGCGAAATCATCAAGACAGTCCGAGACTCCATACGACAAGGCTTCATGGACTGGTCTCCCCGCCTCATGCTCGCCATGTACAGCGTCGAAATCCAAGCCTCCACCGAAGTCCTTGGCCGCGTCTACGCCACCATCTCCCGCCGCCACGGCCGCATCCTAACCGAATCCCTAAAAGAAGGCACACCCTTCTACTCAATCCTTTCGCTACTCCCCGTAGCGGAATCATTTGGTTTTTCGGATGAGATACGGAAGCGGACGTCAGGTGCTGCGCAGCCGCAGCTCGTGTTTAGTGGGTTTGAGTTGTTGGATGAGGATCCGTTTTGGGTGCCGCAGACGGAGGAGGAGTTGGAGGATTTTGGGGAGAAGGGGGATCGGGAGAGGATTAGTAGGAAGTATGTTGATGCGGTTAGGGGGAGGAAGGGGTTGTTGGTTGGGAGGAAGGTGGTGGGGGATGCGGAGAAGCAGAAGACGCTGAAGAGATAGGGGGGCTAAGATCAAGTGGATTGGATGGTGTTGGATGAGAGAGCGAGTATATCTGATCTGTTACCACGAAAACCTATGTTTCAAGTAACATATGAGAACTTTTGGCCTTGAATTATAAGAAAATGGAGCCTACGTCAATTAAATTCTTCAACCTTCCCCCAGAAAACCCAATCTTAAATTGTTGATAATCCTTCCTCATGGAATATCAACATTTGACATATGCTCAAATAGACTAGACTACACAAGACGTACTCTTTCGTATAAGATTTGGCTGCTTGTGTACTCCCTCAGTCCTCACTTCACCAATATTGCAAATGTCGTCACCACCAGGTATCAGAACATTTCGGTGATTTGGTCCATGATGAGTATAGGCTGACCTGCGTCCACCCCAAGCGGCATGATTCCGCAAGTGTCCTCGAGAGGTGGACGTCAGTCCTCGAAGGGACAACTAGAGAGATTAGAGGTGGTGGGTATTTGGCCCAAGGACAGGGCGATTAGGGGTTTGAACGAGGTTATTCCTTTGGAGGAAGAGTATGTTGTTTCATAAATCGTAGTCATATATAGATACATATCCCGAATATTCCTTGAAACAATACAAAGATCCAGAAGTTCGATCATCAAATAGCCGCCAACGCCTTCGCAAGAACGCTACAAAACATATCCGAAGAAATCACACAAGCTTGCGCTTAATATTCTAACCGTACATTGTCCATGAAGTCGTGAAAAAAGGCCGTGAAAGGAGGCCGTGAAAGTTACAGGAATCTTGCGAAGGGAAGATACACCATACAAAGAGCTTGAAAGTACAAAGTTGTAACTAATGACAAAAGAGAAAGGCATGAAATTCTAAGTCAAGGCCACCTCGACAGCATAGGGTTGGCAATGAATCAATCCCGGGGCGACGACGGCTTCGAAGGGATTGATACGAAATAACATAATATCGACGTGGCTTGACAGTTGCTCTAGCGAGGCGATATCCAAATCGAGGAGCATAGTTGAGATGCTGCAAAATTCTTGGATAAGCCGTTTAGTCTCATACATCGATCTACAGTGAGATGAAAAATCCTACCTGAAGAAGATTCCCTTTATTCAAGGCAAGCGGGGTACGTGCACACCTAAGGATTGTTGAAGCTGTACTTGGCCACTCTGCATCCAGGAAGCAAAGCCTTCTGCGGAGTCGTCATTAGGTAGATCCGTAAATGAAGGCTCTGAATGTCCATATGAAGACCAAGCTTGGTCCGGGGAGCTACTGTCTCGAGATACTAACTTCTTCTTGGTGATGAAAAAGAAGCAATACAGCACGTGTGTCAGCATCTCCGCTCGTTCCTTTAAGCCCATACGCGACTCTTGTGAATTTTCGAAACTATACCCGAAGCTTGCCCACCACGCTATGCGGAAGCGCAGACTACAGAGGAGACGGCCAAGCTGGTCGTTCAGGTGCTTCATGGCTGCGTCATCTTTCAATTTAGGCAATTCGTTGATAGATCGTTGCAGGCCGGCGTAAGCTTCAAGTTCCAAAGCCCGGAGAATGACACGCGTGATTTGGGCGGCGAAGATTAGATTCTCAATATCTTGTTCATGGTAGATGTTCAGAGGCCGGGCATATCCAGTCCCATCTAGGGGTAGGTGATCATAACCATTCCGGCTTGGCATGTCATTGAAAGGGATTGATTGATCCTTATGCGTATGCGTTAGGTTACAGAGGAGCCAGTTGTGGGAGGAGAATTTGCATACCAAGACGTTGATATTTTGGTCATAATGTCCCAAGCACTCCAGCCACTCAGATACTTTGACAAATCTGTTGTCCATGAAGTCGTCCAGCTCGCACGTTTCGAGTCTTGGGTGGTCCTGAAACCTCGACAGTATCCCAAAGAAACGAGCTAGATCCACCCTATACACATGACTGTTCCAAGTGCGGACCTGGATGTTGTAGCTATATCGAGAAAGTTCGAGGCGGCCGAGTAATTCGCGAACGTTAAAGGTGGTGCTATAGCTGAAGGTTGAAGTTTCCTGTCCGTCCAAAGATGAGGGACGCATTGAACGTTGAACTAGCTCCGATTAGGTTCACAAACATAACGAGAGTTAAGATACGGTACCCACAGACGGCATTCAGAGTCCCTTGTTCAACCAAGCCGAGGAAGTGGAAGGGCATACAAGGATGTGCCCCCGGCTTTGCGTTCAATTTCTTGCGGCATCCCCCGCAAGGCAGTTCACCATCGCATTTTGACTTCATCGTATGACACTTGATGCATACATTTTTGTTGTTCCGTTTCTGTTTCGCGTCCTCCTTAGTCTCTGGGGTCAACGGTCCATTCCGTCTGCCCTTACTCGTGGGAGACGCAGACAGTGCCTTTTGCTTGTCTTCACGTATGATGGACAGTGAGCCTGATCTTGACGCTCTGGCAGACCTGTTACTTATTTTCCGTCGCATTGGCAGACTGACAGGTTTCAGCGCTGAGTCTGTATCGCGACGCCGGCGTTGGGTTTGCCGAGCCTGGCCGGCCTGGAAATCCGATGAAATAGGAGCGACATTTGGGGGGAGATGCCCGGCGGTGGTAGGAAACGAAGACGATCGATGCGAGTCGTAGTGTTCACTTGCCGCTGGGGCGCGTGGGATCATAACTGCATCAGAGTGATGAAGCTCGTTGTTCGGGTGTTGATGGTCTTGGATCCCCTGATGGGTCGCACTTGCATTATGGAATTGAATTCCAACGGAGCTGAGAGATTGGGTCTGCCGCCAGTCGCCCCCGTACGGATCCATTTGACCTAGACTGTTGGTGTACCAACCAGGCTCTGGCGTCCTATCCAGCTCTTGAGCCGTCTCATCAGGTCCATCCCGCAGTATGCCTGGAACGTCTGCATGGTTTTCCTGTTTTCCATTGCTCAAGGCTCTGTCCCAACGCGTGTAGAGCGCATTAGAGTACGATGATTGCGAAGGGTTATCATCGATCTCCAGATCTGGAAAGGGTGTAGGCGAAGACGTCGAGCTAATCGAGCTTTCGGCTCGTCCTTGATAGTGGTGGGTGTCCTGGCGTCGAAGTTGGGAGAGGGACGGTGGTTGGACTGTGGCAGCTTGAAAGCTCTGAAGTTGCGGAGGCGCTTTAGGGTTCTGTATGCTCTGGTCGCTCGCAAACGTTTGTCGACGGCGATGAAAATGAGAATTGAAGGTGTGTGCAGCAGGTTGGGAATGGGATAGCCTCAATCGATTGGACAACCGTGGACTGCAAGCGTCAACCTGACATTCCCGTGAGCTTCTCCCATTAGGGCTTGAAACTGATATTGCGAACGTTTGCTTCAAGTGATGCCAAGGCTCTGAGTCAATCAGCAACGATGACCCTTCCTCACCCAAAGCGTAACCACTATAAAAGCTACCGAAGCCCCTCGTCTGTGGGGCAGCACTGAAAGCCTGAGAACCACTGTGATATTGTGTCAGCGAAGAATGTAGACACAGAAGACTTCAACAGGGAATACCTGAAGTCAAATTGATCAGTCAAGTCCAGCTCAGCAGCTAGATCGCTCTGCTCATCAAACTCGATCCCCTTATATGTGGCCGGGGTTCCATCTCCATCCTCTAGGTCTACTTGGCCACTGGCAATGGCAATGTCGTCATCAACGTCTTCGTCAGCAACTGCTAGGGTATGGGCTGTATTGGTATGAGGGATAGCGTATTCGTTGAGACTGAGAAGCCTGGGGTCGACGGTGTCAGGGTAAGAGTCGAGTTGCATTTCTCTGAGGTAAGACTACGAAAGGAGTTGTCTGTTTGGCGATCCAACTCGTCAAGATGGGGGGCAACCAGATATAGATGTGTCCCGCAGTGCTGGGTGCTAGGAGCCTCCTAAAGATTAAGGCTGTGATCATGAAATGACGTGATAAGGCTGCAAGGCGAGTTCGTAGGTCATTAGTGCTGATTAATTGCGGGAGTGACCAATGGGGTGAGCAGGCTTGGGCCTTTAGAATCCGCTGACCGACAATAACCGCTGCCCAGCAGACCGTTAAGTGCTGGACGCAGCCCAAAAACCTATACCAAAGGTCAATGCCACGTTATTTTTGTTACCATTGTGAATTGACAATTTATGTGATTGATGTTGATCGCTTTGTGTCGGATGAACGCCCGAGCATGGGATGTCGCTATACCGGCGAATGGCACGGAAGCCTCGTGATATGTACGAAGTGCGGAGTTGTCACTAAGTATCAACAAGCAGTCCCGTCCGCCTGGCTTTGATGGGTCAATGGCTCTGCAGACTTCACCACGTGGAACCCTTTCAATACTAGATTCGATGTGGAGCGCATTGGGTTCTGATCATGTGACCTATGGCACGGACTGGACAGCATCTGAGTGGTTGCAAGTAGGTAGGGCGCGGATCTGTATTGCTACACAAGTCCGACATCGCTACCTCTGAGAACGGCGGCATCCGAAGAGTCCCCCCATACAGATTTGCGACGGACCAGTGCCTTCGCTCTTGACAACGCATACGCTCAGGATGGGAAGACATTAACAACCAATGCATCTCTTGAGGCTGACCGAGATTGCATTGGAGCTGCTTTCATATGCTGTGCTGGCGCAAGAAAGCAAGAATCACGAGTCTTGTGTGGCCTTTGCGTTCGTGGTCCCTTTCCCGGTATCCAATGTGTATACCCAACAGACAAAGGGCTGCAAGTCGGCGAAGCCTGCCTCCTGACCCCTCCAGCCTATGGACATTTAGAAAAAAAGAAAAGCACGATATAAGTTTGTGAGGTGGGAGAGCCAAAGTCGAGGCACAGCCCGCGACGCGTTCTTCGCGTCGAAGTTTTAGAATTACCCTATCAAAGAACCCCAGGCTCGGCACCCCAATGATAATTGCGTATGACGGCCCTAGATCTGATTACGCTATCGTATCGCCAGTAAAATCGGATCCTGGGCTTGATAAGGACAAACGGGGCGTCAACCTGGTGTGTTTAAGGGAGCTACAGTAGTCTAGCCAGGCCGCCGCCTATGGCCCGAATGTGCACTGCCCTCAAAAGCGGCCCGAGCTGTATGACCTACATTTCGATACCCAACAACGAAGTGCCTACCTACCTTACACACCGCAACAGCAACACCCACGAAAGTGCGTCCATACCCAATATGTGACCCTCTATCCGATACTCTAGAGCTTTAACACAAAGCACGCCTTCTACTTGTTGTTCTGGGGCTGTGCTGCTTTCTCACTAGTTGCCTTTTTGAATCCTGAATATACCACTTTCGACCGTGTCAGCTGTACGTTAAACCTCTTTGGGCTCGCGAACATTCATGGCAGCACTTTGCTTCGGATGTTCCCTAAACCACGAGCCAAAGAGTGTCGCACGTTCTCAAACGTTCCCTTGTCAAGTTTGGCGTATGTAGAAGCCCTGGCACGTCACTGCGTCACGCTCCCGTAAACATTGAACACTTTTCCTAGACTAAATCCTTCGCCAGTCGTCTGCCCAAGTGATATCAATTTGACAATGCCCGAGGTTGGTTTGTTCGCTACCGAGCCCGACCACATGGTACAACCCAAGGACCATTTGACTGTCTACCTTAGGAGGAGCCTTGACCGAAGACCAACAAGTAGTATGATCCATCGTCTGCGAATATGACACTCCAACACCGTCGTGGTAGATGACATGGAGCGAAATTAGGGAAGTGAAAATATCCACGCCTCTTCGTCTGCAACCTATGGCTAGGTGTAAACATTGTCCAAAATGACTTGACCATACTCTGGGCTTGCACTTACATAATCATGCTGATACGGAGAGTAATTTTTTTTCGCCTAGAGTTCGGATAATGCAGGCCGTTATCCAGTCTATAAATTATAACCTATACATAATCTCATAGGGATATATTTGTCGGTTTATTGATGAAGAACTGTCCAAGATATTAACAGGTATATTACCCTTTATGCTTCCCGCTGTAAGAGAATGGGGCATAAGTCATGCATTTGAGGCTCTTATTATATCATTTTCGAACTTAATATGTAGGTGATAAAAGAAATTTGCTGCTTTAGAGGAGCTTAACAAGTGTTGAACCCAGCTCAAACATTCATATTCTATGCATGACTTATGCTCCATTCTCTTACATTTTGATTATTGATATCCTGAGGTTGATTTCCAGACCATGTTCGCAATGCTAAAACAGGTCCTTGGAATTGTGCTACCATCCCGAGAGATGTGCATGAAACGTCTGAGGATAATTGCGCTGTGGAAACCGCGATCTGACATCCACTCGATGCCCACAACTCTTGTGATCTKCTGCGAGATTTACGAAATGTGGTGCGCGATTCAAAATTTTCGAACGCGTAAACAACGTAGGTGAAAGATCTCAACGCCCCTGAATGGTTTGACTGGGAACCGTTGGGGAAATTTGGTCGATCTCTACATGATCTGGAGCGTTTATGCCCCTGGGGTTAGCCTTTAGGGTTGCCCCCAGAGGCGGTAGGGCGATACACTAAATGCCGGCAGCGAAGATCTGCGGTGCATATCGGTCACGAACCCCTCTTCCAACTCTCTAAAAAACTCCTCGCCTTCGTGCTGAAGGAATAAGATGCGCAAGCTTCTCTGGCTAGCCAGCTTTGCTCTCATACGAACATCTGCTGGGCAGTGCACGTAAACAAAGTGGAAACACAAAGCTCTTCTCCGTTTAGTAATTCGTTAGACAAATGGCGGATGTCCTGCCAGGAAATTCACGCTCATTGTTGAACTCAGCGCCACGGTCCATACCTCAGCCCATTGATACAAGAACCGATACCGTCATTTCGGCACCCAGACTTACACCAGGACTTCGAAGCGGCCACCTGGGTCTCGATACCTTCTCTCCCGTCAATGAGAACGGCAGCTTTGCCTTCGACCGAGTACTCAGAAGCGGCGAGGTGAACAAGCGGACCAGGAAAACCAAGGTAATCATCTGTTAAGGCTTCTTGCAGAGGCGCTCAGCTAATTTCGTTTTGCTGCAGCAATGGAAACCTTTCTACCTTGTCCTGCGCCCCAACTTGCTGTCCCTCTATAAAAGCTCGACCGAAGAGCGCTTGCTCAAGCAAATCAGTCTCTCCGACTTGACCGCTGTTGGCTATCTCAAGGATCCTAAAGGACGACGGGAGCACGTTTTTGGACTGTTCTCACCATCACGAAACTTTCATCTACAAGCTAAAAGCGAAGCAGATGCGCATGCATGGGTAGAGCTTATCAAGAAGGAGGCCCGAATTGATGAAGAAGAGCAGGGGATCTACCCGGGAAGTCCTACTGCACCGGAAGGCTATCCAGAGCACTTAGGACATGATCGCTGGGATCATGAGCGCTTCGGTTCAAGCTCTCCAGAACCGCCCGAGGTCCCTCCTTCACACGCCAGAACGAGGGACGGTATCAGAATACCGAGTATCCAGAGATTGTCTGTCCACGATCTTGAGTACTCAGGCGATGAGCTGGCACCATATTCCGACTTTTCAGACACTCCTCCACAAAGCTACCCCCAATCGTCATTCGGGACTCTCGGCAAACGGAATCAGAGAGCGGTGTCGAGCAACAATATACCTTATAAGGCCCTGCAACAGCGACCTACCACCGCGCGGACTGCTAGTCAAACTAGCGGCTTCCGTATGGAGGATGATGAGAGGGTGATATGGCATGGCTATTTATTGTGTCTTAAGTCAAAAGGGGGTGTGAAGCAGTGGAAGAAATTATGGGTTGTACTCAGGCCGAAGAACCTAGCATTCTACAAGAATGACCAGGTGAGGATGCATGATGCCTCTTAAACGCATACTCTAACATGTCCTGCAGGAATACGCCGCCAACCTCATCCTCCCCCTCTCAAGCATCATCGATGCTGTGGAAATTGATCCAATATCTCGGAGTAAAGCGCACTGCTTGCAAATCATTGCCGAGGAGAAGAGCTATCGCTTCTGCGCCTCTAGTGAAGATGCTTTGGCTGAATGGCTTGGAGCTCTGAAGAGTCAGCTGGCGAGAAGGAAAGAGGCGAATGCGAGAAAAATTGCTCCTCTATGATCTGATGACATTATGATACCATGGGACCGCGAATTTGGGGGGGCTGTTGTGTGGTTGTGTAAAAGTTGTACATAGTCCGTAATACCCTGTACCTAGTTATCCCCCTGCCCAGGCCGGATTAAGCATCCAGAGGTGGGTGGACCGTTCCCTGGATTCGTAATGCGCTACGGGCACGCACCACCCCGCTGTACGTATCGTGCCCTGTGGAGATTGAAGTCCCGCGCTAAGCGGACCGTTTACGGGTGCACGACGCGGCTCATGCAGCAATGTGATGGGCGCTTTTAGCGCGGGTCAGCCCCCACCAAAACCATCCTTTAAGGGCTTATCTAACAACTTCTACACGCGCTACATTCTCAGGGCCTACGTTATCATCCACGGAGGATTGGCGACTGAATGCTATGGACTGTGAACATGCAGAGTCCGGCTATGTGCTGTGTCTTTCAGGCAAAGTTCTGGCTAAAATAAAGTCACGAAAAAGGAGAACACTGAATTTGGAGACTGGTCAGAGATAGCTAAAAACAGCCCGGAGGCAGCCTAGAGCATTCTCCCCTGGAAGTCTAAATGGATGGGGCCCACCGTTCCCCTCCTGGAGCACGTTCCAGACCTGATTGCGCCTAGCTTTTACCTCGTGGACTGTTCGAAGACCCCTCCTGAGATATGGTCTTGCTATCGCCACGTGAGAACCCGCTTCCGCGATCAATTAGCAATAAACTTAGGCAAAGTATTTGTGCTGGCTTTCTCCCACTTTTGTGCACGTTGCTTTGATTGCTCGAAGTCGTATATATATTAGCTGGTCTTATCAATCTGTCAAATTGTACAATTTCATTCAAGTGCGTCTCGTTAGAAGATCTCCTTATCTTATCCTTCAGTAAGCCTTCATTAAACCACGTATTCTCTAATCAAGCTACAATGAATGGAGATCTCTCTCCCAGCAACAAGGAGACCTTCCTTAGCCATAAGTTCACCCACATAGTAGTCGGTGGTGGAACAGCCGGTCTTGTTGTGGCTGCCCGTCTATCCGAGGATCCCAACATCACCGTTGGCATCCTAGAGGCAGGTGCTCCCGCATATGATGATCCGCGGATCACTGTCCCCGGAAAATTTGGGGAGACTCTCGGTACCCAATATGACTGGCAATTCGCTACGACAGAGCAATCTGGGTTGGGCGGTAGGTCGTTGCCATGGCCAAGAGGGAAAGTCTTGGGTGGCACCAGTGCTTTGAACTTCATGACTTGGAATCGGGGGTGTAGGGAGGATTACGATGCGTGGGAGGAGTTGGGAAATGAGGGATGGGGTTGGGATGGCTTGATGTGAGTTGTCTTTCTTTGCCAACCCTGTCATAGCGAATCTGAGTTGTTGTGTGTATTTCCAACCCACCAATGTATCGTATGAGAAGCACAACAAGAAAATCCAGACTGATTGCTGTGCTGAATCTCGCAAAAGGCCATTTTTTAAAAAAACCGAGAATTTTCATGCACCAGATGCTGAACATCAAAAACAACACAAGTCGTACTACAACAAGGACTTTCATGGTACAGGAGGGCCAATAGAGACGGTGTACTCAGCCCATTATGGAGCATCACACCAACACTGGCATGAGACTTGTAACAAGCTTGGTATTCATACTAATGAGAGCCACTTCTCGGGATCAAATATCGGATGCTGGACGTCCCTCACCGGCGTAACCCCAGACACTCGGGAGAGGAGCTATGCAGCGACCGCTTACTACCGACCAAATGCTAAGAGGCCAAACCTAGTGCTTCTCACCGAAGCGTTTGTGAAAGAACTCGTTCTTGAGAAAGAAGGAGAGGAATGGGTGGCAAAAGGCGTAAAATTCACCCACGGGGGGGAGGAACATGTTGTAAAGACCGAAGGAGAAATCATCATCTCTTGTGGTAGCGTGCAGTCGCCTCAGCTGCTTGAGATATCCGGGATTGGAAGGCCAGAAATTCTCAAAGCTGCTGGAATCGACGTCAAGGTTGACAGCCCGAGAGTAGGGGAGAACCTACAGGAGCATATGAGTGAGCCTACTCCATGACTGTCCAGAAGATGACAAGATCCTCTAACTTTCTAAAAGTGACTGCGATGATTGTTCAGGTCGACGACTCTGTCATAACACCAGATGAACTTCGAAGTAATCCCGAAGCTGCTAAAGCTGCGGATGAAGAGTACGCCCTCCACAGAAAAGGGCCGCGTACAGCTATTCCATCCTCAGTAGTCTACATTCCCTTCTCTCACTTCATTCCATCGAAGGAGCTTCACGCCCTTGGCTCTCATCTCCTCGCAGAATCGAAGAAAGACCCAAATAGATCCACACCCCGTGATCGCATTCTCGTGGACCGACTGTTAGCCGACAAGAACCTGGGTCAAATCGAATATAATTTCGATACAGCCAACTACAGTCCTTTCTTCAAGGGCGAACCGGGCAAGAAGTATGCCACTATGCTCATGATGCTACAATACCCCTTTTCACAAGGCTCAATCCACATCCCTCCCATGAAAGACGGCAAGAAGGCAACAATGGACCAGAAACCCATCATCGATCCAAAGTATTACCAAGGTCCAGGTGGCGAAGTCGATTTCAAAATGATGATAGCATGCCAAGAGTTCGCAGACAAGATCTGCAGCACGAAGCCACTTGCAGACATCATTGTTGCTCGTGCTTACCCACCTGCCTCGCCTCATGATGCGAACACCAAGTTCGATTTCTCTGCCTGGATCCGAGAATCTACAATCACAGACTGGCACCCCATTGGCACCTGCTCAATGGGCGGCAAGGACGGAATTAAGGGTGGAGTTATTGATGATAGACTAAGGGTGTACGGTGTTAAAGGTCTGCGAGTTGCGGACGCGAGTATCATGCCATTGCATATTGCTGCGCATCCACAAGCTACTATCTATGGTATTGGTGAGAAGGCGGCGAGTTTGATCAGGGAAGATTGGAAGAAGGCACGCGCTTGAGGTGAATGGTCAAAGGGGAAAGCAACACGAGGACGATTACGCGGACAGGATTATTGACGCAGGCACGCGGACATTGAGACGAGACATTTGATTGTGTTGCAATATCGCTTATCCCATTCCATCACTCGCTTAGCTAGTTCCTTCATTTTTCCTTGTCGAGTCCATTGCGACCATTCTAGCGCATTCTGCCCCTATTCCAATAGCCATTGCACTTCATGGCCTCATGTATATATAGAGCATCATCTATAGACCTTAGGAGCTCAGGCAATGCACTGATTATCCATAGAATCAAGTCCTAGCATTGCAACAGAATGACTGCTGACCTAGACTATTATCGTCTTTTCTATGCCAATAAAAGCACTTCATTTAGCCGTAAGCGTGAAATCCCTGCTATCTAGAGGTGTTGTTCCGTGTAACAGGCCAGGGCGCTTCAGATATTCCTTGACTCTTGGTATAGCCTTGACGTTCTCCCGCGCGCGAACACCTGATCGCGCATAGGTTTTCACTTAGAAACTTTGAGAGTTGACGGTTTTCAATAAGTTTGAGTTAATAACTTTGCCTCGGTTGTGAAGGAGAAGTTATAGGCCTATGAAAATTGGCTTAAGGCTGTAAGGTATGTAGGGGTGCCAATACTTAAGTTGTTCCCCGCGAGGCACCCCGACAGCTTAAACCCAAATTTATTATTAACCTAAAATTTCAAATTCAAAGATGATTTGAGTAGAAGCTGTTGAAATTGGGTCTACTTTATGCTGAAAGGACAGGCATTTTGCAAGGAGTGCCAGTGTTCTTGTCCCCCGCGAGGCACCCCTACAACTTCTACCTAGATTTTATAAACCATTAACTACTCCACCACAAATGAAACAAATTCATTTATAACTTAAACGTATCAAGAATGGATTAATTCCAAGGTCTCTTAAGTAGCACCCATCAAATATGCGTCTACTCTAAGCTGAAAGGACTGGCTTTTTGCAAGGGGTGCCAATGATTGTGTTCCCCGCGGGGTGCGGTATCCCCCTAGAGTTAATCTAAAAGCTGGTAACTTTATCCCCAAAGCCGTGTTTCCTAAGGAACCAGCTTCAGGGGCCCCTATTCATCAGCCCTGTAGGGCGATTTAGTTGATGGGTGCACGCTTCTAGGTGGCTACCCCTGGAAACCTGCCAATTTATCACTCGAAACCTTTCGGAAACAGAACTTTGGGCATTCCAGCGCTTAGCAGTCATGTCTTAGTTTAATACTCGCTGTATAGAGCTTTCAATGATCTAAGAATGTCTACCTTTTTTTCCATGTAAGATACTCTATCCCCTTAGAGTATGAACCATTCACCCTTGAAATAGCATTGTTTAGTGGACAAGAAAAGAACTTGGGACCGCTGAAAAGGGTCAGACCCACTTGACGAAGGCTGAGTACAAGGTTCATTGAGCAGCTTACTGGCTCAAGATCCCAAAGCGCCAGGGTAGTCGAGCATTGCATGCAATGCCAGTTCCGATAACACTAACGCTGACGGTAATCCTACCTCAGCTGAGCGCAGAGGGTTGGACAAGATGATACACGAATTTCGGACAAGCAGAGAGGTACTTTGATTGTTCGAGTGGTTATCGCATCTATTCATATGGCGATGAAAGCGCTTGGAGCTCAGAAAAAACGGGAACTCGATGGGCTAGGAACCACCGAAATGTAGCCCTGAAATCCTGCATGATCATGAAGCAGAAGCTGAGAGAGCTGAAAGATCCGAGCTCCCGTCGGTTGTACTACCAAAGCCAATCCAGAGAGTCCCAATCTGCCCACATGGCTAGGATGTGCATATCTTGGCGAGAATGTGAAGTTTCGAACAGGAAGGTGAGGGTGTCCCCGCAGGGGCCAGTATCTGGCGATAATCGAGCTTTTAATCTTTCTGTTTTCTTCTATACGTCAGTAATTCTACGACTCTTGCTGCCTTCATGTTCTCTTAGAATGTATGGATTGTGTTCCTGAATTGATCACGCTACTTATTGTGATTGAACCGAAGCCTGCAACGGGTGTCTCACCTACAGCCTTTGTCGTCAAGCCTAGTCATTACCGATCTCATCCTTGGTCAGCCTGCTCCTGGACTCTGTGTTGAATGGGTGGGTGAGTCCAAACAGCCATCTACCAATTATGGATCATAATTGTGGCTTACTTGGAGCATAAGTGCGTGACCATAGACGAAGATCGAGATCTACTCCCGATGGACCCTATAAGCGCTCTTGGACTCGTGCTCACTGCTGTGCAGTTGACGAGCAGCTGTCTCAAAGTCTGTCGAAAGTTTCTCGGCCCTTCGAAGCATGATAAAACATATGTACAAGCGATTTATCAAAACTTAATGATTTTCAACGGATCTCTCAAAAGTCTAGAGACCCATTATGAAATTTACGAGGAGAGCCAAGCCAGGTCGATTGCCCTATCCTCAATCGAAACACCTATGTCAGATTGCGAAAAGATCCTCAAGTCATTACAAGAGCACCTGGAATCTGAGAACATCTTTAAAAAATTTACTGCTGGTGCTCGATTTGATACCGTATTGGAAAGGCATCTAAAATGCCTGGAAAACAGCAGGAACCTGTTTTTTGACTTACTACAAGTAGATCAAATGTACAATATCTGATTCCCTCCGTGTGAATGAATGTCTAATGTGTATACTAATTTTCCACAGAGTCACCCTACACGCCATAGAACGGTACAATTGCAATTGCGCGAAGGATATTCGAGATCTTCAGAAGACTGTTGGTGAAATTGATGGACGCAGTCGAAGAGACTTTGAGCAAGTGCATAGATCATTGGGCAGCATTAATGGAGTCCAAAAAGAGCTCCTACGCTCTCATAAAGACTCTAGAGCTCAAGAAGAATCGCAGGGCCGAGGTAAAACCTCAGCGATGTTGCATATAGCTGCTGACGAGATGGTTAGCTCAGAAAGATAGTACCATCATCGACTGGCTATGTCCTTTCAACTTCGGGAAAAAACAAAGCGACGTCTTCCGCAGCAGGTCTGGCTCTACTGGCACATGGGTATTGGAGACTGAAGAGTTCAAGAACTGGACTATCGGCTCTGGCAACACTCTCTGGTGTAACGGAATTCGTAAGTCTTTTCCCGGCTGAATCACTAGCAAGCACGCTAAACAATGACAAAGCGGGCGCTGGTAAGACCGTCTTCGCGTAAGCTTTCGACACTACTGATAACGAAAGAATCATGATCAGACACAGGCTGACCACAGGCACCAGGTCTATCGTTGTCGACCACCTGGAACGGATATATGGAAGCCGCAAAGTATCAGTTTCCTACGTCTACTGCAGCTACAAGGATGAGGCGAATCAAACTCCCGCCAACTTGATTGCCAGTATCCTACAGCAAATACTAACAAACCCACCGACTGTCTCTGATGGCTTGCGAGCGCTCTACGACCATCACAAACCAAAGAATACCAGGCCAACGATAGAGGAGTTGTCAGTACAACTTCAAGCCTATGTATGCAATTTAGAGAAGTTCTTCGTCGTTGTTGATGCCCTAGACGAATGTCCAGCTGTCAAACGGGAGGAATTCCTGAACCATGTGCGCAACCTACAGCCGGCAGTGAACCTGATGATTACTACGCGACCTGCGAGTCATGTCGCGAATGGGTTCTCGGACGCAGCTTGTGTGGAAATTCAGGCGAAGGATACTGACATCCAAAGCTACTGCGAGGAAAAGATCCGGTCTGATCGTCGATTACATTTTGTGCAAGACGATACCGCTCTGATGGACGTTGCGATCACAACAATCGCAAAGAACGCTCAGAAAATGTAGGTACTTCTACCTCGTTGAAAGAGATTATCTGGCGAAATTTACGAGTGCTAACCGTGTCAAGGTTTCTTCTCGCTGTTCTTCATATAGAATCTCTTGCGAGCCGGCTGAATAAGGCGCAAGTCCGAAATGCCCTGGAAAAGCTGCCCAAAGGGCTGGACGATACATATCAAGAAGCTCTGCAGAGAATCGACTGCCAAGGCCAACCATCTCGTGAAATGGCTTATCAAGTCCTCTCCCGGATCTCCTACGCTTATAGGCCGTTGACCATAGAAGAGTTGCAATATGCCCTTGCGGTGACGCCCGGCAGTTCTACTTTCGACGAAGAGGCGATGACCCCTGAGAGCACTTTAGTTTCTATTTGCGCTGGCCTAGTCGCAATTGACCCGCAGAGTCGCATTATTCGATTGGTTCATTACACTACCCAAGAATTTTTCGAGAAGAATCGTGATAGCATCTTTCATGATGCTCGAAGGGACATCACACGAACTTGTCTGACTTATCTTTCGTTCGACCACGCAAGGTACGACAACACTGAAAAATATGACATCGAGAAAACTCCATTCTTGAGCTAAGTCGTTCAGCACTGGCGCGATCACATGCGGGCAAGTCCTGATCCCAAGTTTAACGAATTGACCTTGCAATTTCTGTCGCAACCAAAGAAAGTGGATATACTCTTTCAAAGTGCGAACGAAGGCCCCCTTGGCGCGGGTATGTACAGGGACACCGCGGTGCCACCATTGTGCGCAGCAGCTTCCCTTGGCTTGGAGTCAGTTGTGCTGCTGCTGCTCGAAAGAGGCGCGGACTTGACAGAGTCAATGACGAGCGCTGGTTGCACAGCGCTTATTTTAGCAGTGTTCCGTGCGCAGCAGGAGGTAATCAAAGTACTGTTAGATCGCGGAGCATCCATCAACAAACAAGATAGATCAGGCTGGACGCCGCTCGGGGCCACTTGTGGTGCTGGGTATGATGTAAGTGAGAAGAGAGCAGTCGCAGTAGCTCGTCTACTACTCGATCGAGGGGCTGAGGTAGACGTTCAGTTTCGTTGCGGAAGGTTTACGGCTTCCACTCTCATGTTCGCAGCCACAATCGGATGGGTTCAATTGGCGCAGCTGCTTCTCACGTACGGCGCAGATGTCAACCAACAGAATAGCGAAGGCGACACAGCACTCCTCATGGCACATAGTGTAAGGTGTCCTAGAGAATCAACACCTAGAATATCAGAATTATTGGTCAGGCATGGAGCGGACATACATGCATGCACCAGCAAGGGGGACTCGGCCATCTTGCTTGCATCTGATTGGGAGGATAAAGAGGCTGAGGACACAGTACGAACTCTATTGGAACTCGGCGCTGATGTTCATTCAAAGAACCACGTCGGAGAAACAGCCCTTTTCAAAGCGACTGCCAAAAGCCAACGTCACGTGATAAAACTTCTAACGAAGCATGGGGCAGATGTGCATGCACGCAATAAGTTTGGGCGCTCAGTGCTTTTTGTGGCGATCGAATCCGCGAGATACAGACCAGATGATGTCGCTTCATTGCTACTTGATCTCGGCGCGGATCTCCACTCACAGAATTCTGATGGAGACACTGCACTCGCACGAGCAGCTGTAAATGGCCTAATTAACACAGTGAAACGTATCCTCGCCCATATAGTCAACGCAGATACAAGGAATGGGGCTGGAGACACTGCACTTACACTGGCTGCTGCAGAAGCAATAAAGGATGGGTGGGGAAAATTTGACGAGAAAGGTAAGTATGTATGCACGCCATTTCGGACGGCAGCTGCTATGAAAAAGAATTCGAAAATCATAGAGTTTCTCGTCAATCATGGAGCCAGCGTCGACCTGAAGAACAAGGCTGGAGACACTGCGCTGACACTAGCAGCCGCAAAGGCAAAGCCGGATGCAGTAAAGCTTCTTCTTGAGCATGGGGCCCAAACCAATACCATCAACGGGGCTGGAGGCGCTGCAATTACACTGGCTGCTGCTGCACACCCAAGGGGGGCTGAATGGATAGGCCCTGACGGAACGTTGCATTTTATAGATTATGCAGGTACGATGGCAGCTCGTATGAAGGACAATTTAATAACAATACAACTTCTCCTCGATCATGGAGCCTATGTCGACCTAAAGAACGCGGCTGGAGACACTGCACTTACACTAGCGGCTGCAAAGGGAACGCTAGATGCAGTGAAGCTTCTTCTCAACCGCGGGGCTGATGCTCACGCAATAAACAAAGCGGGAGACACAGCTCTATCTCTCACGACTCAGATTGGTCACTCAGAAGTAAACCAGTTGTTGCTCGAGCATCTGTCTGAGCCAAATCAGCCCCTAGTGCGCACCGAGGTCGAGTAAACGGCTTTGATGGGCAACAATGGTCAAAGCCAGAAACCATTCGAGTCTGCGGAGTCCGTCGCGCCACGAAGCACCAGGTTATGCCATCACCATATTCCTATTTATTTCTGAACATGTTAGACTTGAATTCAGCGCACATTTCTGTCTAGTTCTATCCCAACCCGATAAACACCACTAAAAAAACAAAAAACGATTTTTTCGATCTTAGCACCCTCTCTTACAACCCGATGTTTTCGACACTCGTTATCATCCTTAACACAACCAGGCCACCAATCTATCAGCAGTAAGAAAATCTAGACTAGGGATATTTGCTTGGTTAAGCCGGGAGGAGGAGCCCAATGTTGACTTATACTTCTTTCTTAGACCGGAGTTTTATTAATTTGAGG
Organism: Cladonia macilenta KoLRI003786; assembly: GCA_000444155.1. Lineage (NCBI taxonomy): Eukaryota > Fungi > Ascomycota > Lecanoromycetes > Lecanorales > Cladoniaceae > Cladonia > Cladonia macilenta. The sequence continues at coordinate 594,452 of KE598566.1, forward strand.
GAAGTTTTGTTCTATGGAGTATTCAATCATCAGCGTACAAATTCTAGTAGCTTCACACTTGTTGTGCCTGCCTGCTACCCAGGACTCAACTTAACTTAGAATTTCGAGATGTTATTCGCTGTCTATTTGAAAAGACAATGGTCTGGAATAGTAATGCCAATGCCTCTGCGGAAGGTTGTATTGTCTCTAGCCGAGGTTCCAAATATTATTCATGAGACAAAGGTTTATTTCACTGGCTGAGAAGATGCATATATTATGTGACTAGTCCGAAGGCTATCCCTCTGTACGATCTTCAACCGTGACAGCGAGAATAGTGTCCGAACCATTCAAGCCACAAGTAAAGTGTCCAGTCTCGAACCCTTTTCTCCGCGAAACCTCGACCTCAAAATCTGTATCGGGTTGTACGACGATTACAGCCATATTTGAATTATGTGTCGTCGGCATAGACCAAGTACCACCGGCCAAAGGCGCCATATCAAACCGCAGAACAAACATAGCTGTCAACGCTAGGATTTCATTCGTTGCAAAATGACGCCCGGGGCATAACGTCATGCCGCCTCCGAACGCACGAAAGCATGCCGKACTGGGTCGCTTCCTTGCTGTGCTGCCTGATCTCTGCGCTTCTAAGTCTTTCATGAAGCGCTGTGGATTGAATTCTTCAACGTCAGGGCCCCAAAGAGATGGATCCTTGTGAATAATGCGACTGGGCATCTGCACCATGGCCCCTTTCTTGAGAAGCCACTGGCCATCCAGTATTGTGTCTTCCATTACTTCGCGGACTGAGGTGCCAATAGAACTATAGCGTAGTGTCTCCTGGAATGTGGAGGTAAGGAGGGGACATTGCTCTTTCAGACTCTTGATATCGAGGCTACGTGTTATTTCGTGGCCTGCATTGTTTGTGACGACAACAGCATCTATTTCCCTTCGAATGTCATCGAGTAAGCCTGGCGTCGAGTAGATGAAGAATATAGTCCAGAAAGCCGCAGGTGACGAGTTCGCGACTAGGGCAGTGACTCCGCCGACTTCCCACTTCGCAATGTCCTCTAATGCAACTCCATTCTTTTCTGCTACCTCATAGCGATTCTTCGCAAATATAGATCCTGTCAAGAGGCCATCGTCTCGGTAGTACTGTTCAAATGCCTTGGCAACAATTTCGCGGCCAGCTACTCCCTTCCGTGCTGTGATCGAGGGAAAGATTCCGACAAGGAGAGCCATCACGTCGTCCTCAAATTGCCTGTAGCCGAAGTCAGTAATTTGGCATACAAAGCGGCTCTTCGGAAACCTACCAGAAAGCGTCCACGACGGACTGATCTTTCAGAGGATTCTTGGGCCCATATACAGCATTTGTTGTAGCTGCAGTTATGTTTTGACGAAACCAACTCCACAGCCTTATCCTGACAGACTGCTGTGTAGACGGTATAAGTCCATTAAGAGCCGCAGCGACGTTCTGTATCATCTGACGATTCATCTCATCACATTCTTTGCTCGGTGAAAGGGCTGCCTTCATCGCTACATATGACTCCATTGACAACCCTGTGTCTCCTCTTTCTCCATTCACGTTGTCAAACACGATGTCTTTTGCTTCTTGGCTGACTCCACAAATCCTCGTAGCATATTTAGCCTCGATGGGTGGAAAGGCAAGCGCCTTCGGCAGCTTTTGAGTAGCTTGTATAAGGTTCGGTTTTGTGATAATGTACATCTTTTGGCCAGGCATATTCAGAGTGAAGATAGGTAAAGGATTGTCATGACTTTGGCACGAATGGTTAGTCTCGTATGGTGGAAAGCTCGTAGTATCGTACTCACCTAAGCTGCACATAGTACTTGAATTTGCTCCTCATGAGGCCGATGACATGCCCAATGTACGGGATGACGGTCGCCACTACAGGTGGCTCTTGCAGTTTCCCCATTTCGGTATGCCTGAAGGCGGGGCAACAAAGGCCGCGTGGGTGCAATGACAGAGTTGGGGTACTATGAGGAGCAGAACTTCGCTGGCTTAGTAACTATCTGCCTGGGGCCGAGAGTAGGTACAACAACTCCGAGGGAGACAGATGGATGGCAAGACAATTTCCTCAAGATGCCCCGTGAAGGAACGCATCAGGCCACCACCTAGACATGGCTCTAGTGGAGGCGAGGGAGTCTGCAGCGAGCTGCATGATGCAAGCGTAACTCTAAGACAGTCAACACGACCTCTAGTTGGAGAATGCGGCGCTGCTGTCCACCGTTGCAGACAGATCCTGTTTTCCTCAATCCACCTTGTCAGCTCAGCTGGTACGACTTTGCTCTTATCGTAGAACTAAGTAAGGTAGCTATCAAGTGGATGGCCCTATAGGGCTGGGCCTAAAGCTTGAAGCGTGCCCTAAAACAACCGCCGAAGATCCCCTTAGAATGGTCCCCAAGCGTCTTAGCTTTAACCCTTGAAATTCTCCGAGCATGCGCAACCCCACGTTCTTTCCGATTTCCAGTCAGACAGACGCTGATCACCTCACGTCAGGCCACTATGGTAACACAATCCGCGCATTGACGTGGTACCCTGTTCCGTTGTGATCATCCAGCTGTTCTGACCCATCACTGCAACATGAACGCCCAAGAGGTCAGCAACGCCTTGGAGGTCGATTGAATTATTCGCCCACTACAGAATTAGCATCGGCTTCTCAATTCAGAATTGCAACAGCATAGACACGGATCCTTGTGTGTACCCAATATCGAAGTTGTAGACCTTTTTCAGATCTTTTTGGTGATATTCACCTAATCTAAAGCACCAGAACGCCATGGTGGCCTCGAACAACAATAGGTGCTTCAATTCACAGGTTTACATCCCACTTAGCTTGGTTGAGGTACACGTTGAAATCTTTTTGAAAGAAAATGCCATAGCAAAGACTTGTCCAAGGTTTATATGGATTGGCTACGGCAATGTCGAAGTGTCTGAGCAACTGCAATCTCTGCTTTAGCCATTGACGATTGTTTTGGTGAAGGGCTGGAACAAACCTCGAAGATCATCTTGCTCAGCTCCATCATAGCTATCGGCATGCCGAGACATTTGGACGAGCCATAGCTGAATATCAGTTCGTGCGTCTGGAACATTACCCTCAATTGGGTTTGGTCCTTTATCAACCACCGTTCAGGCCGAAAGACTTCTGGATCGTCCCCGTAAGCTTCGTCAAGCTGAGTCCCCCATGCATTTATGCCGATGAATGTACCTCCCGGAATGCGATGACCTTGAATTTCGTCACCCTCCGGAGGCACTATACGCTCGCGTAGTTGACCTATTGGGGGAAACTTTCTCAACCCTTCAAAGACGCATGCTTGGAGATAGCCAAGCCGTTTCGCTTCCATGTCCTTGATTGGGAAGGATGCGATGTCACTTTGGACGGCCGTTCGTATCTCTTTCTTCAATTTCTGATATACTTGAGGATTCGAAATAATTGCGAGCAGTGTACTCTGAAGTGCTGTAGACGTAGTATCCGCACCTGCGACTCTATGGACTTTGAGCAATTGAAGACTTCCATAGACACATACTTACAACATGATAGCCATTTCGGCGTCCACTCTGGGGACGCCTTTCTCGAGGAAAGATCCCAGCATGCCAAAATCGTTGCTTGTGCTTGCCGGAGTATGTTGATTTAGTGCGGAACGGACGATCTTTAATGGAATTAGCAAGCTAATATACCAATCTATTGCTATACTCACACCCATGATTCGACCTATCCCTGATGCATCACTGGCCTGAGGGATAAGGCGAAGACCAAGTATGGGTATTTTGGTGAGGTAATAGAGGAGACTGTTGAATTCGAGAAGCACCGAGAAATATTGACATACTGAACTACCATGCTCTACGGTCTCCAGGAAATCGTATTTGTCGCTGTCGCTGGCGACACAGCCCAGAGCCGTCCCAAGACAAATTTTCGTAATAACGTCTACTGTCAAGAATTGTATTCTTTTGCCAATGTCGAAGGGTCTGGCTCTAGATGGCTCTGAGATCCAATTGTTTTGGCTCGATAAATCCAATTCACTATTTGTTCGTCGATCATAGGTTCCATAGCGTTAACGCTCTCGCTCTTGTACTGCTTACAATCTTAGCACCTGATGAAAATGACGTATAGGGATTCTCACACATGCAGAGAGCTTGTATCTTAAACGCCTGTGATTCTCTTCATTTCTTTCAGAGACGACATTAGGCGAATGAGGATCAATCCGAAGAGAATTGAACCATGGTCCGCGAGTATAACCGGATCGGACAGCTAATATCTTATGGATGAGGGCCGAGTCACTGGTAAGAAGGTGCTTAGGACCTATGCGTGCCAGTGATCCTAGTCGACTCAGTCAGGCAATATCGAACCCATATGGGTTCGAAGGCTTACCATAACGCTTGTTGATATCGACAAATTTCTCAGCACAATTGCCAGAGGCAAGTATTTTGACAATCCAGAATCTTGTCCAAGAGGCCCATTTTGGTCCTGGAACAGACGACAATGTTTGTCTTCGAAGATAACAGAGCTTCAAGAAAACGAACATTTTGCAAATCACGCTTAAGACGAAAAATGGTATATACAATGGCAAAGCTCCAAAGTGCGGGACCCTAAGGTAAGGAGCTGCCATATTGCTTGGTTTGACAGATCGTGCTAAAAAGTAATTGTCTAGTTGTAGGTTATACTGCCGTCAGTCAGGAAAGCAGTCTATTATGTAGATGACGTTAGCATGCCAGCCCCTTATGACAGTAGCAAAGCTGTGTTATCTGTCATATGTCACAGTTTGCACCACCCAGCAGCGGCACGAACGCACGAGATCTTACAAGGGAATTAATCGTCCAATGGGCGACTTTAGGTTGGAATTGTCGGAATGTTCCGAGATCTCACGCCCAAAAGTCCAGATTCTGCCATCACAGCGCTGTATCTTGCATAGAGGATCAACACATACAGGGAAGATTGCGGCGTCAGCACATGGGCCATGTATGCTTCGGTCCTAGCTACAGAAGAAATGACGGAGTGCTCACCAGCTAGCCTACGGATCCATCAAACAAAGAAAGCTAAGGTAGGGCGTAGTGGAGGGCGGACAAGAGAGTGCGTGGTTGATTTTGATCTAGATGTTATAGACTTCTCCAGTGGGGTTACGGGTACAATCCTTCAAGGCAATCACCTACTTCAGGCACTCATACTCCCTCACTCACGTCAACATGCGTCGGGTTCTGCCGAGGATCGACAAGGGGGAGCGACTGAACGGCTCCTGAAACGTGTGATTGTAGCGTGACTGTAATGAGGCCTGGTGGACGGTGTGGCACGTGTCAGCTGTCAAGTTTGCATTGATAAGGCTGTGTGTGCTTACCCCTTAAGTGGCTGGCGTCCACCTTTTAGAAGGAAAACGCGGAGTTTTGTTGGTTACTGTAAGTGACTTATCAGGGATAAAGGTATTAACACCCTTTGTGTAACTTTAATTCTTTTGATATAAAAGATATCAATAATAACCAGATGTGATTAGGTCCCTTGGGAGGTTGGACGTAGTTCAGCCACTTAAGGTATATGAGCCGTAAACCTGCAGCTGGTTAAAAACACGCCATAGACACGCCACTTTTTGATTATCCTTGCCTAAAACGATTGAGATCTTACATATCCTGGATTGGCTACTAGACACACAAGGATACTCGCATATGATCAGCACCGGGAAGGATTCGGCAGAAATACGCTTAATGTCTATCTCTGGTGCGGTAACTGATTCCGTTGGTTCATTTTTCGGCTCTTTCTTATCAACAAAATCTCCGTGTGGCTCCTATAACTACGCAGCCTGACGATCGTCGGAAAGACCGGCTTTGCCACAACGGATCACCGATTTGTAGGGGTCGCAAATGGAGGTTTGGGTTGCATGAACATGATGGTGTCGCATATGCAGCCTGCTTGTGGGCCCTTAGTCCCTCCCCTGATGCTCCAACCCCTTCGGCACAGCCTCATAAATACAGACCAGGCAGACGTGCAAGGAACACTCAGGCTCGATATCCTTCCTCAAGGCTCAGAACAGATTTACGCGCAGCACAATGGCTTCACCGTCGGCATGGGCGAGCGTTCAAAATGAGCCTCTCGCACCTCCACCTCCCGGAATTGTTCCTAATTTGGTTGACCCTGAAACCCGAGCTTATGAGATATATGTAGCTGCAAGTGTATGTCTGCCGCTCATCGCAGTCTTTGCTACAATGCGAATATATGCCAGGGTTACAATACTCAAAAGATGGACATGGGACGATTGTGAGAACATTGTTATGCCTCTGATGACGGGTACTAAACGAATTTCGAGTGACGTGCGCCCTCGGTGTGGTAAATGAACTTCATCAGCGACATAGCTTGGTTAAGCTAATTCGTGTATAGATAGCAGGAATCGTCTATCTCGCGCTCACACTCAATGGTAGGTACCATGTCTGGAATAGGTCGAACCTTTGCGATAATCTATGACACAGCGGCGACTGGAGGCGTGTACGGGAAGCACATATATGAGATTACTTTCAAAGAATACTCGACCGAACAAGTGCTGGTATGTTGACGAAGCATTCCTCATATCTTAAGTACTGACTCTGACGTTCTAAGATTGCCTTCGTCTTCGAAGCGTTGTATGGACCGTTCATATGGTTTGTCAAACTATCGTTGTTCGTTCTGTATGTGCAAGTCTTCGGTCCTCTTCACCGGCTTCGATACTTGGCCTGGGCAGGAGCTATTATCACTGGGTTGTTCTATTTCATAGTCATGGCCGTCGAACTGGCCGTTTGTCTTCCCCAAAATGGCCACGGTACGCTAGTATATCTAGCTGCTCTGGATTCGCCAAGATGTGTGAGTTCAAGGCGGCCGATTGTGATAGGGCTCGGGGTCGTGAGTGTTCTTAGCGACCTTTACCTGATCATACTACCGCTCCCCGCCGTATGGAGCTTGCAGCTTCCCCTTCGCCGAAAGCTTGCTGTATCAGCTATGTTCTTCACTGGATCAGTGTAAGCAGCCAGCTGCAGACGACGATATCATTCGCTAATTTACAAAATTGCTTTCATAGCCAGTTGTTTTGCGTTGGCTTATCGAATTGATATTACGGGAAGCGATCCTACGTGGAAATTCGCACCATTAGCAGTTGTTACGTAAGTGATACTCCTGCTTCTCTACCAATCCGCTAATCCTTTGAATAGCAATGTCGAATTCACGGCTGGCATCATGGTTTGCTGTATGCCCACCACTGATGCCGTCTTCAAGCAATTGAAACCCAACCTATCATCCTGGATAACTTCATACCAAAAGAGTCTCCGATCAAGGACCAGTTCTGGCGCATCGAAAAGTCACGAGCTAAACAGCGTTACCAACCTCCAGCCTTCTCACGAAGACGTGAGTTTGAGATGTAGCTCTGACTTGCCTAGCGACGCACAGAACACATGGGAAGAACATGAGAATAAGTTATATCAAGGGCCGGTGCAATACAAAATGGCCTCATCGTATGCTTCAAGAGACGCAAGCTCACCATATGCTTCTCCAGATGCGAACATCCTTAAGACTACAGACATTAAAGTGACGCGCCAGTCTCTAGTATGAGTCTTCAAGATTCAAAACGGTCATAAGGATCTAAGGAACAGGCTGCAGTAGTACTGGCTGAAGCATGGAGGACCATGGCTTTTTCCCCCATTTTTGGCAACGTTTCATCCCCGGGAAACAACAATCAACGCAACAATAGATAATTTCAGCAAAAATGTGAATTGTTGAGTCGGGGTAAATTTATTTGTTGTCGCTTATCTATCAAATTCGGCCGAAGTATGGTGATTCGAACCGGGGGCGTGTTGCTATACCAAATCGCATGACCTGTTATACCATTGCGCCATAGAGGCTTGTTAGTGAGAGTTAATGTATTATACATGGATATAACCTTAACACATAACACCACAATAATTTTACAGCGCAGCCGTCGAGAAGCTAGATATTTTCCTGGTTGTACGATATTTCATCGTCGAATAAACTATCTTACCCCCACCATCTTCCATCATTGCCGCCTTCATCTACTCCACAGCCTTTATGTATCTGTGCCTCCCCAACATCGCATAAGGATATAGATACATACCCCCTCGCTTGCCTTTAAATATAGTCGTTGGTAACTATCCTAGCCTTATACGAACCGAGAGTTCTGTAGCTCTTCCTGCGCCTACGGGAGCATTAAGCCAAACGTAAGGTAGTATCGTCAACACCTCCAAAGTCTGAACTTAAAAAACGCTTTGTAAGAGAATAGAGACTAAGTCGTGGATTTAAAAGGTTTATTGGAGTTAGTATCAACACTGATTCAATGTATTTAATGTAGCAGATGTAAGTCTTTATAAGGTAATGATACATGGTTGTATTTATTGATGGGTGGTTAAGGTTGGATTCAATATTAATTCAACTTATAAGAAATGGATATACATTTCAATATATACTCTTACAAATTGGAAATCCTACAATTAAAGATTAAACCCCTTTGAAGTGAATATATTTAGGGGTATTATGAGGGATGATTTCTTGATTGTTAACTCTGTACGCATGACTTATGACCCAATCTGTGACAAGCTGTGACTTATGCGGTATTGACGGGCGAGACTTGTGTAATATCTCAATTTCGTTGCGTTGGAGGCTGTTTGCAAAGACGTCTTAAGAAATGTCATGCATGGTGTGTTCAGGATTAACTGTAAGCCTGGCATTATGGACTCGATACTCTCTTTTCGCGTGTATTCCATGGCATCTCCCTAAGCTATGGAAAGCGGGCTTCATATGCAATACTCCTAAAAGCAAACATAGCAGCAATTGGCAGCAATAGAGACGTTTCTACTCTTTTATGTTTCATCATCCCTCACCGCTTATCTTCTCCCAACTGTATAGCTCGCTTGAGCGCATCCCATCCTATAATCCGCCACACCTCCTGTTTAAACCAATCCTTTACACCCTCCGCTCGAATCTCCTCGCTGAACCCTGCAGCTACATTGTCGCCTGTTGGTACGTTAGGTGGGGTAAAAGCAGCTTGAAAATCGGATCGTGTTTGGTCGCCGAAGACGGCCGTGAGGAGGGTATGTTGGAGGCGGATGTGGGCGTGGTTTGAGAGGGTTGTATTGAACGGAGTTGAGGATGAAGTTGTGGATTTTTGAGGGAGCTCGGTAGAGCTTGGGACTGGTTGGGTTTGAAAATTGAAGGTTCGCGTGAATGATTGGGCTTCTTCTAGAAGGTAAATGAGGCAGGGGGCTTGAGCTTCTATGGTTTGATGGTTGATTGCGATTCCGTTAGGTGCTGTGGATCCAATACTATCGCATTCTAGATCTTGTAGTATGCCATTGTCGAAGACGAAGACTTTAAGTGCTTGTCCTACTCGCTTCAGGAGAAGGAATAGGAAACCCTCAAGAATCTCCATATGTGAGGGTATTGTCACATCAAGACATCTCATCATCGTAATCGTGAGCTCACACAATGTGAGTGCGCTCTCTGGGGGCGTAGTGAAAGGCAGTGGGCTTTTAGCAGAAATTGCATCGCCGGAGCTCGGGTGTATGTCACGCTTGCATTGCGTTTTCCAGTATTCACAATTCCTGCAGGTGGGAAAACGACCATCACATTTTCTGTGGCGTTTTCTGCATGCCTGGCATGGAGTACGCGTCTTGGGGCGTGACTGTGTCTCTTCGGGTGTGGCGGTAAATTGAGTGTCAAGACGAGATTTGGAAACGCGTGGCGCGGGTTTTGGGGCTTGTGACGCGTGAATAGTGGAGAGGTTGTAGATTTGTTCGAGCAAGCCGTCGAAAATCTTAATCAAGCTCCAGACGACCCGGCCTCGAGCTTGTGGGCCGCCGGGTAAGTTATTCAGTCGTAGCAGTCCTTCTAACAGACTTGGAAAAGCGTGTGGAATGGCAAGCAGTGTGGTCTTGACGTCTTCAGAAGGTGTCAAAAGAGCCGCGCTGCCGTTGTGTTTACGGACCTCAGATTGTTCGGCTGGAGATCGTTTAGTATTTTGCACATGCTTGGAGCTGTGCATAGCTAAGACGAGTTTGCAGATGCTTGCAGAGACACCGCATAGAGCTGCTGCGAGCTCTTTACGATCCGGATTCCTCTGAGCCAAGACTTCTTGGAGAAGGTACAAATCGCGTATGAGAGGGTTACGTGGTCTGAGGGCACTACCCTCGATTCTTTCAGTAACGGCGGACATTTCTCCGAGGGAGTCTTCAGATATTCCTAAGTCCAGTCTGCTGTCCGTGTGGCCCTCTTTCTGGGCGCTCGATATCATAGAAGTGGTCCGACCCCTTGTCTGTTTGCGGCCTCCATCACACGATGCCTCAGCGAGATCAGTCGCAGATTTCTTCCGCTTCCTTGGGGATCTCGTCAATGCCAGAGTCCTAAGAACCGTCCCGCCGACTCCTTCCTCACCATGTTCCAGTTCTGCAAACCTTGCCCGAAGCTGGACTTGCGCCTCCTCCGACCTGATGTAAGCGTTACGCCAGTATGCTATTGTGTCGAGATGGTTGGTGGAGGTTGTGGAACGATCTGGGTGCGCCCCGTCTCGAATGCAAGAATGCAACTGATGCAGGTAGTCTACGAAACCTTCTGTTTAGTAGACGGCTTGTCAAGCAAAGGCGAGCGAGAAACACACCTTGAGATGAGAGCGTTCTGGGCTTTGATTTGAGAAGCAACAATGCAACGATAAATTCCGGCAAGAAAGCTTTGACACTACTTTCCGTGAGCGCTGAATCCGAGCTTAATGGCGCCATGAGCTTGTTAATTGTTGTGTACCCGTTGTTTACCTCGGGAGAAGACTTTCGCTTAGCCGGAGTTCAGCAATTTAGTCTTGCGATCAGCGATTGACATATCGGATTTCCACGTACCATTAAGCCTTTATCTTAATAGGTAGCTTTGCACAGGAATGGGTTCTTGGCATATATGCAATTTTCTACTCCACAGCATAGACAAATCCAGTGGACGTCGAAGCGTACTCTTCCCAGTCGCGCAGAGCGGGCTTTGCATTATTTGAATTATGCCTTAGAGCAGCGCACTTTTGGCTCAGAGCATGTTCCTCTGCTGCTACCAGAATATACTTAGGCATTGGTTCGGAGTACCCCCATCCAAAGCTCCATTGCTAACAAAGACAAACCTTCCATTTCCAAACTGATTAAAAATTTAAGCCATACCATTGGGTATATTCATCGTAGACAGCACCTTCGAACCTTCTTTTACTTCTTGCTTGTGTAACCTTGTCGAGCCTTGCGAGAACGACTTATTCCCATACGCTGCATCTTCTTGAAGATTATTTGCCGAATAATGTCACGCCTTTGATCTAGGGTCAGCTAGACAGTAGTAGGATATTTCAGACGACTCGCAAGGGCTTACATTAGGAACAGAAATGTCACAAAGCCAACGGGAATAGCAATCCACCAGAAATATCTGTGGTTGATTAGCGAAGAACCCCCAGACCCAAGCCCGGGCGATAACTCACGCATCGCTGTTATTATGGGCGCCGGTAAATCTTATGAAATTCATACCAAAGTATCCCTTCTAGAGAGTTAGTGACATGACATAGCTTATGTGTGAGTCAACTTGCAGTTAGAAAAGTCAGAGGTAGGAAGATAATGGTTACAATGGTCAATTGTTTCATGCTCTCGTTCTGGCGAGCACCTTCAACCGTTAGCCTTACATTTAGGAATGGAGGCCGGGACCTACTGTTCGTATTAAATATTAGATCGATCATATTGTCGGCTGCTCTTCTCATCTGATCAAGCCCATCCGTGATCAGAACACAGTGGTCCTCCACATCGCCAAGATATACCTGTGCCATTGGACTAATCGTGACACCAGCAGAAGAGCCTAGCTTCGGAGGTCTACCGCTCAAGCCTGGTGTTCCTAACGGATTGCTCTTATGGTCCCGCAGTGCGTTGACAAGATTGACTATAGGTGAAATATTGCTTTTGAATTGAACGACTTCTGATGTCAAGACATATAGAGAGGTCGTGTGACTGATATCAGCTTCTGTTAGTACATTAAGCTCTAGTTCGCCAACTGCATCCTGGTAGGCTTCAGCGACGGGGATCGCTAAGTCGATGATGGCATCGATGATTGCCTGTCAATTACTTCGGTCAGCTCGATCCTATATGTAGTGGTACCCATCCTACCTGCACAATCATGCTAGCGTCTGAACTCCTGCGTAAGATAGTCTCCTGAGTGTCAATTCGGGAGATAATAGGTGTTTCGATATCGTCGGCTGAATTTTCGAAGAATGATATCACAGAATTGTCGGAAGTTAAGAAGATTGACACCTGTTCGACGCCAACACCCAAACCTTTAGAAGCCAACGCAGAATGCTTCTCCATGAACTCAATGCGTTCTTCGTTCGGGCCACCGTGGTATCGTTGCAGGGTGCGGATGTTGGTGATTGGAGCTTTCAAGTCAGAAGACGTAGGTGCTGCTACGAAACCATTCGTGGGCTTGTCCATTTCCGCTGATGTGTCCAAGGGTTTAGGTGGTTCATTCCTATCCTTTAGGGCTCTTCTCCTCCTGAAAGATGACAGAAGCGATCTTTTCTTCTTCTTCTTGTTTCTCTGGATCTTTCGCATGTCAGCATGGCTCCAATCAGAGCATTCCGAGTCAACGTCATCTTCGGAATGGAGATGTATGAGTTTCTGCAAAGGCAGGACCATGTAAGTGTGGTCGGAGTACCAGTCGGCTTTGGTTCTGTTTCTTGTATTTATGAGGTCTTCAATAGCCAGACTGTGCAACTTTTTGTGGTTCCCCAATGTCTTAATCACGTCCCAGCTCAGGCCGTTGACATTGATCCATCTGCAGGTCGCCCAGTCGGGCCTGCCTTTATTCATGAACTCCTCCAGAGTCTGGTTATCAAGATGCTGTAAACGAACATCATCTTCTGAGAAGTCCACCACAGTTATTTGACATTCCTCGTATAACTCTGGTGTGTAAGATGAAGGGTGTAGATGAGTAGCAGAAGTATCGATACCAGGCTCTTGGCCTGGGTGCCAGTCCTGGCCTCTCCTCGCTGGGCGGTATGTCTTGGCGGTATTCGACCGCGTGGGCCTACGAAATCTGATAGACTCGGTGGGAGACTGTGGGTTCAATTTGTCTTCGTTGTAAGCGGATTTGGGCGACTGGGCTTCAAGGTCGACATGGGTGGGTTGCATTTGCATAGGTGAGGCATTGAGATGAATGGGAGAGGCCGCATCGAGGCCATAGTCGCGTACTTGTGACATGGCCCCAATTACAATCTTCAAGTCTCGCTGAAATAGCCGTTGAAGCTTAAGCAAAAGCCAAACTGAATGTTTGATACTGGCCTCGAAGGAATGACGATTAGGGGCTGGGCTTCTGTCATTGGCACCCGCACTCCCCGTTCGCCGCACTAGTTCTAGGGCTGTGATCAGATTGCCGCCATTCATATCGAGTGCGTACCTTACTGGTTGATTTGTTACCAGCCTCATGGATTGAACAGGAGGTCCTGCAACCGTAGGATTCCCAAGGATCTACGCTACTGATTGATGGAGTATTCACATCGCAAGACTCAGCTGCAAGGCATGCTTTACTGTACACATCGTTCAGACCCAAGTGCGTTCACTAACACCCTTGAGGTCCATCGAATAAGCATTGAACGTTTTCGATAGTCCGAGGGACATTGAAGTCTGGGCAGAGGCACGCAATTCCGCTTCCTCATGGCTTGTACAGAAGAGTATTTGTCGTGCTGACGCTGAGCCACGGCTGACATTCTCAAAGTTCTAGCCCCCACTGACCATCGTGAAGCACGCAGAGTGACCACTGCGGCTAATATGACAGCTTTCCAATTATTCTAGAATACGTGATATTCATCGCCGCATACTGATGGTTGGAGTCCGCAAGAAGACTGAGGAAGGGATTCGCCTGGCGCAAAGGTTATAGATCGCATGAAGAACAACATAACACCAGATCCTGACACAAAATTCTTCAGTTTAAGGAACAATATAGCCACGGATCAAGCAAGCCAGCTTCTCACATTCACCGGTATCAAATCCATGATGTAAATGAAGGTCCAGGGCCAGAGATTGAAGGGTCAGGCTACCCACCCGCGCGCCACTCCGTCCGAACACCCATTAGCTGCTTCCTGAAACTGAGGCCCAAGGGGCGCAGACAGCCCCCATCCTGGCCTCTTCCCTAAAAGAACGGTGATACTGTTTCACTACTATCGAATCATAAGCACCATGCAGAGTGTTTAGTTGCTCCGCCTTCGGCTCAGGCCTCCCTCACTTCCTTCAAGGAAGATGCTTATGAGTTGATTGTAACTAAAGGAGGTTTCCCACTATGTACCTTGTTATATACCTGCGGAGTCGTCCTCGAGATGGCACCTTGGTATATAGGGTTTTCTCATCACTGTTGCTTATAGTCGTTCATCCATTCTCTGCTGCTGGATCTGGAATCCGCACAAATCCTGTCGTTTCCGATCAATTGTTCTTGACGCCAAGATTTCGCCCACTTTGGGTCTTTCATTTGGAAAAGGGGAAACAAATTCTATAGATGCGAGTTGCGAATCTTTTCGGGATATCAATGGTTTGCAATATGCTGGGCTTAATACCTTCATGCCTCATAGCTTGGATTCTTGTAGCCCCTTTGACTTTTGCGGCTCCTCATGGCAGCTCTAGTACTCTCACCACAAGGCAAGCGACTGCGACTGACAAACTGGTGTTTTGCCACTTCATGGTACGTTTCTTTGAAATTTAGACTCCAGCTTCTGGCACCTCCGCCTAACCACTTGACTCTGCTCTAGATTGGTGTGATAGATGACCGAACAAGCGCGGCAGACTATGACTCTGACATGCAGCAAGCGGCCGCTGCAGGCATTGACGCATTCGCTTTGAACATTGGTGTGGACTCTTACACCCAACAGCAGCTTGGTTATGCCTACCAGTCGGCCGCTAACAACAAGATGAATGTTTTCATCTCATTCGATTTCAATTGGTATAATACGTCGATGACTAGTCAAATTGGCACCATGATCAAAGATTTTGCGAGTTATCCCGCCCAGCTCAAGGTCGGCGGCAAGGTCTTCGTTTCTTCCTTTGCAGGTGACGGTTTGGACCTGGATGCTGTTGCTTCCGCTGCTGGAATGGCCCGAAGTGACCTTTTCTTTGCGCCAAATTTCCAGCCTAAGAATATAGGCTCAGCCGATGGGCTTCTGAATTGGATGGCTTGGCCAAACAACGGGGACAATAAAGCTCCAGATGGGACCAACCTGACTGTTTCTGACGGTGACACGAGCTACACAACTGCACTTGGTGGAAAGCCTTATATTGCACGTGAGCTGCACTTGCTAAATTGTCATTTCATCACGCTAAAATTGTTGGCTATAGCGGTCTCTCCCTGGTTCTCTACACACTACGGTCTCGAAGTGACTTACAGTAAGAATTGGGTCTTTCCCTCGGACACCCTATGGTTTGATCGTTGGACCGACATCTTGACCTTAAGTCCGCAATACCTCGAGATCATAACCGTACGTCATGTTGATAGGATGTGCTCTCCAGTCGACGATTGCTAACACCACCCAGTGGAACGATTACGGAGAAAGTCATTATGTAGGACCATTAAACTCACCCCATATTGACGACGGGAACAGCAAGTGGGTTAACGATATGTATGTCTTAAGCGATCCTCGACACAGGGATACATGGTGGACGAGTGCTAATGACTCTAATAGGCCTCACGATGGCTTCCTACAGATGGCCAAGCCATACATCGCGGCCTTTAAGAATGGTGACAAAACCGTAGATGGCTCAATCAAAGCCGACCAACTTATTTACTGGTACCGCCCCACCCTCAAATCTGCCTCTTGCGACTCGACCGACACCTGCGAAAAACCCTGGCCTAGCTCAACCCCCAACCAGAACTATTTCGTCGGAAAGCCCAATGGTTACGACACAATGTCAGACTCCGTCTTCGTCGTCGCCCTTCTGACATCCCCAGGAACCGTAACAGTCACCTCAGGCGGCACTACCCAGACTTTTAACGCTAATGCAGGCGCCAACTCCTTCCAAGTGCCCATGAATGTTGGCACACAATCCTTTTCCTTAACCCGAGGCGGACAAACAGTCCTCAGTGGTGATAGCATGAGAGAAATCATAAGTGACTGCGTCTGCGGTATTTACAACTTCAATTCCTACGTTGGCACTTTCCCAGCCGGTCGCTCTGATCCTCTCCAACCCGACGGCCTCAAAAGCTTCACTGTCAGCCTCCAAGCTACTTGCCAAGCTACACCATCCCTCGGTACAGCCCCCAGCGGAGGAGGACCCGTCGCCACTGCTAACCCCACAGCGGCCGCCTCTAGCGGAGCAGGAAGCTCTCAACGCCTGACTTCACCAACCAGCGTCACGCCCACATCCACCACTAGCACATCGACCACCGCTGTCCCCTCCCCATCCAACGTCGCTCCACCAATCAATTCCATCACAACAGCCCCGGCCCCGGTTCTTCAACCCCCTAAACTTGTCAGCACAACCACCACCACTCCCGCTGCCGGTGGAAGCGGAACCAAGACTATCACAGCACTGAGCCAGCTCTTTCCAACAAATTGCATGCACGCCGGGTATGTCTGGGACGGGCCTCCGGGCTCGGATCCAGCGGCATATTGTGATGGCGGATGAGTGGAATAGGAACCGGTGGTGGACCTAAAGGTCCTTTACGCAATTGTACTTTCTTTGTAAATTTTTAAATTCTCAATTAGAGCCTATTCAGACGCTGTGATCTACCGGCCGCACAGACGATGAAAAATCCACCTTGCAATCTTGCAACCACCTTGCACGAAATACCAATCGACCACCATTTCAATCCTGTTCAAACGGCGAACGTCCATAAGAGTGCATGAAAATTGCTTAACATAACTCGGTCTGGCGATCGTAAGATGGCAACAAGGCGTGGACTAGCGCTGGATTCTTGTAAGATAGATTATCATATATACAGAAAACCAGCAAGCGTGTCGATGTCTGAATTGTTGACACCCTCATCAGCCACGTGTATGCTTCGTCTGCCCATGAAACTCCTTGTCCAATGTACATCAGGCCTTGGGTAGAGAGCATCAGAAAAGAGCTGTAAAGACTCTCCTTAGTATATTTGGTCTGCGAAAAGAGATGTCGGACTACCAGTCTGCGATGGGCCCGGCTCGCTGTCTAGAATCTTCAGTCTAGCCTCAGGATATCTCAAGCAGGCTCCGCCTCGTCTTGAGGGCAAAGACTCTTGGTGTGCGGTTGTTACACTGGTTTATGTCCCACCCTGTACGCCTATATAGGCTTACTGGAGCGTCAACGGAGCCTATTTGAGGATACTCAAGTATTACTTACCACGAAGCGAGGATGAGAACATGACCGGGACCACCAGTTAGGCAGCCAAGGACACACATGACAGCATCTTGCAGAGGTCCGCTTGCAGGTCACGAAATCTCATCCACCGTACACATCCCAGAACCAGCCGCCCCTCCATCCTTTATTCCATCTTCTTCAGTAGGAAGCACTCCCCTTCCGCAAGCCCTTCCGCCAGTATGCCCACCCACTCCCTCAATATCCTCATCCTCATCCTCCCACTCCCCCTCTCCTGCACCCTCAGCCCCCTTCCCCCTCTTACCCCCCACCTCCCCCTTAATCTCCCCATTCAACTTATCCCAATCAGCCTACCACCACCCCCCATTAGCCACCCCCAAAACCCCGAGCCCTTCTGGAAGTAGATAAACACTCACATTCCTTCCCTTCTTCCTCTCCCTCCCCCCCACCGCTCTCTCAACCTTCTTCTCCAACTTCTCAATCACAGCCTCAGCTTTCTCTCTCCCATGCTCTAGTCTCTGCTTCTGCTTCCTTTTCAGGATTTTGGTATTTTTTTTCTTTGTGACGCCGGCGTTGGCGTGGGCGGAGAGGATGGTGGGTTTGGAATTGGAGCGGGAGGTGGGGGGTTTGAGGGATGTGAGGGATTTGTCGAGGTTGAGGGAGGGGGAGGAGGCGCGGCGGGAGGCGCGGGAGTGGTGGGAGGGAGCTGGGAGGAGGTGGGTTAGTTGGGGGTGGAGATGGAGGCGGAGATGGGGATGAGAGGTGGAGAATAGGAGAGGGGAGGGGAGGTACGTTTGGTGGGCTTTTTTAATTTGGCTGTTTTTGCCATGCTGAGTGGTGGTGTGAGTGAGGGATGGATTATGTAGAGGTTGTTGTGGTGGTGGCGGTGAGTGTGAGCTTCGCTAAAAGCTTTCTAGAGATTCCAAGAGGAGTCAGGTCACGCAAGTGATGAAGGCGACTGGTTGTCAAGGTGTTATTCCAAGAAGTATCAGTCTGCATCTTGAGAGAGACCTAGGCCTTTGATCGTGGTGTTCAGAGGCAGAGCTTCCACGCTCAATTTTCAGCATCCAGTCGTCAAATCAAGATGATCATAAATGCTCACGAAGCTCTACGATGGTCAATACAAGAAGTAGGTATGCTCATAAGAACTACAAGAGTGATACGCTGAGCAAGCACCTCGGTGTTCTACTATTGGGAAAGGGCATGAAGTGTGAAAATGGCTTGAAAGTACAACTCTTCTTCGAAGTACTGCACGAGGCAGAAGCATCAATGAAAAGAAAGCCTCTGAGGTGAGGAAGACCATCAAAAATTGCGCCAGTGAGATACCCGAAGGTAGCTCAATGACTTTTGCCTCCGCGATGTGCAATGCAGGGCTCAAATCATAACCGAAGGCCTTCGTGATCGCCCAGGTTCCGACAAGGTAAGTATGAAGAAGAAAAAGAAAGGTTGGGGGAGGGAGGCTCATTATATTACTACTAGCGTGGCGCTACTGTCTAGCATCGAGTCTAATTAACACTCTGGCTACCCGGCACTCAGCCCTACACTGGAATTCAAAGTCCCGATCTGGCGACCCCTAGGCTTGGCGCTCACCAGATACGGTCGAGTTTGCGCGCAAAACAATTGTAACTTAGACACATAACTGATAAACTGATTTCAGAGAAACAATGGACTTCTCTCGTGTGTTCGCGACAAATCTGTCGGTATTTGTATTCATGGTCATCGGCTGGACTTTCAACTATTACGTTGCAAGCACGGTAAGATATTCAATTCTCGGCGAAGCTCCGGCAAATCCTGTCATGCCAGCAACCCCAGCGATACCAGCTCCAGCAGCAGTAGCATCACCGATCTAATTCATTAACTCATCCTTCCAACCTCGTCATGGCTTCCAACCGCATGACTGCGAATCCCGTCAAGCCTGCTAGATACCGCCCAGGCAAGCCAGTCGCAGAGGAACACTCATCGGAGGAAGATGAATCTGAAGAAGAGGAGCCAGTCGCAGAAACACGAGCAGCACCCCCTCCCAAAGCCAGCTCATTTCCTTCAGATGCTACTCGGATTGCCGGCAATCTCAAGAAAGTCGATCTCAATGAGAGAAGACGGCAAGCTGCTGCCGAGGAAGCGGCGCGAGTAGAAGCAGAGAAAGTCGCCCTAGCTGCAGAGGAGGAGGGTTTCGTCACGGAGGAGAGCGATGACGAGGGAGACAGTGACGGTGAATCGGGCTCAGGCAGTGAAGATGAAAGTGGTAGTGAGGAGACCAGCAGTGAAGAGGAGGCACCTAAGAAGCTCTTACGACCGACTTTTATCAGGAAGGACAAACGTAAAAATAGTATTACTGTTACAGATACCAAGAATGCGGACGAAAATTGGGCCGAGGAGGAAGCGAGACGGAAGGAAAAGGCGGATCTTATGATCCAAGAGCAGCTGGAGAAGAACGCCGTAGCTCAAGCTGCCGGCAAAAAGGACTGGGATGACGATGATATCGAAGAGGTCGAAATGGTTGATGACACAGATGACCTTGACCCCGAGACTGAGCGAGCAGCATGGAAACTTAGAGAGCTTAAACGAGTAAAGAGGGAACGAGAAGCTATCGAGACAGCTGAGAAGGAACGAGAAGAGATCGAACGCCGGCGCAATCTCAGCAAAGAGGAGCGAGAAGCTGAAGATCAAGAGTTCCTGGAACTACAAAAGGAAGAGCGAGAAGGAAAGGGCAAGATGAGCTATATGCAAAAATACTTCCACAAAGGTGCTTTCTTCCAGGATGATGCCAAAGCTGAAGGCCTGGATCGACGAGACATCATGGGCAGTCGAATCCAGGATGACGTGTCAAACCGAGAACTGCTACCACAGTATATGCAGATTCGAGACATGACGAAGCTAGGCCGGAAAGGTAGGGCAAAGTACAAGGATTTGAAGAGCGAGGACACTGGGAGATGGGGAACCTTTGAAAGCAAAGGTCCTCGAAGAGCTGATGGCACGCTCGATGAGCGATTCATGCCAGATAGAGAAGCCGGAGGAAGAGGTGCTTCTGGCGCTAACACTACTCAAGTTGGCGAGCGAAGAAGAGCTCCTGAGGGTGTACCTGAAGGCCCTAGAGGTGACAGACCAATGAAGGCCGTCGAGCAAAGGGATCAAAGTCCACGAAGATCACACTCTCGCTCAAGGTCGCCACGTAGGAGGAGGTATCGCTCGTATTCGAGGTCACCACCGCCACGGCGGAGAGCACGCTCTTACTCATATTCAAGATCTCCATCACCACGACGTGATCGATACCGCGATGACCCACCCAGGAGAAAGCGAAGTCCGTCTCCTTATAATTACAGTCACGGCAGCGATAAACGGCGCAGGATAGACATCTCTTAAAACTATATTTCCTTTTCGGTGATATTCTTAGATATAAGATTTAATGCTTCATGCAATGCATATCTTCACATATCTTCACATATCCTTCCCAGCGCCTCGCTATGCAATCCCTAAGTACCTCTAACTCCGACCTCCCTCTTCCCTCTATGGCTCTCACGCCTTCACCTCTTCTCCAGCTCCAATCCCCTCCATCCTCCCCACTTCCCCTTCACCTCTCCCTAATCTCCACTCCCCCTTTGCCCCCTACTTCCCCGCCCCCTCCCTTTTCACAACCTCCTCCTCAAACCTAATTAAGAAAACCGTCTTCCCCGGCCACATTCCCCCCTCCTCCCCCGCATTATGCGCACTAACCGCACACCCCAATCCCACACTACACGCGACCCCCTCCACAATCCCCGCCACAAACGCCGCACAATTCAACTGGCTCATTTCCTTTGGCACACTTATATACTGATTGACCAGCGGTTCGTTGTCGATGATCATGTATTCGGTGGGGTTGGTGGAGGAGGATTCTATGCTGTCGGCAGAGCGGGAAAAGAGATGCCGCCAGAGCGTGTGGGCGATGAATTGGAGGAGGGGGAGGATGCGGGTGGGGCGGGGGGCGGGGTGGGTGGGTGTGGAGGTGCGGTAGAGGAGGAGGGGGAGGAGGCGTTGGCCGAGGGGGTAGCCGGCTTCGTTTAGGCTGGTGGAGGGGTTTCATGTAAGCTGTGTTCGTTTGTGGATACATGTAATGGATGTGGATGGGTTGGGGGAAAGGGGGAATTGTACCGCCGTTCGAGATCCTGGATGCCGGTGACGCGTTTTTGAGCATGGGTCACCATTTCACTGAAGAGGTAGGCGAAGCTGGCGCGGCTTAGCTCGGTGGTGCGTGTGCGGTTGAGGTTTCGGTCGTAGATTGTTTTGCGGTTGGAGGGGGTGCGGAGACCGGTGTGCTGTTGTTGGGGCTGTGGGGGAACACGCTGGGCGGAGGATTGTTGTTGGAGGGATGTGGGAGGGGGGAGGGGTTTGGGTCCGCTGAGGGCGGGGGTTGTGGTCGTCATTATCTGGGAGAGGTGAGGCTCTGGAAGAGTTGTAGGTCTGATAGTGATATCCGAGGGCTCTCGGAATAGCTTCGGATTTAGACTACTTTTTTCTGTGAGACGCTTTACTCTTTTCCGGCAACCTGGATGAAATGCTTTTAGCCAGACATCCTCTCATGGAATCAAATCTTGTTTTCTGATTTCTGCTTGTTCTGATCCAGAACGTTTGCCTTCACTAGGCATCCAGTATGATCCCTTTTGCCAATGTAACCCTTCTCACAACTTGTGGGTGCATTTCCATCAACCATGAGCTCTACACAGAGTCTCCATGAGTCGCCCTCTCTTCAACATCTAAAAAGAATCACACCTGCTCCTCCCATTGGTAGAAACTCTACAACTGTAGCGTATGGGATCCTCGTCCTAATATCCATCTATTACCTCCTCCAATACTTCAACTACACGATCCCTCCTATGTCAGAGCTTTTATGGAACTCCCTCGTCTATATCACGCCAAATCGACTAGTCGCAAGACTGGATAGCACCTTTGAAGATTCCATGGGGGAAGAGGAGGAGAACCATCACACGGGCTTTGACTCCAAAGGGCACGCAAGCAAGAGCAACGCTATGAAACGCTTTCTTGGATTGGACGGCTCTGGTCTTTTGACTACAGTACAACGAACAAGGACGCTCTCGAACCTCAGCAGTGTGTTCAAGGCTGTAACACCTGCGCCGAAAAAGACTCTCCCAGGCTTAGGGAACTGGGACAATTCTTGCTATCAGAATAGCGTTCTACAGGGTCTGGCAGCTTTGGAGTCTTTGAATGCCTTCCTGAACGAGCCTGCTCCATCCGATGTGTCTCAGCCTACCAAGACAGCCTTGAAGGAGCTTGTTGCAAAATTGAATAATCCGGAGAATGTGGGAAAGACATTTTGGACGCCTGCTGATTTGAAAAGCATGAGTAGCTGGCAGCAGCAGGACGCTCAAGAATATTTTTCGAAGGTGTCAGATGAGTTGGAGAAGGATGCATTGAAGGTAGCGAAGGCAAAACCTGGAAAACTTGGGTTAGAGGGTTTGTCCATCATAGAACTAGCCCGAATACCCTCTTGTTCCTCAGACAGAATCACGACGCCCAAAAGCAGTGAAACGGATTCCTTAAGAAGAGCCAATGTTGGCCAACTGCCTGAAGAGTTGAAATCCCTTATAGTACGAAATCCACTGGAAGGACTATTAGCACAGCGTGTCGGCTGCCAGCAATGTGGCTACGTAGAAGGCTTGTCTCTCGTCCCATTCAATTGTCTCACAGTCCCATTAGGCAGGCAATGGATGTACGATGTCCGGACTTGTCTTGATGAGTACACCGCTCTAGAGCCTATCAACGGAGTCGAATGTACCAAATGTACACTGCTGCGCGCCAAGCAGCAGATGGAACAGATTCTTTGCCAACTACATGCGAAGTCGGGTGACTCGATCACCATATCAGAGGATACGTCAAGAACCCTGCTAGATCCGCTGCACCAGAGGTTAAAGCTTGTCAACAGAGCTCTTGACGAGGAAGACTTCTCAGATCAAGCACTCAAGAAATGTCAATTACCTGCAAGGAGTCGAGTCTCAACAACCAAATCACGACAAGCCGTCGTCGCCCGCGCTCCTCGATGTTTGGTCATCCACGTAAATCGGAGCAACTTTGATGAACTGACTGGTGTGCAGAGCAAGAACACCGCCAGCGTTAGGTTTCCCCAACAGTTAGATCTCGCTCCGTGGTGTCTTGGTCAGGGTCCTGGTTCGGACGATAAGAAAGACGACGTAGAACAATGGAACGTGGATCCATCAAAATCTATGCTTTCTGACAGTGAGGACCTTGAGAATGTTGATTCGGGCAAGAAGTACGAGCTTCGCGCAGTGGTCACGCACTACGGGCGACATGAAAACGGACACTACATCTGCTACCGAAAAGCCCCTTATACTATCGAGAAAGATCACGACGAGTCCGATGAGAGCCATGGTTCTTGGTGGCGTCTGAGTGATGACGATGTCGATGAAGTCAGTGAGGAAAACGTTTTGGATCAAGGAGGAGTCTTCATGCTTTTCTACGAGCAAATGGCTTGTATTACTGCACCGAACGAACATCAGCCAGAGGTCGATCCGGAGGCCATGAGGTCCACCACCGCAAATGAAGCTCCATCAACTAATCTAGTCGACGAAGCATCAGACCTGGGTAAAGATTTGCCGGTGGCAACATTGCCAGATGAACAGACAAATACGACCGCATATCCCACCCCACCAATGTCTCCCTCATCCCCCAAGACCGAGCCAAACGACAAGACCATCCCTCCAAGCGATCCCCTCGAGCAACCATCAACAACAGAAAGCTACGGAACCCCCACTCCCTCCACCTCAGAACCCCTCCAAAACCCAACACCCATCCCCCCTGAATCACCAGCACCAACCCCCGCCCTTCCCACCTCCCCAGCATCAACCCCCCACCCAACCCCCTCAAAACCCACCGACTCACCAACCCAACCAGCTACCCACCCATCCCAAACTTCCCCAGCAAAAGAATCCCAACCCGTCAGCCCAGCTTCAATGAGAACAGCCGCACCGCGCAGCGGGAAAGGGAGCGTAAGTAGAGCTGGGAAGAGAATGGGTTCTGTGGCATCGTTTGTGCAGGCGAATTGAGTGGCGTTTATGTATGGGCGTATGGGGTGAGATGGATTTGATTTAGCGATGGTGTTGAGGGAGGGGGAAGGGATGGGTATGGGAATAGAGGGGGCATGAGCATAGAATTAGAATAAATGGCAGTACTCATTCAAACATCAAACTATACAAAGATCCTACTTTATACACTAATCCTTATAAATCCTAGTATATCACCGATTCCCCCCTTCCCTCCCCTCCTTATCACTCTTCCTCTTCCACATCTCTCATATCAGGAGTACATTTATATAATAAAAGAAATCAGAAGCGTTTGTAACCAGAATAGTCCGTGGCTACGTAAAACCATGGAGAAACCGATCTTACATTCCAATAACAAGGGAGTTTTACGCGTTTACGTGATTATAGCAACGAGAATGCAAGCTTCGGATATTCACAGTGATTGTATTGTGAAAGGGGAGGGGAAATGCAAGGAAGGGAAATGCTTAATCCATGGCCTGGGGAAATCCGATATGCAAGCCTAATAGAGAAGCATGATTCTACATTCGTTCATGATACAACCATTACACGTCACATTCGTCGCTGCGAATGCTCCTCATATATACAATACATCCACACCCTCTCTAAGCCCCCGCCTTCCTTTCCCCAGAAGTATCATCATTGTCAACCTCCCACTCCTTAAAGCTCTTCTGCTTCTGTCTCGAATTCCAATTCAGCGTTCGAGAAATACTATTAACCCAATCCTCGCTCCGTCTCCCCTGTTGCATCACGTTCGCAAACGGGTACCGTGAGGCGGATATGGTGACATAATCGCCCGGGCAAAGCTCTACCCTGTTTCAGTACACGAAGAATATCAGCATTTGCATGTGCGTGGGTGTTTGAGGGTTGGGGTAAAGGGTGCGAGATGATGATCATACCTCTCCCTTCCATCAAAGCTCGCCCAGCTAGACGTCCGCGCATCATAGGGTACGCCTACCCGCAAAACGATTGTATCGGGTAGGATTATGGGACGGAAGGAGAGCGTGTGTGCGCATATGGCTGTGACTAGGATAACGGGGTTTTCGGGATGGCAGAGGGAGCCGCCTGCGGCGAGGTTGTAGGCTGTGGAGCCGGTGGGGGTGGCGACACAGACGCCGTCGGCTTGGACGGTTGTGAAGTGCTCGTCGTCGCCGAAAAGTTCGATGGCGGACATTGCTGGAAGAGTTAGAAAATTTCATGTATAAAGACGGTGGGCTTGGAGGTTTGAAGGGTGGATTTACTTGGATTAGGGCCTCTATCAACGACTATGTCATTGAGAATTTCGTGGGAGCCGTCGGGTTTGTGGGTGTAGTCATTCTCGGCCTCTACTCCTATCAACTCCTCAACAAGATCGCGGTGCTGGCCTTTGTGTTGTGACCGCATTACTGTTCCCTCGAACCTGAGACGTAGGCTAACTGTGACGCCATCGACAAATGCGGTGGTTAGAGTCTCTGGAAAGTTGGCATAGTCAAATTTGGTGAGGAATCCTAAGGAGCCGAGAGCGAACGAAAGGACAGGAGGGACAATTTTCTGGAACAGCCAGCTTGCATATAGGAGTGTGCCATCGCCGCCCAGCTTTGTTCATATTAGCTAGGCTTGTAAAGGGTTGCTGAAGGGGGTGTACCGTAACGACAAAATCGAAGGTAAGAGGATGCTTTGTACAGAGCTCGTTGTTCCAATACTTCAGCCGACCCTCTCTTGACGCATCTTTCGCTACAATAGCCTTGGCGTCAAAGACGCGATTGTGTTCTAAGGTGTCTTCCACGTATCTAAGCTGTGTGAGCTTCAAGTCCTTCGCCTACACGCCTAGTGTACGCACACGATATACGGCGTCTCCCGATCCCTAGAGAGCAGCCATTCCACAACCTCTTGTGTGTATCCGATAAGGCCTTCGTCATGTGCCTTAGTCAACAGAAATACGGTCTTGACTCTCAGCTTCAGCCGCACGCTACCCAATCTCTTTGACAATTCTCTAACGCCCCAGGCCATGTCCGATAATTGCTTTTTAGTAAGCAGGCGCGAGTGTGTAGCTTGGCCATCATCAGTGCCAAATGACTTATCAGCTTTCGTATCTTCGTTAATCTCTTGCAAATGGTGGGCGTTCGCTTTACGCGACTTGCGTTCTCGCTCAAGGAGATGGTGTACAAAACATGCTGTAGTATCCCGGCCTTCGGCTGTTGAGTGTTTGGCTAATGGGGAATTTTCGGTAGTAACAAGGGAGGATCGGCGGCGGTGGGAGTTGTCTGCATCGAATACTACCTACTTGGACACCTCAGCCCGGGAAATACATAAATGCGGCAAGAGCCAGAGACCTCAAGTGCATGCTGATACTCCGAGTCACTGGCGCTTGAGTCGCTCCGAACCTTCACCGGGTCAAGGGTCAGCTTACTGTGTCAGAGCTGTGTGATTCCTTCAATCTGTACACCTAGACATTACAAATTTACCTCGTCTGGATATGTCTTAGCCTCCGGACTTCGCAAGCTAGAGAAGTCGAGTTGAGCGCCAGAGCCATCTGGCATTATCGAGGAAGTCATATGGTGTACACCGTAGTAGCGTCTCGCAATGAGCCTTTTCGAGAGATAGGACTTGAATTTGGACTTGTAGATGCGCCAATTCAGACCCTGTTGTTCTTTTTCGCTTCCGGTCTGAGCTTTTCTTGCTCAAGCTTTCGAACAGACGAACATACGGAAGATCATCCCCCGCAAGCTCCGCCACTAAAACTAGCCGATTGCTAACCGAAGGTCTACCGCAGCCACGTTGACCAAGTTGGTGTGACATGAGACTTACTCCTCGACACTCCGTCAAGTCTACATATCCTACCCGCCTTAAGCACTCCGCCCATTTGCGATCTACAATGCCTAAGGCAAGTCCAGGCCCGTGAGGTCAACGGAATAGCTCCCAAACAATGCGCGCTGACTGCATTACCCAAATTCTGAAAATGCTTTCTTCTTTTAAGATTCTACTTCAGCAGGACTTATTCGGTTGTGTGGCGGGTGCAGATACTGTGAATGACAAAGTCGGTACGCATTGAACCATCATATGCGTTTGGTGTCATGCGTCTTCCGAACGAGAAGACCCTCCAAATCTAGTTCCTGCCGAGCGAATCGGCTAACCGTTTCATTTTTGAGCCTCCAACAGCAGAACTGGTGGGTTGAAGTGTTGACCTGGAACACGGGCTTATCGTTGCATGTGAGCTTCAATATGTACGAAGATCGGAATGTATGGTCATCAGCTGCCTCCAGGGTTATGCATCTCGATGAAACTCAGATATCCTGTTAAACTCCAAGCGCCAATGCCCTGGCCATGTCAAGATCCTGTGGGATCAAATAATATATAGGCCGGCGCATAATCGGCTAGACGTGGCGTGGGAGAGATGATCTCTGATCTTTTGATTTCGCCGTTTGAGCCATGTGTTCCAGCCGAGAATATTAAGTACATGATTGTATGTCATTGCCGTTGTAGGAGTGAGACGGATACCTGATATGCATGATACCGTGGTGGCGGGGAAGACTAGMTCCGAATAAGCAGGTTATCGTAGCGCCCCAAGCATTTCCAATTTTTCAAATACTATCGTCTACGAAGTCTTTTTGACGCATCATTAGCCATGATCCGTTCGTAGCCGGTACACCGAGTACGATATTGGGTGGAGGGCTGCCCTAGCAAACCATCTTACATAGAAGATAATACGCGTGCCGCCCTCGCATGGAACACCCAAAGGGCTATAAGGCGTGCCACTGAGCCACTCTGCCTCATATTGTTCGGAGGATTTTGTTGTCGCTACTGCACCTCATCCTGGAACACCAGGTCATTGTCTGACTTAACGTTAGTCGGATATGCAGAGAAGCAATGGCATGAGTCAAAATGGTTGGAAATGCACTTGAAACCCGGAGTTGATTGGAGATTCGCTGGCTGTACCACTGCATCATGCGGTAAGCACCTTGTTGAAGAGGTGTTCACCCGGGCGCGAACGGTCCCTTGGTGTATTGACTCTAGAAGTAGGCGCAAAACCAAAAACTGGAGCATAGTGTGGGTGCGGCTGGATGACGCATCCGTGATCATCGTACGAGAACGGGACTAAGATTGGTGATGCCAATTTGAGCGAGGCGCCATCCTTTCGGGTTTTCCAACGTATGGCCCTCTACGTTGAGACGGTGTCGATCAACGGGAACACTACTAGTGAACGAAGAAGCTGAGCTTTCTTTTTGGTTCATGGGTACTTTGGTAGGCTTTCAGTAGTTTTGCTGGCGCCATAGTAGTTCGGAAGTTCAAGATCCCCCGAATGATCTGATGCGCGGTTCTAGAAATTGAATAATCTTGCCTGCAGTCACCTCTTACCCGTGCATCTGTCCCCCTTGCGTTGCGCAATCTGGTGGAGGAAGGACCGTGCTTTGTCGCAACAATTCGCTCTTTTCGGCGAAACGAACGCCTGAAAGGAGTTGCATTGAGGCGCGGCAGCTGAGAATGATTATGTGCGGCGGGGTATGGGAAGGATATCTGCATTTGTGCGCCAGGATTTGGATAGTGCCTTCCGCCCGAGATGCCTTAATAAGCTATTAGCGCCACCTATTTGAGTCCGCGCCCTTCATATTCCCTTCAGGCTTCCTCCATTGTCCGTGGGGCTGGTGCATGACGGGAACTCTCTGTCAGTCCATGCTGACCACTAGTTGTTGATAAATTTTTGCGAAACAATGGTTCGGTAGCCAATGGAAAGCCTCTTCAAACTCAGCAAGGGTATCTTTCCCAGTCGATGGCATGTGTAAAGGGTAAATGAAACCTCTCGATCAAGTCAATCAAGACCGAGGCAACCGCGCCTTCGACACAAGTGGAGCTGGTGCTGGTGCTGGTGCTGGCTGGTGACCTCTTAACCATCGTGGCTGGTTGGGCTGGTGGACGGCGAGATTGGCCAAACGATACGAGTAGCCGGAACAAGATAGATACCTTGTGACTACTGATCAGCCTTTGCAGCAGCCGTGATTGGCGAAGGCCAAGAGGGGGAAGGAAGGAGGAATGGTGCCTTCAAACAGCATAAGTGGACGCGTGATGACTGGAGCGAGATGAGCAAGATTTGTTTCGTAGTGATTGCCCTGCAGCCCTTGCGGAAGGGCCTGTCACACGTTCCAGGCTCCACGTCCCTTCTAACCCTTCCTCCATAAGCGAGACGACGTGCATTCGTGGCCCTTGCTGGACTGGCCCACACTCTCTACTTAGAAGGAGGGGTGGTGACTTAAGGCACATTTTAGCGTGATCCTATACTATTATGAGTTTATGAGCGCCGAGCCCGCAAACGCACGAGTACTGGTGTACTCGTACAGGGGGGCCCCCCAGGGTGCTGCTAAGCAATTAGGTGCACCACCTGCAGCCCTTAGCAGCCCTTAGCTTGACCGCTTTTCGAAGCCCCCGATCAGATCACCGGTGTAATACCCTTAGCCTACCATAGTAACCTACCTTCCCTGACTGCTAGGTACCTAAAGGTAACCCTTAACTGCGTAACCCTCTAAGGTACCTTACACCTCGTGTGCGCACTAGTCTAGTGTGAATAATGCCCACGGCCATGCCTATTAGCCCTGCTAACGGCCGCCTGGGATCAGTCCTGCTTTTGGCTTGGGCCCAAGCAAGCCATCATGTTTGACATGCCACCATTACTTTACACCCCCCCAATTATGCCACAATGTGCCATAGTGCCTCCGAGAATCCCTTCAAATGCCGGAAAAAGCACTATGGCCACTATCGTGGTACCGTGATGAACGTGCAGCCGCGAGCCTAGGTGTACCTTAACTCCTTCGCATGGGGGAGAGGTACAGGTGAACAAGGATCCTGGATAATGGATCGCCCGAGTAGCCTTTGGTTGGCGTTTCCAGCTAACTTTTGCCAACTTCAAACAAGAAGCTATGCATGCTTGCATTCCCGCTCATGGCAATCTATCTATCCCCTTATGCCTCGTCCCCTTGATGACCATGCCGTGGGGTCGGCGGATCTGGCTGCCTGGTTCCATGTCTGAGGTAAGGATAATAAGTAAATTGATTTGCCTCTGCTTGTCTCGTGTCAGCCATTCCGTTTTAATTCACTCCGATTTCCTTCCATACCTTAGTTCACGTCGCCTTTGCCATGTCTGTGCTTGAGATGCCGTACCGATAGTTCAAGGTATAAAACGGATAATTCTCCTGACAAGCATTTTGTCACACCTAGCTKACCTTATTAAGCTCAGAGACCTCCTTCTCCCTCTCTCGTCATAACACACCTGTACACTCTTGACGACACGACTTTCATGATGCCTCCAACAGATTATAATGCCATGCTTTACGACCACATGTCAAGGTCGGAACTCTTACGACGACTCTCAACACATTCGAGCAGTACTTCAAGCAGTAGCAGAAAGGGTTCAGCCAGGGTCACAAAACAGACTAGTGCTGGGAATAGTCCACATAATGTGCAACGAAGGAGGACGACGCCTGCCCAAACGGCCAGGGCATACCCACGAATTTCGCAGGAAGGCCCATTCCAGACACGAGAACAGAGACTCCGGCATTACTATGGCGCTCGGAATTCTGTGCCCTTCGTACGGCCCATGAGTTGGCAACCCGGCGCCGAGACACTTCAAACCTCTGGTACATCAATGCCTATCAGCGAGCCTGCGATTGGAACCACCATAGAGGGGCTAGAAAATCTAGCTGTCTCTGGAACACCGGATGGCTCAGTCCAGCAATCAATCCAGGACGCTTTCGCCATGGGCTATGGGTTTCCTGTCTCAAGTTCTAACACTATGTACCAACAGTCACCTACAGAGATGGAGGGCTATGAGACCGTCGGTACCGGTTCAGAGTCTACTTGCAACCCCTATTACTCTTACAACATGCATGAACAACCTCGATATGAATTTGTATCACAAGCTCCAATTTACGACAGCTATACTGCACCAACATATCAAGTGCCCCAATGGCCGCAGGTCGAGCCAGAATATTCCATCAATTCTCAAACAACACAACCGAATCTAGATTTCCTACCTTTAATATACTCAGAGAAAGCCCCACAAAAAGTCTCGGTTACCACAATTCCACAGCTTCCGAAAAAAGGTAGCAAAGAATTGGTCGGAATGGGTCTCTACGACGACGAAGACAAAGACTTCATCTCGACTCTCAACTCTGCAATCAGCGTCGACCCTGGCCGGGATTCATTGGGCAAGGGGCTTAAGCTTGAGGAAACATGGGAGCCACGGAAGGATGATGAAGACACTGGGAATGAGGAAGTAGAGGAGGGTTACTCGTCGGAAGAGGTAGAAGAGGTCGATGAAATTCCAGCGATACAGAGCACTACACAACCAGGAATCCAAACGGCACTCTATCCTACATACGGGGACCTCTCCAACCAGTCATTTTTCTTCAGTGAGGACGAGCAATACCCTACCGACGATCAGTACGGAAATTATATGACCTTTGGTCAGAGTTTGCAAGACAATCAACCCAAATTTCAAGATCCCACAACAAATAGCTTCGTGTGGTTTTAGTGGGGCATGGGTCACTTTCCATCTTACGGAATAACGGACATGGTGTTTGGAGGTTATTTGGATGCTCGGCGATCAGGAATGCGCCGCAGCTTGGCTGCATCGGAAGGGAGGATCAGCGCTGGCAGCTTTGATTTGATGCATAGCATTATGATACCCAGATACAAGTTTAAAATTCAACGTCATATCTTCCGTAATAAGAAATTCATGCGACCCGCTGACCCGCTACTTTGTAGTAATACTGTCCCGTTGGTCTACCTGAGACAAATACGGCGTAAGCCAGAGATTTATCCGTATTGGAAACGTAGCCTGCTGTACCATATGCGGTTGTTGCAGAAAAAATCTAACGCCGCAAATGGCCTCATCGTGTTGTGTTGGAGGCTTATAACATTCAGATGCAGAAAGGCTTGGCGCCAATTCAGACTAAGATGGGGTAGCAAGCTCGAATAGGTAGATCGTCGCCTGGGCCACCAGCAGTCTGCCCCCCCAACAATGGATGACACATAGCGGATAACCTATCAGGGAGGTGGTTACTTTTAGAGCATCGGCAATCGTTGCGATTGGATTCCCCATCACTGATAACGTGGGACAATCGACACCTCACTCGCGCCTTTTAAGGGATGCACGGTGACTGCCTTGGGAGCCGTCATAGCCATTGTTACGCGCGAGAAGTCAAAGGCGCTCCTGGACTAGGTTTCTAAATAAGGTCGAAGCTCTGCTTCTGCCTACGTACTCGGTTCGAATTTGTTGCGTCTGCAGTGGCTAGCTTTCAGCCACGCGTACGTGATGATCTGGTACTTTCGTATTGTGGGTCATACAGGCATAGGAGAATTGCATATATACGTTTCCTGCCGTAACCAGGTGGCGGAACGCTATCTAGTACCCTGCGTCTTTGCAAGCGCCTCGTGCTCCTTGCGTGCTATCGGGTTGTTATGCATCCGGCTCAGAGGCTCGTGTGGCTCAATTCGTCTACCAATGTCTGCGGCTATACAATTTCGTTTTCGAAGCCAGCCTCTACCTGGATGTCACCACCGGGATGGACTTGCATATTTCTTCCCCAAGCTATCGAGGTGGCAATGAGTGGTTGTAGGCTCAGGAATACAAAGCTTCAACCGCGAATAACCACAGGAGCAGAATGGCCCAAACAAATAGAGTTTGCAATATCGGGCTAAGGGGCGATCAGCCGAAGATCCTTTGCCTGCCTTGAACACACTCATATCCCTAAACACTTGTTTTCTTTTTTGACACCGCCACAATCGCACAAGGCGAATGGCTAATGGAGTCCAGATCATCTGGACGCCATGGCGGAACCATGATGAGATACTGAGGGTGCGGGAATGGCTCTTCGCCACGTCTTCAATGGACGAAGCCGGCAACTCTAGCTTAAGGAGGAAGGCTTGTGATCAGGTACGCATGTCTACTTCTACAAGAGTCACGGAATCTAGAATCATATAGCTGTGCCCAGATTTCCGCATGGAAGCTACGGGGGAATCTGCCTCATGCTGTCGAATCCACCTGGCTTCTTACTGAGGCCTTGTTAACGGATAACGTACAAACAGACCTCGTGCGTGTCTTCGCAGTAAAGGCGACTTATATCACTGCCATTTCTCGGTAAGTCTTCTGCAGGGTCGCCTGTTCCGCGTTCCTAGAGTTGGCTGCCTGACAGTAATAGCTTCGTCACGGGTCTTTTAGACTCCCAGCAGGATACGAAGTTCAAAGTTTCAATGTATGCCAAGGCGCAGCAGATGGGGTTGCCTGCTATGTTTGTTGACCTGCGACATGAGGCATCGCATGGGGATATGCCGTCTTTGACAAACTTGCGAAGTGCTGCACGAAGAGCTTTGCAATGGCTGTGGGACGATTACTGGAAGACACTTGCAGGAGAGAAAACAGAAATTCAAACGCAAGAGGTGTCAAATTCAAAAGAGACTGACTTGTCATTGCAGCCACTACCCGATTTGGATGCTGTGGAAAGGGATAATGCTGGAAAGGGTCACGGAGAGGAAGATCCAGCGGCGGTGGCACTTGATGCACAACCCAATTCCGGAAAATGGCAGAAATGGCAGGGACTGTGGGATAGCAGACCCATCGGCAGATGATGGCAATACGGCGCCTTCGTAGACAAAAGAATGTCCCCATTCTGAAGTATCATGAGACGCATTTTGTATGCTCCAAGATGAAAATGAGTGTTTCTGTGACGCTACAGAGCCCATGAATAGCTCCGC
This sequence comes from Cladonia macilenta KoLRI003786, assembly GCA_000444155.1. NCBI lineage: Eukaryota > Fungi > Ascomycota > Lecanoromycetes > Lecanorales > Cladoniaceae > Cladonia > Cladonia macilenta. The sequence continues at coordinate 628,505 of KE598566.1, forward strand.
GGGTCCACTTTGTACACAGTAGACACTGACGCAATTTGATTGGCTGTGTGACGAGCCACTTATCACGATAAGCCCCTCTTCTTGGCTGGACACCAAAATTCCTCCAGGCCAATTTGCGTGAGACCCAAGTGTTGAGAGTGAAGCAGCACGCCAGACAATTGGTATTGCTTCGTCATTGCACCATAGTATCACAATTCCTTCCGAACGTTATATTTAAATGACAGACCCAACAAGTGACTAACCACCAATGCTTTTAGTGAACGAATGAGATATGAGAGCGCATTGTTGAATTCTTCTGACTTTCTCCTTACCGCGAGTCCAGACCCCCCCTCAATCATCGGCTAGACGTCATCCAACGCTTGACGCTTGGTTGTTCTATTCCCGGGCATCGTGGGGAAGAAATTTAAAAGTAAAAGGGAAAATATGGCTAGCCTTCCCGGCAATCCAGGTCACGAGACACCAGCACCAGAGGGTTTCGTGCAGCCATCATCTTACTTGCGTCCACGAGGACAATCCCAACCAATGCCTCATGTAGAGCTTGAGAGCGCAATTGAACGAGACCAGCGCATTGGCTTGGTATGTGCTGGCCCTCGCTACGACCTACTTGCTTCTATTTGCGCCCCCAAGCACCCCAAGCACCCCAAGCACCCCTAATCCCAGATATCCCAAACAGCCCCACCTACCAGCTGCAATATGCATAGCCAGATGCTGATGATTCAATCGCGCAGCAACGCATCAGAGATTTCCTCAAAGTGAGAACCAGCTACGACGTCTTGCCGCTCAGTTTCCGCCTCATCATCTTCGATACTTCTCTTCTGGTTAAGAAGAGCTTGACTATCCTCATTCAGAATGGTAGGCCCATGCTCTAGCCTCACTGAGATCCAACACATGTTGATTACGTACATGAATAGGCATCGTCTCGGCGCCATTGTGGGACTCCAACACCTCCTCCTTTGCAGGGCTACTGACTACTTCCGATTACCTGAACCTCATCCAGTACTACTGGCAGAACCCTGAACAAGTTACCCGCATTGACCAATTCAGGCTCAACAGTCTGCGCGGTAAGCTGCAGGAGCGAGTGGCTGGTTTGAGAGTCCATACTAACATCGAAGAAGAGGTCGAGAAAGCTATTGGCGTTCAGCCTCTTGAGACAGTCTCGATACACCCCCAACGGCCGCTTTATGAAGCATGTCGGCGAATGCTCGAATCGCGGGCGCGTCGTATGCCCTTGGTAGATATCGACGATGAGACCAAGCGTGCTATGGTTGTCAGCGTTGTTACCCAGTATCGGATCTTAAAGTTCGTCGCGGTCAACGTCTCAGAAACTCAACTGCTACGCAAACCGTTGAAGCAGCTGAAGCTTGGCACGTACAAAAACCTTGAGACCGCCAAGATGGAATCGTCCGTCTTCGATGTCATTCACAAACTGGTCAACCACTCCATCTCCAGTGTACCGATCCTCAATAGCGATGGTATGTAGTTACCTCTCAACCCGTAGGCTAAGCTAAATAACATGCAGGCGTTGTCACGAATGTATTCGAGGCTGTAGATGTCATTACATTGATAAAAGGCGGCGTATACGACGACCTCAATTTAAATGTTGGCGAAGCGCTGCAGAAGCGCTCAGAAGTTCGTAGTTTCATTCGTGACCCGAGTAATATGCTGATAGCATTTCAGGACTTCCCAGGAATCTATACCTGCTCCATTGATGATCGTTTAGACACCATCTTTGACACTATAAGGAAATCTCGGGTACATCGATTGGTCGTTGTGGATGAGGATAATCGCCTCATTGGCATCTTGACATTGAGTGACATTCTCGAATACATACTACTAGAAGGCGAGGGAGACGACGACAAACCTGATTAGATGCCGTTGTTTGCAAATTCTGCATTGGCTTGGCGTTCGATATCCTGTGGTACAGGACACGACTCTTTAATATTGGACCTCAACACAGCGTAATGACAAATACAGGAAGGGGCTGGCGTATATAGGTGGCGGCAGCAAGTCAATTTCGCATCTAATATGAAGTTTTCTTTGGAGATTTGTTGCCCCTTGTTACGCGTCTATTCAATGCTGCCGTTGATCATGAACAGGGGTCTTCATTCACTCCTTCTCTAGATCAGGCTTTCAAATTTAGACCTTGCCTATTTATCAACTTTAACATCCCAAATTTCAAATTTAGCGAGATCGAGTCTCAACCTATTGTACTATTCCGTTTACAAGTGGCAGGAACAATGGTCAAAGTCTTATCCGACCTACAAGATGAGGTACTTCAACACCTCTCTTCTAGTTCTCAATATGCAACATTCATACAAACATCGCTATGCAACCATCGAAAATCCCATCGTCATCCAGGCCTCCGACTGAAGAGGATATAGGTACAAGACCAAGAGCTCGATCATCTCTGGACACTTTCTTGATCCCAGGGCGGATTCGAGTTCCATCTAGAGACCCGAACCCATCGGACCTCCAGATAACACAAGAACTGCTTAATCACAGTATGAAGCAGCCACCGTCGCGACAGCCACGGCTCCGCGGACCGAAAGCTCTCTCGGGAAATTTCAGTGAAGTTGCACAAACCCAGGACGGTTCGCCTGCGCCAAGAGCAACAAGCCGAGCAGCGAGCAGAACAGGAAGCATTAGAAAGCAACACCATCATTCAACAACACATTTGAGGGTAAGGCCAGCGATAACGTTGCAGCCACCTCCGCGATTCGGCAGCCGAGAGGTCATTATTGTTCCTCATCAACGCCCTCGCAATGATGCTTCGATTACCTTTCAAGAAGATCACCAGAAGACATACGACGGCGCTAATGATGTTCTCGAAGAACCTCACTTGCCATCTCGCATGACGAGTATGAGCTGGAGCACTCTGAGTCAACGAATATTCACAGATTCTTCTACGAGTACTCGTCATTCGGAAGCCTCTTATTTCTTAGAAGAATACAACCAGTTGGCAGAGCAGCACGGGCTCGATCGCATGGCTGAAGTACCAAGTGGTATCTTAAACAACTCCAAACATCACTGATGACCGCTGACTGACCTACTTTGGTGTAATAGAGGACAATAACACGAAGATTACCACTAAGACTCATCAACACAACTGGATAGCGCGGAAACTCTTCCGTCGATCTTCTTCGACTTACACCCTCAAAGCGAAGACCACATATAAACCACTCACTCGGAAGAAGAGCCTTGGAGGGATCGCGTTGCTATCAGAAGGTGGTGCGCTCAAGCACACTCTGAAAGACAAGAGCCTGGAAGAGATTGGTAGGCTAGGAGGACTTGGCATACTGACCCTTCCACCGGAGTTCGCTGTCGACAAGTTGGTCCTTCCAACTTGTCTCTCAGCCACTGCTACATACCTCTGCCAGCATGGTAAGACGCTTCGCAGATTAATCATCCAGTAACTGGGTCTAACTTAGAAACAGGCTGCAACGCTCCAGGCATATTCCGCGTGTCTGGACAAGTCACGACAATCAGCGCTTTGTATGATTACTATGACCAACAATTCGCCCAGGCCGGAAGTCCCTCCAGGGTTGAAGAGACAGTAGGATGTGGTCAACTTCCTGCACACATAGAGTATACTGTCCCCGATGTGGCCTCAGTGTTCAAGAAGATTCTCATTGGACTACCTGGCGGTCTTCTCGGCTCACTGGAACTGTTCGAGGCGTTTCGAGATATACTACACCATCTGAACTTCAATCCTGACATGCCAGATCCAGAGAGAACCGCTCTCCGTGCAAGACTAATTGCCCTGGCTATTGTGAGCGTTAGTTCAACTTACCGAGTCTACCTTATCCAAGCCGTTCTGGGCCTTGTAGCATACTTCGCATTCGAGGCCGAGAGAATGCAGGCCGACGTCTCTGCTATGGATGGCCCAGAGCAAGCAAGCCAGGCCAATTCCGAGCTTATGGGCTATCAATCCTTCGGAGTGGTTCTTGGGCCCTTGTTACTTGGAGACTTGACGAACAATATCGACATTAATACTCGTGAAAGCCAGGAAGATGCCAGAGACCATCGGACAGATACTGCAAAGAAGATCAAGAAACAAAAACGCAACACGACTCTGAATAAGCTTGAAAAAGACGCGAATTTGACGGCACAAGTGGACAGAGCGAATCTTACGGCAGGKATAATGCATTTACTTCTATTGAACTGGAAAGATGTCGTCAAGCAGCTTCAACACATCCATGGCGTATCCAGTTCTCAGTCGAGGAGCATAAGCCGCCCCAAGCATGATCTAACCAATGCAGGTAGCAGATTGTCCCTGAAAGTATCCAATGAAGATATGTTGTTCATTGACGTCCTACGAGGACGCACGGTGCCGGATGACTTCAGAGGGATTCCCGTCCAAATGAAGGGGAGAGTGAGGATGTCGAGCAGGTCGCCCATGTCCCGCGGTGCTCTCAATATCTCTAAGGACGAATACAGGCGTCCAGTTGTTGCAGAGCTGCCGACAGGCAATGAGGAGCGCATTAAGGGAAAATCGCGCACCAACAAAGGTGATAGGGCGGTAGAAAATGTCAGGAAGCCCGATAGGTCGTGCCAGTCTGCTGTAGACGTGTCCAACTCCGAGGACGAAGAACACTCCCCATCAGATCTTGAGTTGGCAAGAATGACAATGGGCACGATCTTGCCTCCTCCCAAGGACTCGCCGTTTACGAGGCGTCCAGGTAGCTCACCTCATTTTCCTACTCCTACGGATACGCCACGGCAAGCCAGGCGTCAGAGATCATCCAGTGATGCACCTGCAACCACTGTCAAGGTTGCGCATTCTCTAATCTACAATACGTTACCAGCGGCAAAATTACAATGGGCACTTGACAAGCCGCTGCCTCCTATAGGAGATCTCCAGAGAGCAGAGATATCGCCTCCAAAATCCAAGAAAGATGCTGCTGACTCGCTCAGAAATGCTTCTCACGAGACTTATCTTCCTGAATGGCCAGAAGGACCTTCGTCTCCGACTCGTAGCATTTCTCCTAATGCTCATTTACCACCCCGTCTTGCCTCAGATACGGATTCATTCCCACCTCGCCAATCGTCGATGATACGTGAAGCTCGACTACCAATGCGACCTATTAGGATCTACGAGACCCTTGCAGAATATAAGGCACCGTCTGAAGCCTGCCTGGCGCCTCCACTTAGCGCTCCTCATTCACGGAAGACAAGCGATGCTCAGTCCATAGACGAAGAGCTACCTCCCGCAGGCGAGAAGCGCAACAGCGTTAGAATGCTAGCTCAGCAGTTTGCTGAAGCCTCACAAGCCAATTTTAAAAGCGATGAAACTGGAAAGGATAACACGCTCCCAAAAGTGTACGCATATATCCGGCCTTTATCACCTGAGCCCGGTCATTCTCTACCCGACCCGTTCACTACCCGGCCAGTACATAGTCCAAGCCCCGAAAGGGAGAGTCTGATACCGAAGCCCGTCCGCAACATCGGTCGTAGTCGAAAAGCAGAGAGCCGATCCCCGTCACCGCCTAAAGCAGGAAGTCCGACAAGGTCCGTTGACAAAAGACCTTCTGTCTACAATATCATCCCGGACCAGGATGCAGAGATCGTGAAGAGGAATACTACTGGTTTCTCACCACCACAAAAGGCGACCAGTGCTGAAGAAGTGGATTCCGAAGAATCAACATCGCGGTTTTCCCGCATCTTCGAGGGTTTGATGAGGACGATTCCAGAGCGTGGGAATCAAGCCGCTTCCTGTGACGTTGAACCAGCATCTACTCGTCCTCACTCCTACCCCACCGGGTCCCAAAATGTATCTTCTCTCATACAAGAGGAGCAGCAGCGTATCGCCAGCCCTGCCGAACGCGCAACGGACATGGCTCGTTCTGGGCTATCAAAACGACCAAAATCGCCCAACCTGCTATACGGCTCCACAAACAAGAATGCTACTCGTACCAACAGCTACCTCGACGCCAGCGACGCTCTCAAACCCCTTGAACGTCATGGCTCCATGAATGCGACCCTTTACAGTGAGATCATACGGTTACAGCGTCAGCTAAAGCAGAAAGGCGAAGAAGTCCAAAGTGCGAAAAGGGAATCCGATGCTGTGAGGGACGCTTACAAGGAGGGTGATGTTACTGATCAAAATGGGCACGGAAGGTGGAGTCAGGGCAGACTAGACGAAGAGATCAAACAGGCAAGAAAAGAGATCTCGATATGGAAACGTAGGGCACAGGCTGCCGAGGAGAGATTGAAAGGCATGGGTGGAGTAGCTGGGGTTGTGGCTGAGGTCATTGACCAAAAAGGCGAGGGCAGTGATGGTGACCCCACGGTTACGAAGCGTAGAGATAGCGGGAATGGGATGGAGATCCTGGAGAAGAAGGGGGCAGCCAAAGGAATGAATGTCGAGGTAAAGGTATGGAGGAAGGAAGAGGAGGCGAGGAAGGGATCGGAGCATACGGGCCGTGTGATGATTCAGGAATCAGATGACGACGACGAGACATTCTAAATGCTTCACGACCATTGCGAGTGGCGCGATGAGCTGGCGTTTCAGGACTGCGATGGTATTTGGATTGTGTATTTGGACGAAACAGTTCTTCATCCTTGGCGACTGGATGGACATCGTTTGGGGGATAGCGCCAGCATACCCGATCGATTGGGGCGCTGTTGGGTTTTTTCGACAGCTTGTTTTTCCACTGCTATGCTATGACCTATGCGGGTAATAGGTTTAATTGATACCCTGACGCATGTTTGGCGTTTTGGGGGTGTATGATAGATGCATGGTTAGGACGGGACGACAGGGTAGAGGATGTTGTAATGGGTGGGAAGAAGTAGGGAGCAAGTGGTATTTTCTAGGGAATGAGCATAGCGTACTTCTACGTAATTGAAAGTATGTTTTTCAAGGAGAAGAAGTGTGGTTTTCAAGATATCTGCTCAGGTCAGTCATGAATAGGCGAATTGCAGTCTGAATGCCAAGAAAGGCTGGGGGCGGAATTAAAACGTCGCTAGTGACAACTAGCGTCGTGAGATTTTCTGCACGCCCTTAAAGCTTCAACATGAAAGACCATTTTTGAACGAGTGCTCTCGTACCATTTGCTTTGATACGATGAAACCTATACATGTTGATATCTCATCTGTTCATGTGATATACCCCAGGCACCGCAGTGTGTTCCCCTGGAAGCGGCGCGGAACATGACTTCCCATGGACTATCGTCCTCCCATGAATTTGGATTAAGTGGATCGGATGGGTGCTTTCATAGTGAAATTATTGTTTCTATGCGAGCAATGCAATTGGCTTGAAGGGTTCATGTATTATGATGTTTTGTTCTGTTCTCTTCTGTTGCCTTTAAACCATTCATTCATCCACTCAAAAAGAGCACCTACCCCCCCCGCTCCTAAAAATGCTAGAGCTTGCCGTCTCCCTTCCCAGGACGCGTATAGTGTGGACAGAGGAGCAAGATTAAAAGAACACCCTTCTTACGCATTCATGTGATTGTGTTAGGAGGGCTCCTCCGCTTTCCCTGCTCGGCCCTTAGGTGGGTTTGACGTCTAGCTGAATGGCTGGATGGATGGGGGGTGGGGGATACAGTGGTTTTGTGGTGTGAGGGTGGGAGTGAGGGAGGAAGGGGGGGGGAGGGGTTTACGTGGAGGAGGAGGAGGGGGCGCCTAGGGTTGATTAGTTGGGTTGTTGTTGGTTGCGGAGGGGAAGAAAGGGCGAGGGGAGGTGTAACGTACCTTTTAGAAGCGGATCCTGATCTTTGGTAGAGCCATCTGGCTGTTCTCCCTTCGCCGCGGCTTCCTTCCACATACTGTCCGCATCCTCATGAATCTCCGGCTCCTCAATATACGCCCTCTTCTCTTTCTTCTGCGCCGACGATACCCCATACCTACTATCCCTCTCCCCCAACAATTCACTAAACCCCGGACACTGGTCCTCCTTCGTAAGACTCATCATCAATTCTGGTGGCCCTAGCGGCAACTTGTCCCCCCGATCCACCTGCCAGAAATGATACGTCTTCCCATATAAACCGACTACGTCTTCCATTTCTTTGGTTTCGGCTTCTTCCCAGATACCGGTGGGGAGACCGTCGGGGCCGGGCATGATTAACATGCCGGATTTCACTTCGAAGACGTGCGAGTGCCAGAGCTTGCGCTCGGAGGGGGAGAGGGTTTTGTAGAGGGTGCCGGAGATCATGTATTCGACGCCGATGAGGCGGGCGTCGGGGGCGGGAGCGTCGTAGATTAGACATTGGCGGACGTCTGGGGAGGGAGGTTAATGGTTGTGCTGCATGGATGGGTAGGTCGTAGGTTGGTGCTCACCTTCATTTAGATGCGCGCAGTAGTGGTTGGCTTCGACGCAGCGCTTGGGATCGGAGGCGTAGACGTGGAAGGCATTGAGGTGGGCACAGATTTGCTTTGTTGGTGCAAAGTTCTGGGGGTTGCGAGCTTTTGTCAGCTGGCTAATTCTTGGGAGACAGAATTTAGTGGATGGTGGGTATCTAAGACCTGTCCAACTGCAGCTCCAGTTTCTAGCACTTGACTCTTTGTTGAGAGGGGGTTGCCCTGAGCCTCGTTGGTAATATTCTCTGTTGCACTCATCGTGAACAAAGATCGATTAACGTATGACCACGGGGCTTGATCGTGAAGTGTCTGAGAACGATGGATTGATTGGGTGAAAAAGTTGGGGTGGGTGGACGTTAAAGAGACAAGAAGGTATGGAGCATGAAGCAGATTCAAGGAGATCACGATGCAATTGACGTCATGAGGGGCCAGGTTGCATATGTCAGTGCATATGTCAGAGCGGGTAAATTAAGGTGATGATGCCAGTTGTGATTGCGTATTTTGAGTGTTTGAATGTACCACTTTAGTGGACTATATCTTCGCCCTTTCAGGCGTGGGCCTAGAAAACAAACGTTAGTCAGTCAAGGGCCTCTTCGTCAAACCCAGAAGATCCATTGAGCTTTACTATATTCACATATTGTTCTTCATCTCCCTGAGTGCCCCCATGACGTCAACCTCGTTTGTCTTGCCTGTTGCCTTCTGTACTGTAGGGTCCTAATATACAATCAGCATGACCCTTTCCTCGACGCAGGACCGCGATGGCTTACATTGACTCGCATGAACACATTGTATTGCTGGATCGGTCAATATCACAGTTCACGTATCCGAAGCATGGAGACTTGCCTTCTCATCGCCGATTGTGAATTTGCCCTGTGTCTGCTGATTGTTCTCGGCAAAGTGCTGCAATTTCATCACCGGCTCCGTCTGTAAAACCGTAGTAAGGAATTTGACATTCTGTTTGGTGTATTCATGACCAGGCTTTTTAAGTCAACATCTGAGCCATCTCATACACATGGGACACCCTACGTAGACTTTGGTATCATCCGGCAAAGCGGCTAACGTTTTGTTCAAAGCCGTATTCATCTCCTCTGGAGTTCCTTCAAAGAATCTTCCACATCCTGCGTCTCCTTCAGTCACCATGATAAAGAGGGCCAGAGGTGTTCTCACCCCCAATAAAAAGTGTATCCCCTGTAAAGACTACCCGCTCATCACCGTCCTCCATAAACCAGCAGATACTGTCTTGTGTATGACAAGGTGTATGTAATGCTTTAACAGTGATACCAGACCCGATCTTGAACGTCTCATCGTGCTTTGGCGTCCGCGTCACTGCTTCGCAGTCTTTGCCGCCAATGACAGCAAGATCCTTAAATTGGGAAAGCTGGCCAAAGCATAAGTATTCTTGTAATCCGAATCTTGGTTTTGTAGCCGTACCATCTCCTTATTTCCTCCTGCATGGTCCCAGTGGCTGTTCCCCCGTATAAGCGGGCTTCCAGCCCAGCAGCCAAGGTATGACGCTTACTGATGCGTGTTCATTATGGCTGTCAAGTTGATCTTCCCTCCATCGACCTGCTCTTTCAAGACTGGCGCTACCCTATAAGAGCTCATTGAGTCCCATACGTGTGACTCTGGACTAGTGGAGCATACTCTGGCGGATTCGCAGGATCGATTATGACAGCGTCATTGGACTTGTCATCTTTCACTAGGTACGCATAATTGTTGCTGGACCCGGTCCCTACGTATTCAGAAGCGATCAGTGCCTTCTGGCTTCGCATGGCAAGCTCCTGAGTATCATTGGCATACACATTGGTATTGATTGAATATGCATGGCGCGTGAAAAGGCGAGCTGTCAAAGACGTCAGCATAGGCCGAGTGAAATACACATTTCCGTTGCTGTACACTAGCCGCGAGAGCTTTCAATGGCCTTCCGTTGAAAGGTTTTGTCAATACTCTCCCATTCATGGATAGATGGATTGACAGAACGATGTTGGGTTCGGGACATCTTCGAAATCTGATTACGCCGATCAGCCGAAAAAGGGAAGGTATCCCGAGTTCCCCCCAACTGCCTTGAGCCCCTCATCCCCGCACACGAAATTCGTACGGCCCGTCATGGGTTGAGAGGAGCTCCATATACGTAGGCTCATGCCCCGCAGACACCTACATGTCTCCAGAAATATCCCCCTTTTTAAGAGACCATCAAAAAGATGTCTGGTGCGTCTCCCCTCACGTCCCTTCTCTGGAAATACCACTAACCCCTTATAACAGCAGCAAAGCATTATCTCACTGACCCAACTTCTGCCGTTCTTTCAAATCTCAATTCTCTGACCCTCACTAATCCCTCTCTTCTCCTCGACGCCCCGAACAAGATCGTTTATCGTAATCCGTCCTCGATTTCGAATCCTCATAATGTCTCCGTGGTGTGCGGTGGTGGGTCGGGTCACGAGCCTGGCTTTGCGGGTTTCGTAGGTGATGGCTTGCTCACTGCCTGTGTTGCTGGTACAATCTTCGCTTCTCCGGGTGCAGAGCAGGTGAGAACATGTCTTCAGCATCGGCTGCCGAATGAGAGCAAGGGAGTGTTGGTCGTGGCGACCAATTACACTGGTGATGTATTGAATTTCGGTATGGGTGTTGAAAAGGCGCGGGCGTTAGGGAAGAAGGTGGAGATGGTGGTTGTGGGAGACGACGTTGGTGTGGGACGAGAGAGGGGCGGCAAAGTCGGTAGAAGAGGTCTATCAGGAACGGCATTAGTGGTCAAGGTAGTTGGGGCTTTGGCGGAACAGGGAGTTGGCTTGGCGGATTGTGCTAGGGTAGGACGTCTGGTGGTGGATAATCTGGTCAGCCTTGGGGCAAGTCTGAGTAGAGTGCACGTGCCTGGGAGAGGCATTGAAGAGGCTCGAGAAGAAGAGAAGAGACTGGGGCCCGAGCTGATAGAGATTGGGATGGGGATACATAACGAGCCTGGGTGTGAACAAGTCAAGACTGATTTGCCCGGCTTGGTGAAGATCATGCTAAAGCAGATGCTCGACCAAAGTGACAAAGACAGAGCATATGTGAAGATCGAGAAGACTGATGAAACGATATTGTTAATCAACAACTTTGGAGGCGTCAGCAACCTGGAGCTCGGCGCCATTACTAACGAGGTTGTTATTCAACTGGAGAAGAATTATGGTCTCAAGCCTCGCAGAATAATACAAGGAACGCTCTTCGGCAGCTTGGACGGGCCTGGATTTGTCGTTTCAGTTCTGAAATTGGCCGACACTAAATTGGGAGTGGGAAAATCGATCCTGAATTTGATCGATGCGCCCGTGAATGCGATAGGATGGCCGAGGTGTGTCACTGAAGAGACTTGGGAACAGAATCACGAGCCGCCACCACTGGAAACTATGGAACAAGAGCATGAGACGGAGCCAAGCAATTTGAAGCGTAAGTCTTGTCTTCCAAAAGTAGATTTCAATGGCTGATGGCGAGATAGTGGATCCATCAAAAATGAGATCGACGCTTGAACCTGCTTTGAAGAAACTGATTGCGTCCGAGGCGGAGGTGACCAGATACGACAGTGTTGTAGGGGATGGAGACTGCGGTATCGGTCTCAAGCGCGGTGCAGAGGCGATTTTGAAGGAGTTGCCGAGCATGACATCCGACGATGCCATGATGGCGTTTGCAAAGATTTGTCCGACCGTTGAGAACAACATGGACGGCACATCTGGAGCTTTGTATGCCATCTTCCTCAATTCACTTGCTTCTAACCTGAGAGCCCTGGATACATCATCGCCCACTCCAGTCACAGCCGAGATTTGGGCGAAAGCTCTGGCGACGTCAATAGAAGGGCTTGGTAGATATACACCTGCTCAACCGGGCGATCGAACCTTAATGGATGCTCTGGTCCCGTATGTGGAGGTCCTGCAGAAAACTCGTGACCCGAAAGAAGCCGCAAAGGCTGCAAAAGTAGGCGCTGACAAGACAAAAGGAATGAAGGCGAGTCTGGGAAGATCAGTATATGTTGGAGGCACAGGCTTCGAAGAGGTGCCAGACCCTGGAGCGTATGGTTTGAGTGTGTTCCTGTCTGGAATTGCGGACGCTTTGTAATAGCAAATCAATGCGATATTAGCGTAAATGTATCATACGAGGTCTTGTACGCCTGGTTCGTAGCCGTTGTTCCATTGCTGCCTTATGAAATCCATTTAGCTTAATAAAACAAGTATAACCGAATCCCCTCTCAGAAACCTATGCACCCAGAAGTCAGCACCAGTGGAGATATGAGTCATAGCAATAGAGGCCAGCCACATGGCACCCACATTTTGCTAATGAACCTGTCCTTGTTGACAGGTCTTCCCTTCTTCCCGCCTGATACTCTAGGTGTTTCCGTCCACATCTCCTTCACGTTTTCTAACACCATATTGCAATGCCGGTCGAAAGCCTTCACCCTTGCCAATAATTTTCGATTATTACGGCATGATATCAGAACTTGTGTATGCGATCGCACAGCAGTTTGGAGAATCGAAAGAGGGCCGGAAGTGAACTCGTGTTCTTCGAGGACAGAAATTTCAAACTCGCTGTCGCAGCATCAGCTAAAGAGCCACAGGACGAAAAGTAGGTAGACAAGGTCGGATTGAGGAAAACGCGATGCGACAACAGTGACGTGATGTGGGAAGACATACGTGAGTTCCATGCGAGGCTTGTTCAAGAGGTCTCTGCTTTATTGTTAGCCCTCGCAGACATATTGACGTCATAAGGCACGTGAATGAGTCACATACTGGATCTTCGCGTCCGCCATCTTGTTAGTATAAGAACCCAGTCCCCTCGTGCTCTGTTGCTAATTCAGGTCTGCGAGAGGAATAGAGAACTTCAAGTGCTCTCCCGTCTAGCGCTAGCTATATTTGGTCAAAGCTTGCCGCAGCCCTACTGACTAAGGTAGCTAGCGTTCAAGGGTTAGGGCTACGGCGACTTTGAGCGCGTGTATCTAAGACACGCTCAATTGCTCTCCGCGCTTTTCGTTCACAGCCTCTACGGGGGGGCGGAACCATTGAGCAGTTTAAACCCTCTTGGTAATCAGTATAGATACCTGAAGATCCCCTCAATCTACCTGGTCTCTCCTCTGTACTTCTCAAATTCCTTCGGCTCCGATCCGCGTCACGTACACTCGACTATGGTCAACCCTCCCTTCCGATCTTGCAGACATATCAGAGAATCAATCAAACAAAGCTGCAAAGCTAACTCCATAATTTCAATCATGTGATGTCCTCAGCTTTTACAATGCCAGATTACCGTCCACTTAGACCCGCCGCGTCTTCCCCAGGACCTCCACCTCAAAGAGCTGATCCAATACCCAGCACAGAAGATGTTTCAGTACGGCCAATGAGGCGTAAGTCTATAAAGTTGTTGGTTGAACCATGCAACTAAGCTGAATTCTGTACTATCTAGTGAAGGTGCTGTATTCCTTCGACGATGAAAACAAGACCAATTGTTTGGCACGATGGCCCCAATCCCTCGACATACGCACAGCATATCTTGACGAAAACACGCAAATTGGTGTCATCGAATTGAAAACATGTATTCAGGCAATTGTTGCTGCTAGTCCGGAATTAGTTGCAAAGTTGGGTCAAGACTACACAGTCTATGCGTACGACTACTCAGAGTACGAGACACCGCTGGTCGGGCAAGGAATGCTATCATGGGTCCTCGCATCTTCATCGGCTACACCATCTGCTCCGGCTCATCAGTCGCGCACTATTGTTACTGGACGTGTCTGCAAGAACATAATGGGACTCTTCTCCAGCAGCTCGCAGGAAACTCTAGAAGTAAAGCTTCGATTGGTTCCTGTACCAACATCACTGCAGAGCGAATACATTGAAAGTATGAAAAAGTATAGGGATATTAGCCAGCTAATGCCGGAGGGGTTTGATCCGCAAGCATGGACAACATTTCTCCAGGCAAACCCGAATTTCTTCCAACAGATCAGCCAGAGCAGAAGCCATTCTCCAGCAGTGGTGCCTGCGCAGACTGGAGGATATGGGATCGAGCATGTGCAACGGCTACTAAGTGGGGATAGATTTGCAACGAAGAGTGCTGAAGGGCAACGCATGCTCCCTCTCGACAATAGCTATTCTCTTCCGGAAGCGGGCGCCCAACTTCTCAGGCCTTCTAGTGCAGCGTCGAGCGTTCATTCCACGACAGCACCAAAACGGGGGAGAGGAAGGCCTGCGGGGCAGAAAGCAGCAGCACGCGGTCGTGGTGCTCGGGCGAAGAAAAATGCAACGAGGCCTGAATCTGTAGATCCTGGCTATGTAAGCAACGAGGAGCGATTTGAGGACGGACCAAGCAAGAAAAGAGCGAAAGTCACCCAAGCAGAATGGTCAGGCAAGACAGACTTTGGAAAGCAGCCTGAGTCCTTGAGAGTTGCAGCAAGCACGGCAGCCTCAGTACGGATACATCAGCCCACAGCTGTGCGTCCTTCTAACAGCCTGGCGAACGCGCTCGAAGGTCCACCAAGGGTGCCTACGCCAATCGCTGACACTTCCAACCGGATGCATAGGCCTCAGCTACCCCCACCAAGAAGCAGCTTACGGCGTGAGTCATTTGCTACGGAAAAGAAAACTTACGCGTCGCCTTATGTTCCTCCAGGATCTGTGAAACCTCCGGGATCGGCCATGACTTCTCCAGAGGCAAGCCAGATGGGAAGCTCCCCAGTCGATATTGCTTCTTCTCCCCCAGTTTACGGCGGTGGCTCGACTGCGCCTTCTAGCCCTAGATTACCGCCTTTATCTCAACGCTTTGATGATTCTGGTTTCATGAGCGGCACGATTGATGACCTTTTTGAAGACGATGAAATGCGGCCAATCGACGACGAGGACATGGAGGTTGCAGCTCAATACAGTAAACGTCCAGATTTACCGATTTTAAGACAAGATCCGGAGGCTCAAGTACCTGAATTAGAGCCACCCTATGAGCTTCCTCAGCTCATTCAGCAGGATGAGAAGGCCGCTGCCCAGTCAAGACAAATTGCAAAAAACGCTCGCCTCTTGAGTCGGACAGCGTCGTCAGGTGACATAGCTCTTCCGCCAATACCAGCGAGTGATCCCGTCAGACCCTCCGGTCTGAATCGTTCACAAACCTGGTCAGGGCACCAAGCGCCACACCCAGTCTCGGACACCACTTCAATGCCTGCAGCAACGGAAACCATAGAAAGACCGACATCACGTAACCGAAAAGGAAGTGAAAGTGGCAGTGGTTCCGGCGCTAGAAGAAAGCAGGCGATCCAGAGCAAGCTCGCTTTATCTGTTGCGGCTGGTGAAATGCCACCATTTTGTGAGAACTGTGGAGCTATCGAGACACCGACATGGCGGAAGGCGTGGGTAAAGATCCACAGTGGCAGTCCAAAGCATGTCGTTATATCAGAGGAAGAGGGAGGTATCATCGCTTGGCAGACTTTACAGACTGACAGCAGCGGGCAAATATGTCTTTACAGGATCATCAAGAAATCAGTGCTCAAGACTGATGAAGGCTTTACAGAGGTTCTGTTATGCAATCGTGAGTATCCATCGGCATTGTTTCGTAGAAATATTCTGACTGGTTTGCAGCTTGTGGTCTATGGTTACACACGCGCAAATGCATGAGACCAAAGGAGGTCTGGGAAAAGCCGCAATATGGTGGCGATGGAAGGCGAAAGAGGTCTAACAGCCACAAGAAGCAGCAGACCGAATCAGGATCCGAGCAGCCTGCAAGCGACACATCAGGTACAACAAAGTCCTACACAAATGCTTCCTCGCCTGCGTACGAGGGCGGGCAGACAGAGAATATAGAAGCAAACCCCCAGCTCCCTCCCATGAAACACCGAAGGGCATCAAGTGTCCAACTCACATCGCCCCAGAGCAAAGCCAGGATGAACGATGCTTCGGCATTAGCCGCCTTGGAACGGGCTATCAGGTCCTCTCCCCATAAATTTACTGGTAGCCAGCACTCTCCCATCGAGGTCGGGGATCTCACGCCGCAGCCAACACGCCGTATACTCTTCCCTTCGCCAACCCAATCGAAGGAAGCAAGGTCGAAATGTAACTCCGCCACTCCTTCAGGCTCTCAAGCTAAATCAAGAACACTTGAAGACACCTTGAATCGTAAGATTGACCAAGCTGATAAGGAAAATTGTCCGCCTACCACGGATGACGATGGATTGGACCAACTTTTTGAGGAAGATCCATTCATAAGCGCTCGGTCCACTACCCCCACACCTACAGGCTCGAGTCGAGCCTTAGTCTTTAAAACGCCTACGAGAACACCAGGAAGACTTCCGCCAACAACAGGGGACTTTTTCTCCTCGGCGGCCAAAGCCCTGCTGCGGCATCAAACAACTCCTAAACATACCCCCGTAAGGGACAACCTACCGCTTGGCGAGTTAAGCCCTTTTACGACTCATTTGAACAAGCTTCTTTCGGATGCAAATAATGGCAGTCCAGGCTCCCAGAGCTTCGAATTTCTCTCATTACCTTCTTTGCACAATACCCCTGGCCGTCAAATGCAAACGATGGATTTCGACTTTTCGCAATTCGACTCCCAAGACTTATTGAGTACTGATGTTCCCATGCCGAGCAGTCCACCTGCTTGGTTTGGCGTTTATGAGGATCCCATTGAAAAGGAGACTGGCACTCTATGGGAAGACTTTGCATTGCCTCATTCCGATTCAACGCCGGATGACGATGTGCCCAAAGGCAGCAAAGCAGATACGCCAGATATAGAGCTCGACGAAAACACGAGGCCTGATGCTGGTATTCAAGCCCAAGCTTAAAGCATACTATATGAAAGGCGTGCATTGATGTCTACTACTGTATATAGCATGTCGAAACGGCCTAAGCTGCATTTTGCCATCGAAGCCTTTAAGACGGCTGTCTCGATTGGCTTTACATAGAAATAAGAATAGGAGACCCAGTTCTGTGGGCAAGATCATTTCACCACTGCCCGACTAAACTTTCTCAGAAGGCGAAGGTGGCAGATTTGTTCTATAGATGTGTATCAATAGGTCAGTCAGACAACGACCAGACTGTGCAGCACAACCCTACGTCATTAGACCAAATACGGACGGGTCCTTTCGAAAGGTAAGCTGACAGGATATGGACGCGGATTGTTTTTGCCGGTCGAGTACGCTGATTGGATGGTTCGGATAAGGGCCGATACCGTCGTAGTAGTCACGTCCAAGAGGGATTCATTGCGGACTCTCGTCCCACTACACCGATAGTACATGGTATTGTTGCCCACAATACATCGTTGATGTCCTTGTGCTCTGAATGTAATGATTTTTCCTACACCCCACATTCCAAATCCATCCTCGATACGTATTCCGGTAGCCGTTTCTCATAGCTTTTCAACACGTATCAAATAATCAACGACATCCCTCTTCTCTTAATCATTGCTTTCATAGAATATCTCCTTATACCTATGCGTAGCATCCACCACCGCCTCCACAGCATTGAAATCTAGCATCACACCCAATATCTCAGTCATGAAACCACAATGACACAAGAAGACGAGCAATTACGCACCAATATTTCCCCCAAAATCCGTAGCCTGCAGCACCTTAACGCTTAAATCCGGTTGCACTTTCCCCACAACCTCTACGGCGCTGTTCAGGCTCAAATGCGCATCCTATAGAAACCATCAGATATGACCACTCCCCGCTACAATTTTGGTTCACTGGCTATGGCTGGGGAAGTCGTACCCTATTTAGGTGCAGATTTATAGAGCCATTGGCATCAATGGTAGCTGTTTCCCCGCGAAGGGAAACTACTTTGCCGAGGATGCGGACGATTTGGTTGGTGAATGAGTCGAGATATTTGGCGCTGATGCGGGGGGTTGCTTCGGAGGCCATTGCTGATGGAAGGGCGGGAGGGAGGTTAGTCGGTGAGATGAGGGTGGTGGAGGATGGGTGGAAACACGCGTGAAGTGGTTCGGCGCGTCGGCACGTGATCGGGCTTGGCGCTTAAATATGGGTTCTTAGCAACCGCGCATTCACAATTTAATCCATCTAAATCTGATGTACGCATCGTTACTCTCTATGATCCGTGCAGTACCATGTACCTTTCAGTCTCATACAAGTTGTTTTGATCCCAGGGTAGTTGCTAAATGTGTCCCACAATAGTTCCCTAGCATGTTTCCATTCCACCATGATCCCGCGCACAATCCCAGTTTTTCACTGCGATTTCTTGCGATTTCTGAAACTGCGATGCGAGGCTGCCAATTGCGCGGGTAATGCAATGCTGCGAGTTGCATTCCTCTTGCGGTATGATCATGCGTTTTGAAAGCGATTGGAAGATACGGGACCGAAAAGGCCGGGGTAGGACTATGAGAAAAGAGGTGATTGGGTGTCATCCCGACCACTATATTTTGCTGAAAAAACGAGTTCATCTGTTCTGGCCGTGTCGGCAATGAGACCGGTTGATGTCGCAGGTTGGCAGGTAATCTTACTATCGAGTTGGTCTTAAATAGTGATTCGCGGGTTCGTAAATTTTGGCGTAGAAAACTCGGTCTGACGCATGCCACCATTTATACTACACCGATAGTACATGAAGATCCTGTTTTGTCATTTTTCTTGACGCTTTTCACGTGGAGAATATCGGAGCAGGCTTACATTAAGACATAGCCTGGTGTTATGCTGATCTCACAGAAAGCTGTTTTGGGTTACCTTCGTATGACAAGCTGAGGACGTTAAGAATGCCTCGAGGCCCACACTCTCCTGTTTCTCTCTTCTATCCTACTCGCTAGCCGATTTCTCTCCGTTCATCATGTTGTCTAGAACTCTTGAGACTGTTTCTTTGGCCCTGAGCCTGTCCTCTCTTTGCCTCAAGGTCGGGGCTTCTCCAAGTCTCAAGCCAAGACAACTCCCAGCAAATGCTACAGGTGTGACTACAATCAAATCACCAACCGGTGTCACAATCCGCTACAAGGAGCCCGGAAAAGATGGCATTTGTGAGACTACGCCAGGCGTTGGCTCGTACGCTGGCTACGTAGACCTTGCTCCAGATTCTCACACATTTTTCTATTTCTTCGAAGCACGACATAATCCGCATACAGCGCCTCTCACGCTATGGTTGGAGGGCGGGCCGGGTGGCGACTCGCTCGTTGCTCTCTTTTCAGGTATGTACAAATGTCGTGCTGATCTCAGGCATTGATTGATTGAGGGGACTAGAAAATGGGCCTTGCAATGTGACGCAAAACCTAACAACTGTTGTGAATGAAAACTCCTGGAACGAAGTATCAAACATGCTGTATATCTCACAACCACTAGGTGTTGGCTTTTCGTACGCCGAAGAAGTGACTGGTAGTTTCAATTCATTTACAGGTGAAGTGGAAAATGCTACCTTTGGCGGCGTGACTGGGGAGTGGGCCTACGATCCTTCCCCGGTTGGCACGACAGAGACGGCAGCCATGGCCACATGGCACGTTCTTCAAGGTTTCCTAAGCGCTCTTCCTCAACTAAACGGAAACGTGTCAAACAAGACGTTCAATCTCTGGACTGAGTCCTACGGTGGCCATTATGGCCCATCATTCTATAACTACTTTTACGAACAGAATACATTGATCGCAAATGGAAGTATTAGCGGGACTCCACTCATCTTCGACACGCTTGGTATTGGCAATGGTCTCATCAGCGAATCAGTTCAGGCGCCCCACTACCCAGAGTTCGCTGTCAACAACACCTACGGAATCAAAACGGTCAATGATACAATTTACGAGTACATGAAGTTCGCCTTGTACATGCCAGGCTCCGGCTGCCTCGATCTCTGTGACCAGTGCAAGAAGGCCAACAGATCAACATATGTCGGTCAGCAGTTCTGCTTCCAAGCAGCCAGTCAATGCATGAATAATGTTGTAAATCCATACTTTATATACAGCGGCCGCAGCTTCTACGAGTCAGTAACCCTTCCCCATGACCTCGATTCTTATTAATAACGATCCCCAGCATCCGCCACCCGTACATGGACCCAACCCCGCCAACCTATTTCGCACAATACCTCAATCTCCCTTACGTCCAGAATGCTCTCGGCGTCAACCTCAACTATAGCGCGAATACCGCCGTTAGCGAGGGCGTCTTCTACGCCTTCCAACAAAGTGGTGATTATGTCTATCCTAACTTCGTTACGGACCTCGAAATGATCCTCAACAACGACGTCCGCGTTGCCCTCTATTACGGCGATGCCGACTACGCCTGCAACTGGTTCGGCGGGCAAGCCGTCTCCCTGGCCCTCGATTACAACCACAGCGCAGAGTTTGCTGCTGCTGATTACGCACCCTTCGTCGTTAATGGAGAAGAATTTGGTGAAGTGCGGCAGTATGGAAATTTCAGTTTTACGAGAATCTATGAGTCAGGGCATGAGGTGCCCTTCTATCAACCAGTGGCGGCCTTGGCCATGTTTCAGCGAGTACTTGGAAATTTGGATCTGGCTACTGGAATGGAGGCGTTGACGGGAACATATGCGACGAATGGGACCGCCAACGCAACGCATACGGAACCGTATGTGGCTATTCCGTCCATCAGTGGTATGCCAGCATCGCAGAGTTATACGGCTGCTATTACGAACCCAATTACGAGTGTGCCGCTTGAGAGTGCGACGCCGGGTTTGTATGGGAAGTTTGTGAAGAGGGAGACTGATGCCTAGACTCAGCATTCTCACATAGGCAGAGATCAGTCTTCCCTGAGAGAAATCTGTAATTTTTCAATTATTAAGTATCGAAGTATACAGTCTCCGCAGCATCATAAGGTGACTTGACCAACTCTCCGCCCTTCCACACATACATAATATTGCTAGGCTTGGACATGAGGTCGATATCTTCCAACGGATTCTCGTTCATGGCAATCAGATCCGCATCATACCCCTCCTTCACCTGTCCTGAGAGCGGCGCCTGCGGGCCCAGTGTCTCTGGTGCTGTTGCCGTGCACGCCTCAATAGCCTGCAAAGGCGACATACCCGCCTCGACCGCATAATACAATTCCTTTCCATTCCGCCCATGTCCCAGCAACCCATCATTACTCATATCCAGATCCGTGCCTAGAGCTATCTTCACGCCCTTCTTCACCGCCAGCTTATAACTCTCCTCATGCGCCTCCGCCATGCGCTTCAGCTTCTCATAGCTCTCGGGCTCCCACAATTCAGCCAACTTTAACCCCGCCACAAACACGGACCGTGTCGGCACAAGAATGGCATTCCTCTTCACCATCTCCTTTACAACCTCCTCATCCAGATAACTCCCATGCTCAATCGTTTTGACGCCCGCCTTCAAGCATGCCAAAATCCCCTCCCGCCCGTGACAATGCGCCGCGACAATCCTTCCTGCGCGGTCGGCCTCTCCCACAAACGCGCGTAGCTCCTCATCCGAATACTGCCGATTCCTCGGATCATCCAATTCACTTCCAGCGCCCCCAGTTCCACAAATCTTGATCAACCGCGCGCCTTTCCGCAATTGCAGCCGCACTGCCCGCACACACCCATCCACCCCGTCCGCAATCTCCGCCGGCGACCCCTCTTCATTCACGTGCTGCACGACTCTTAGCGGAAGGCTGTGCTTGTCCGTATGGCCCGCCGTCATGCCAATCGCCGAGCCGGCACCGTACACATTCGGCCCGCGCACGACACCTTCGGCGACAGCCTTGGCGACGTCCGGGCCGAACCCGCCAACGTCCCGCACGGATGTGAAGCCTGCGTCGAGGGTCGCGGCGGCGTCGCGCGCGAGACGGAGCCCGGTATGCACACGCGAAGTGGCAAAGTAAGATGATATCTTGAGAGAGGTCACGCCGACAAAGTGTACATGGCAATCCCACAGGCCGGGGAGGAGGTAGGGGACGTGACGCCTTGGGAGGTCGGCGGAAAGTTCTTTGGAGGGGCCTACCCAGGAGACTTTCGAACCCTTGATGATGATAGCGGCGTTGGGGACGGGCGGGCCATGGCCAGGGATGAGGAGGGATGTTGTTATGGCATGGCGGGAGTCTGAGGGTGAGTCTTGGAATGATGCGCTGCTGGTCATCATGGAGTGCGTGGTCTGTAAATGGCGAGTAGATGGGCGTCGTACTTGGAATCGGATTTTGTGCTAGGCTTGGAGTGTCGTCCTGGTATAGGCGTCTGGATAAGGGATCCGAGTTTCTCAAGGAGACAATTTTCGGTGCTGAGGTGCTTGTCACGAGTCTCGCTTCTCAAGACAAGAACGCCAGAGTGGGCAAACCGGCTCTGGTGGAGTTCACCCAGTAAGAGCTGGTGGAGCGTGGTCAATGAATGGGAGGAGAAACACGAGAATTTGGTCTGCAGAATGTAACGCAGTCGTCACAAGCTACACTCGTCCACGCATTAGAGAGCAGAGTCCTGCCGTCTGTGACAGCGCGATTTGCTAGGCTTGTTGAGATAACGTAGTAGGCTCTGGAATTCAATGCAATCCCACTGGCAAGAGGGTAGCAATCGTCTGGGAGCGAGAAAGGCATGATGACAGAGTATTCCGTATGGCATTGGTGATAAAGGAAATTTAGCCGAACATGCACTGGAAGCACGGCTTGGGGGGAAAGCGACTAGGAGCCCTAATATGCGGGTGCGGGTACTTCATACCTAGGGGCTCCCGTGTCTACTACGATAATTGCCGCGCCGATGTTTTTGGTCCCCCCCGAAGCACAGGAGTGGTTCATCTTACGAAGATTGACGGTGCCATTGGTGTATTGGTGTATTGGTGTATGCAAAAAGGTAACGAATCCTTGGCGCCGAAAATCAAAAAAAAATTCCCCCGCGCATGAATTTTGAGCAAATTGCATACAAACTTGAATTAGCAATAGAGCACTTTTTCTCACTTAACTTTCCTTAGATCCGGTATTATTTATTACTCCTATATAACTCTATAATCATTTAAGCCAACAAAAATATTTTCGAAAATTTTTGAAAAGTTTTTTAAATTTGTATGGGGAAATCATGCGCGGGTGAATTTTTCTTTGATTTTCAGTGCCAAGGATTCGTTACCTTTATGCATACACCAATACACCTTGACTTGATGCATAACAGATCGCTTTTCCGCATAAAGCTTTCCCCCGAAGCATTAGAATGTCCACAAATTCTTGTATTACCTGTCAGCCGCAAATCTACATGCGTCTGCCTTAGGGTCAGCCGCAATGACTGCTTTCTCTGGGCAAATCTCCGCCTGAGAGAATAAATGCCTATCTTCCTCCCTTACAGCAGCCCAACAACCCTTCCGTGCAATCACCTTATCTCAGCCAATGGGATCAATGCCACGACTCCATCTTACATGCATAGCAGATCGCTATGCCGCATAAATAAATGCCTTCCGTACAGCTACATTATCTCGGCTAATGTCATCAATGCCACGACTCCTTCGCGCATCTAACCTATCTTGTCGAAATCGGGAAGCCAATTGTCCGAGAGGTTGAAGTGCTCCCGCACCTTCGTCAGGTACGGTGAGTCGGCAGGGCAGTTTTTGAAGTTGTCCCACTTCTGCGGATGCTTGAAGAAATGGTCTGTGAAGCAGGCACTGCGCTCTTGGGCCCAGGTATTGAGGGCGGACCAGTCCCTGCACTGATGTGTTTGGACGGTCAATTCGCTTCCGTCCGAATCCTTATTCGGCCTCTGAACGCTCATAAGTGTCTACAAAGCAGAGATTAACAAGTCTAATCCTGTTAATGTCCGGACTTAGTGAGCATCTTACATCGTCTGCATGGCATATGATCTCCTGGCGGAAGCGATCAAGGCAGTGAACAAGATGGAAGTAGTGAAGACTCTGGTTGTGTCCCCGATGAGCCTCTGTAATGGAAATGTAGAGCATTCTCTGAGGCAGTCGGTAAGCTTCCCCCGTGATCATGCTGGATTTCATCAATCCTTACTAGACAGTGGAGATAGTGGAATGAGGCCAGTATGTATACTCCTTTGCTCGAATCCCATGGGAATTCGTAAGTTGCCGGAAGCTGCTTCTCCCTAACGAAGTTGGCGTCTAGGGCAACAACCCCTGGAAAATCTCCCAGTCTTTCCCATAGGAAATCCATGTGCGTCTCGTTTGGTGTCGTGGAATACTGGGTGTCGGAAGGTAGTGGGATTTCTTGAGAATACTTGAGATTGACTAACGCCATCAATACTTGCATTCCCATGAGCGTGGTCTTCTCGAACGTACCGTAACGACTACTAGGCTCTGACGAGACACGATCTCTGATATATACAAACCCTACAAGGAGGGACATGTTCAAGCATATAGAGATGGCAAGAGTTGCCATCAAGCTCCAAGCTTTCCATCTGGGAAGTGATACGTCCTTTGGACCTAGAGTGCGCTCGCATGACGAGATTTTTTCGCCGGCGTACTCATCATAAGCTGAAAGTAGTGCTTCTGTAGATTTGAGACTCATTTTCCGTTCAGTGCGAAAGTAGGTACCCTCAAGGTGTGAAAATGATCACTAATACTGAACGTATGGACTAGTATCAATAAGAGAAATAAGTATCGAATACGCTAGACCGTCAATTCGCTGGCACCACTGGATTAAATCTGCAGTACTATGGAAAGGAGACAGATCATAAAGAAATTTTAGGTGACGTCGATGAGCCTAGGCACCACAAGCTGAAATCCTTGCTACGCCTTGCATGAGCTGATGGCGTGCCACGGATATTGTCGATGCCAACCTGATTGTGCTGCCTTACCGTACCTGCCTTAGCCAGTTGTACGTCAAGTGCAGTGAGACGGAGCTGAGCTGAGCTGAGTTGCATTCGGTACATTTGCCCGATGGCCTAGAATCCTGCACACCCTACTATCAAAGTTGGAAGGTGCGCTTGTATGACGGACTTCGACCGAATACGAATCCACAGCGGCGTAGGAGAAGAATGTTCTTAGCAACTGAAAAAAGCGTACAGTATATATAGGACCAGTGCCTTTCTCAGAATTCCAACTTACCTACAATTCGAGTCTCTCATCTAACTTGCGCTTGAACTTCAAGACACAGACCGTATCATCAAACATCCAGAATCATGCGCTCCTCCACTCTTGCTGCGTACCTCATGGCAGTCTTTCTGGGCTTCACCACTCTTGGAGTTGGGTCTCCCATGCCAGGTATGAGTCTTCCATACCTATTGAGCCATATACGATGCTGAACCGTTGCTGTAGCACCGCTGGACGAAACTGCAGAATCTGATGCGGACGTGGACACAGCTCATGTTGTGAGCTTCTATGGCGAGTCGGGGGGAGATTAGATTCATTATAGGCAGGTGCTCTCTTCATGGTTTCATTAATGTAAGCTTTGGGAACTGACAGTAACTTGCAGGCAAGCCGCGAGTTAAATCAAGTTCAAGACTCGGAATACCTTGCCATAAGAAAGTGAGAAGGTGTATTGGTATCGACCACAATCTTATGTACTTTGTGCGAGGAGAGACTGGCCATTTCGTATCTATTGCGTAATATAATTAACTTGTTTCTATGAGTTGAATTGACGATGTTCAGTCTCACCGCACGGTGACCGTTCCACTCTTTTGAATGCTTCTCGATAATGAATACCCATCGAATGGATTGAAGAGTCTCAATTTTAGTGGCATTCTATGAAGTTGAAGTAAAGCCGAATCCTCCTCTTTTGCACCTCATCAAAGGTCAATACTTATTCCGCTTCCGTTTAAAGACCGTCAGCCTTTTTCTTACAAACGGGTGGACAATTGTTATCGATTTGTGGCATTCGCGCCTTGGCACTGTGGGTGGAGATGGCTACACTATCATCAATATTTCTCTTGAATTACCACATTAGATTGTTTCCTTATTATAACTGTCTTTGTTGATGTAGTCTGTACACTGTACTTAATTGGCCATGAATTAGTCACTCGGGCGAAGCGTTTTGTAGATGACGTAGGAATACGACACACACACACAGACACACTAAATTCGGTTGCATTGCATCCTGCAGGGTTTCAGCTCAATGCCACACCGACTCCTGATTGGAAGGTAAGACCGACCAGGATTGTGAGCATGATCGGTTGCACGCTCTTGGTCTTGCTCAGCATCTCATATTGCAGATAAGGCGCCAGCCCCCACAGACATGTAATTGGTGCTGAGTAGATGGACTGTGCCGTCGGAATGCGAGCCTCGGTTCTAATTTTCGCCGTGATAACGATCAGCAATTTCCATGCGCTCTCTGACGTGCCCTACCTTGTTTTTCATGCAGCGGATAATTCAGCAGGATGTCCCGGCGAGGGAGGACGGTTGTATGGCTGCAAAGGGTATTCCTAGCCCGGACTTTGTTTAAGTCGCTGCCGCTCCCGCTCCCTTCCCATTATTATGCTGAGCGTCTGCTCAACAACACCTTCAGGTAGTCGCATACACTCAAAAGCATGGTTAGGTAAATCCGCCTCTGACGACTTTGTCACTTTGAACTCGGCATTTTCTTGCTTCCCAGATAACGTTCACAAAGAAGGATGAGTTCTCCAGTGTCTACAAGCTCGATGATCGGGCTGTCAGCCTCGTTGATGGGGCTAAGCGTCATTGCTGTCGGTCTGCGTTTCTATGCTCGGAGGCTTCTGAAACTATCTTTTGGAATTGACGACTGGTTAATGATCCCGGCTTTGGTAGGTCTGGGGCTTCGTGAATCCTCGTCTGTTGCTAAGCACCTATCTGATATCAGGCGTGCTTGATTGCGTCGGCTGTCACTTATATAATTGGTCAATTCACACAAGCTGAGATCTCTCGAGTTGAGTGACTGATCTATATGATGTAGGAGGGGCCAACCACCAGCTTGGTAATTCAACGGACTTCACAGAACCGGGCGCAGAGGAAGGGCTTTCAGATCAGATCGTGTTTGGCTACAAGGTATCAATTCCCCGGTCCGAGGTAGTCATGTCCATTCCGCTAAAAGCGTTATCCATTAGGCTGAGTTTGTTGCCCTCATTCTTCAGCCTTGGATCCTCGGACTCGTGAAAACAAGCATTGTGCTCTTTTATCGGCGCGTCTTTTGCACAGGGCAACGAACCTGGTTCTCTATGCTTACCGCCGCCTTTATCGGTTTGACGGTCATGTGGACATTAGTCTTCTTCTTTGCAATCTTGTTTGAATGCGGAACAGACATCCAAGCTGGCTGGGGCACGTATGAGGAGTTCAACGCGCGCTGCGATAACACAGTCATCCTTGACGAAGTCTACTCGATAATAGATTTTATTCTCGACCTAGTTGTGTTCATCGTGCCTCTACCGATGGTATTTATCGACTCTGATCTATTGGTACTCGCTGACTCTGTAAATTTAGATCTGGGGCCTGCAGATGTCAACCCAGCGGCGTCTCGCCGTCTCACTGGTATTCGTGATCGGCGCGCTGTAAGGCTCTTCTTCCCCTATTATCTATAGTGGTGCTCAGCAATGGCTGCTGATTCCGCATTGCGTGACAGCGCTTTAGTCGCATCGATCCTCAGAATGGCCGTCATCATCAACATTGCTCAGGGCAATGGACAGAATACAGGTATGAGTAGCACCCGCGTTCCGACTTTGAATCACGATCTAACATCGACGTCAGAAGCACTTGGCTCAAACGACCCTTCGCGTAAACCCCCCAGAAGCTGCAACTCCAATAATTTAGCTCACAATCCACTCAGTGCAAACAGCAACCTTTCTATACTGGACCATGCTCGAGCAAGGTCTGGCCACTATCGTCGCCTGCCTTCCCACGCTCAAAGTCCTCTTCAGCCTCAAATCCCTCGAGTCTGTCGTCCACAGCGTCCGATCCATGCTCTCGCTCGACTCACTCCACTCTCAAGGCTCGCGTCATACTGGACAGCGGTATCACACGCAAACGGCGACCTCTTTCGGGACCGACGGGTCGCAGACGGCAATCACCAGCGGCAAGCATCCAGAAGAAGACCTCGAGGAGGGCGAAGCGGAGCCTCCTATCCCCATGGTACCACAACTGCGCGAGGCGAGGCTCTAAAAGATCCTGCGATCAATGTTCACTGATTTATCTTGGATTTTTACTGCGGGGGCATTAGCTCAGCGGATCTCCTGTAGAACGGCTACACTGGCAGCGACGATCTTAATCGGTTGTCCTCAGAATCTCAAAGCGACGATTGAGGAATCTTGCTATCATTCGTATCATTGTCAACATTGTTCATCAATGACTCAGTGACATCAGTGACCCGATCACTTTGCCGATGGCGCAACAACTAGAACTCTCTGCTGCGCTGCTTGTGTCTATCGTGCCTGTAAAAACCTGTGGTAGCGCACTATTTTATGCTGAAATAGCAGGTGCACACACCAAAAAATTGCACAACATTTCCAAAGAGCTCCACCATCAACCATCTGTTTGACCCCCAAATCGGGCAGAATCGAAGCTATACTTTTGTATCTCCTCTTGCCCCTGTTGTCCCCTTGTAGGAAACTCGTCGTTGCCCTGTAAACCCACTACCACCATAATCCCCGTCCCCGTGACCACATATGTAGCACCCCACCACCAATCTTTTATTTGATACCAAAATGGACGGAATTGAAGCTGTATGCTTGGATATTCTTTTGCCCCCATCTACCACCTGATATCAGCCCTTATCGTTGCTCTGTAACCCCACTATCGTCGCCGCTCAGTGAGTAGTCTTATTTTCGGATCAGGCAATGCCTGGGTAGTCTCTAGACAGTCAAATGGCTATTGGTAGTGATATATGAAGCAGGGCGGGGGGGGGGGGGGTGTGGGGGGTAAAGAAGCGTGTACGGAGCGCCAGGGGTAGAGCATCAATCTGAGAGGGGTGCTGATAACTTAGTAGTATAGTTGTTGGGCGATGATGAGGACTCCTATTAGGGGGAGAATGGGGGCAAAGTTTATGATTATACACTATCTATATTAACTAATTAAATAGCGCTTAGGGTATCAAGGTAAATTTACCTAGTACTCGATTAGGGTATAAGGTAGGTAGGAGTAAATATTCTAACAGAATATTTGAAGACAGGCTCCGCGTACATCAGTAAAAGGCGCTAGTGGTGGGCTTGGCATCGGCCAATAGATTCTCCTTCCGGTGTTACGGGAACAAATTCCTAAATTCAATTCTCCATCTCAACTATATGTGAGGCTACGAAAGGTGATCGATGATATTTCCCCTCATAAGGTATGGGACATCAAGATTCCAAATTCGTCTCTCGAGGCTACATACCTTTTTTACCCCTCCTTGTCAACATTCGAACAGAAATTTGAATAATGTCTCCCCTGTGCTTCGGAATGACGCGCAACATGAGTCGCACGGAATACAGCTGGGAGAGCCATCTGCAAGAAGAGATAATACTAGTGTACCCTATTGGCGTCAGTCCAAGAGCATTGTTACCATTGGTGCCCCGGCTCTTGCGGAATCGAGTCCGGACAGCACCTTAAGCGACGCACTTGATGAGGGCTGCAATGCTGTTGGCGCAGGGCACGTACGGCATCACCTTGCTTCTGATGCTACTAGGGTTTCTCCGGCCCCCACTCAAACAGAGTCGGCCAGATCGTACCTTGAGACCCCTTATCAAGCGCAGGGTATGTCCTTTGCTATCGCGAAGAAGCGCCTTTTGGAGGCTATAAGACTGGATGACCCTCATACCCTKCTTGTAGAGTTTTGGGAACAATCGAGAGATCCTGCAATTCTGGCCGCCATTCCTGCAACTACGTTTTCAGAGATACTTCGACTACTCGATCGCAGACGAGGGTTCGTTGCATTTTTCCGCGAGTACAAGCAGTGGCATCCGAAGCACTACTGGATGTTACTCGATCTAGATCGCCAATTTTATCAGTCTCTGCAAGACTGCAGAACGCTATACCATGATATCTGGCGCAGGCGATCGAGGTCGGTGGGACACATAGGCGTCCGGGAATATGCTGGATTTCTCAGATTGGCACGCAATACCTGGAATGGGGAGGCGGCATTATCGCTTATGAAAGATATGCTCCGCAGAGACGTGCAACCTGATGCAATATGTTATAACCTATACTTCGAAGCAAGATGCTGGTCTGATATGTGGAACCCTCACGAAAGACAGCTGCGGAGAGTTATTCCTTTCAATCAATACATCCGCCAAAAACATCCCATTCGAACCTCCGCTGATATGACGATCAAGGGCTATAGAATTGAGGAGGGAGGCTTAAAATCGGAGGTGACTCGTATGTTCATGAAGATGATTGGAGAAGGGACTATGGCCGATACAACGGCCTTTGGTCATCTCATGACTGCCCTGGCCAGAGAAGGTGACCTAGACGGAGTCAGATCAATTTTACGGAAGATCTGGGACGTTGATGCTGATGCTATTCCTGAAGCCGACAATGAGTACCAGAACGAGCCGCTCATTCCGCGAGATTCCCCAGTATATCCCAATCAGGCGCTGCTCTTCGTCATCGCCCATGTGTTCGGTTCCAACAATGACGTTCCGACAGCTGTAAGACTGGTAGACCAGTTTTCACGCAAATTCAAAGTGCCTATACCTTATATTGCTTGGAGTGAGTTGCTCGAATGGGCTTTTGTTCTGTCTACTAGACGCTACAATATCAACGAAGTACGGGGTGTGGAACTCGGAAGGGTTCCATTGGACAGCGTTCGAAGTCTATGGGATGTTATGATCTCGAAACCTTATTGCATCCAACCAGAAATTGAGATGTACGACTTGATGATTCGCAGCATGTGGAGACAGTTGAAAATGAAGCTCATGTTGCAATTTGTAACCGAAGGGGTCAAGATTGCTCGAAAACACTTCGAACAACACCGGAACCTTGTACGTATGAAGGATTATTTGGAGAAGAAAGGAGCCTATGGCGCAGATGCCAAGGATCTTGCGTATTACAAACGCCGTATAGACGTCGCGCATCGCAGACGTTTCCAGAGCTTTGTAGCTGTCCATAAGTGGTTTAAGTTACTTCTATCCAAAAGAAGATGGATTATTGATAGAGACCATTACTTGATTATTTGGGAGCGTCAAGGTATACCTAATGTGGTCAAGGCCTTATGGCAATACCGGGCAGCTCGCGGCGTGCAATACAGCGCGACTACTGGCTTTGTCCACCTCAGAAGGACTCGGGAGACTCCGAAAATTGATTCGTATTTGGACCGTGAAGAGGAGTTTGGGTATCAAATGGAGACAGAGTTCCAAGGCGAGACCGATGCTGAGGTGGTGGCTGAAGATGGCGAAGAGCATGAGAATGATACGCGTCCTTGGTTCGAAGATTGACGTGGAGTGGGCGAAGGGCGTCCTCGAAAGGCTACATCACCACAGCTCTACACGCCAATGCCGAGTCAAGTATGTAATGCCTTCGGGCATATGATCACAGGCTTAGCTTCATGGATTTGACGGCAAATTGGAACATCCAAAGATTCTCAGTCAGCAATGCACGCTTCAAGCAGAGCATAAATAGGAATATGCTAACACATGTATTACAGAACGACCAAATTGTGGGCACAGAAATATCCGCAAATTACTTAATATGTGGAACTTAGCCTCTGGACCAGGTATTCGCCGCTGTTGATACCCGGGTACTTCTTTCCTCCCTTTTCGCCTTCCCACGTTCCTGGCAACGCCTCAATCCACCGATCAAAATCCGGATTGCAAAAATACGCCACCGAATACCTCGGCAGGTATCCTTCGTTTCGCTCATTCCCCTTCAACGGCGGCTCCACAACTCTGTGCTTCGTACTCCTAATCATATCATTACTCCACCTCGCCAACAAATCCCCAGCATTAACCACAATCGTTCCCTCCCTCGGCTCCACATCTAACCAACCCCCGCCACCCGGCCTCTCCACCTGCAACCCTCCCCTCTGATCCTGAAACAACAAAGTCAGGCTCCCATAATCACTATGAGCCCCTGCCCTGACCCTCTTCCCGCCCTCGAACCCACCCGGCGCAACAGCAGGATAATGCAACAACCTCAAAGTATTATCCCCTGTCCTCACAAACCCATCAAAAAACTCCCCATACAACCCCATCCCCAGCGCTATCCCCCTCATCAGCGCCGCATGCACCTCCTTACACTTCTCAAAAAAACCCGCCATTGTCAACCGAAACTCCGCTCCCTCCCTATCCAACCTATCCGGCCACCGATTCTCATGACCCTCCTCCCCCTCCCGCCCAATCTCAAAACTCTCCTTCAAATCCTCGCCCCCAGCCTCTCGGTCTTTCGCTACCTCCTCTTTTGTCATGCCATCACTCACTTTTTCCCGGCCCTGGCGGACATAGCCGCGATTTGCGGCTGCTGTCGTCCATGCGAGGCTATCCTTTTGTTCTTGGGGGCGGGCGAAGAAGCGCGCGGATTGGATGAAGACGGAGTCCACGAGAGAGGGGGGGATGAGGGGGGAGTAATCGGTTAGGTATAAGAAACCGGAAGTGCGGAAGGCGGAGAGGAGGGTTTGTGCTGTGGAGAGGGTGAGGGGGGAGGAGGTGAGGAGGGGTTCGAGGGAGATGAGCTGGTAGCGATGGCTTGGTTAGTGGGACGAAGGCTATGACAGTACTGGAACGTGTGAATTCTACCGGGATCGATTTCTCGGACTCAGATACTGTGGTGGTTGTCGCAATCGGTGTCATCTTGGTTCAGGATACGTTGCAATATTCTCAACTGGTAAAGTCGTACTGCTGGTGGTGGTGGTGCTTCCAGAGCGCTTACAACGGGTCTTCGATAAGACAGGGATGTGGCCCGTGCGCTTATCGCAACGTCTCCCCACTTGCTACCTCAGTACACCAGCATTGGGCGATGCCATTCAGGTGGAATTGAATTGTTAATAGCGTAAGAAGGTTCCATTGTGAGTATGTGTGACTATACCAAGCTCAATACCAAGTCGATTACCTGCATATCAAATACTGTAAAAACCTTCCCTCATTTTTCCACTCCACAACATCTCCTAAAATTCCATTCCATGGTGTAGTCCATCAAGAAAGATACAACCATGCCTACCTTACCCATCATACAACGATAACGATGCTGGCACGAATTTCATTCAACATAGGTAAAAATCTACAATTAATCCAGCTTTATCACCCCAACATTCGCTTTTTCCCTTCCCCCATCCCCTGCCCCATCCCTCTCCAAACCCTCCCCCCCATCCCCCCCAACAACCTCCCCCCCCTCATCAACATAATCCGCCAAATTATTCGATTTCCCCAACTTCCCTTTCTCCTTCAGCGGCGCCCACTGCGGTTTCTCTCTCTCTTCCGCTATCCTCTCTTCCTCCTCTTTCTCTTTTTCCTTTTCAGCTTCTGCGGCTTTTTTGTGGGCGGTGGCAATTTGGGTTGCTATGGCTGCGGCGGCGGCGGATTGTTGTTCGGGGGTTTCGAGGGTTGGGGATGTGAGGGTTGCTGTTCCATTTCCACTAAATTGGCCTGTGACGTTGCCGTCTGTTGACACGTCTAAGGCATTAGTAGTTTCCATATCCCCCTGCTTCTGCTTCCCTTCTTCCCTCTCCTTTTCTCCTCCAACTGCGTCAATTTTTTCCCGGTCTTTCTCCTTCTGTTTCTGATTTAAAGACGGTACCAACTTATCCCCCATCTCCGCTTTCCAAGAACCCGCCTCATAGTGATGTACGAACCCCTTCCTACTCCAACGAGAAGGAGAAAATGCCTGAACAGGAAGCACGAGGATTTCACCAAACAACATAGGTTCAACCACCTTCGTGAAATTATTCCCCGTAATCTTCGTCCCAGTAACCGAACTAGCATAAGCAAGAAAAGCCCGCGTCATCGCATTCCGTCCCGTCACATCAGCTATATCATACCCCCCGCTCTTCTCCACAGTAGTCACACTCTCCTCAGCCGTCGCCAACTGCTTAATATTCTCCGCCAGGCTCTGATACAGGAACCAAAGAAATGGTTGGTTAGGTTTCGACATAATAGTCCAATCCGCCAACTGAAACTTGTCTTTAACATTACCATTCCGTCCGATCTTTTGCTCGACCTGCATCCCGAGCACGATCCCCGCTTTGTCGAAGAATGGTGGTGGTACCCATTGGCTTGCCGGCTGGACGCAAGCGACATCGAGATCACTGTAGATACCGCCTTCGGCCCAGAGGAGCAGGTATTTGATCAGATCTAGTTGCAAGACAGGGTCTTTAGCTTGGAGGAAAGTTTCCTCGATGTCGGAATTACTGGCGTGGAAGTGGTCTCGAATGTATTCTGCCATTAATGCGTCGGTTAGCAGTTTATGCTGATATCCTGGGTTTAGATTTGCCCATGTCTTCATGTATTTCTCGTTCTCGCTGCTGATATAGCCCAATGGATATTTGCTGGTCTGCCATATATTTCGTGTCCAGCCGTGGTCTGTCAATTTCTCTGGTTGTTGGGTCTGTGCAGGTGTTGGCTTGAAGTGTATGAATACGCCTTTTATGTTGGCGGGGGGGCTCCAATGTGAAAAATGTGAAAGATTTATTACGACGATGAATATGCCTAAGATTGAAAGAGCTTTAAGGAAGGATGTGGGCCGGAGTTGGAGGGAAGGGAATATGTTCCTGGTAGTGGAGGTCATGGTAGTTTATGTTAGCGCTCGCCAGCGCTGTCAGGTAGATCACTGTGTGTTGGGGAAGATATATACGACATTGTAAGAAGGAGAAATGCAGAAACCATAAGAAGCAAAGGTAAACAGAGAATTGCGGGTATGTTCGCTCGCCAAGACGAAATCCAAAGGTATCAAGAACCTACCTAAGGTAAGGTACAGCGCCGGGTCAGCCATTGACCCTGGAACTAAGGCTTCTGCTTCCGCCGTCAGCCTAAAATCAACCAAGTCCTGTAGCAAAAACAATCGATCAGATGCATCTCAGAACTAGAGGTAGCTGAAGAGATCCTGACCAGAGCATGTTGATTTTCATTAATCTGCCACTTGGGCTTTGGCTGAGTTCTAATCTGCTACATGCCTGCAAGCCACCGTGCCCTTTAATTACTATGACTCCTGCTGTTCGACTAGGAGACCGGCTCCTTGAATGGATGCAGTGAGCTCCATCCACTTAATCTATTCGATGGCCTGACTATACCAGACAGAGCTTGATTGATTACTCCACTCAAGAGCCCCCCAAAACATTAAAGAATTCTTTGTCGACTGCGAGCTTGTGGAAACTCTGCAAGTTATCGACAACAAATAGGGCATGCTCTATGTTGTAGCGACTGGATGCTATGCACAAAAACGGGAAAAGGCCGTAATGAATGCCGCTAGAATTAATTCATAAGATGCGTAGACTGAAGACCGACGGTTGATCATCTCAATGGTACTTTGACATCTTGCACTCCTCTCTTCAGCACATCTTCCAACTTCCATCTCGGTGGCTGGAAGTTAATCTCGCCTTGAATAGTGCCTTTCTGGGCCCGCTTCCACTCCTTCTCCATCTCCGGGCTAATCCCCTCCGGGAGTGGCTCCGCACCACCAGCGACACCAGACGAAAATTTAAGCTGGAGGACATTGCCAACCTCGTCACAGGCCTCGAGTAATCTGTCCAAATCATCTTTCGTGTGCGCTGCAGACACACAGAATCTGGCCCTGGAGGAGACAAGCGGAGTAGCTGGATAGCCGACGACCACGACGGAAATTTTACGCTTAAGCATTTCATGGGAAAAAGCGGGCATCTTAGCTGGGTTGTAAAGTAGCACCGGAATGATTGGCGAATCGTCGTGTCCATAAACAATGAACCCGAGACGTTTCAACCCAAGTCGGAGGTAACGGGAATTGAAAGCCAGGCGCTGAAGACGTTCTTCGCCTTGGCCGGGTATGAATTCTCCTGCGATAATTCTGAGTGCAGAGCAGATCTGAGCAAGAACAGGAGGAGCGGGAGATTCGCCGTAAATAGAGCCAGCATTGGTGACTCTGAGCTTGTCGATGATTGCTTTGTCACCCGCAATGTAACCTCCATTGGCGCCGAAAGATTTAGTCAAAGTGCCCATCAAGATGTCCACTTCCGAAGGATCAATGCCGAAGTAGTC
This sequence comes from Cladonia macilenta KoLRI003786, assembly GCA_000444155.1. NCBI lineage: Eukaryota > Fungi > Ascomycota > Lecanoromycetes > Lecanorales > Cladoniaceae > Cladonia > Cladonia macilenta. Next base: position 664,672 of record KE598566.1, read on the forward strand.
GCAAACACCTCTGCCCTTTGGACCCAGTGCACCAATGGAGTGGGCTTCATCAACGAAAAGATTAAATTTGTACTTCTTCTTGAGCGCGACGAGGCCAGGCAGATTACACATCGTTCCCTCCATAGAATATAGGCCTTCGACGACCACCAAGATCCTCTTCCAAGGCCTGTGAGTTCGAGGCTGTCCCTGGGATATGACTTCTCTTAGTAGCCGCTCAAGATCTTTGACATCATTGTGCTTGAACATTTCGATCATTGCACCGGACAAGCGAGCACCAAAGCGAATCGATGCATGATTAAGCTCATCAGAGATAAGTAAGCACCCTTTGCCAATAAGAGCAGGAAATGATGTTGCATTGGTCCCGAAACCCATGGAAAAGACCATGGCTGACTCTTTGCCGACAAATCGGGCAATTAGCTCTTCAGCTTCCACATGAAGATCTGATGTACCGACATCGGCACGGGCGCTGTTGACTGTCACCCCATATCTTTTAATGTTGTCTTCCACGAAATCTGCGCAAGGGCCTTCCGACTGCGCGAAACCCAGGTAATTGTATGAGCTCATATTCAACGTCTCAGTTGTCGTGCCGGTGAGTTTGAAATGTAGGTTGTGATCATCCGATTTGCGATCTATTAGTGTGATGTACCTGCCAGGGACTCCTGTCACAGGCCTTGCAAAACAGTCATTAATACGCATTTTGAGTCGTCTGATATAGAAATTGTCAAAATCGCTGTTCAATGCCGCGTAGCCATCGTGTGCTTGAAGATGCCGGTAGTCCTGCTTCCGAAATCTTTTTCCAAAGTAATCTCGAACGTGCCCGAAAATTATTAGGATTAAGTAACTAAGGTATGTTGTAAGAAGGTAATAGTATGGGGGCTCATCCATGACTGGCTCCGGAAATGATCCTCCCTGGTGGCGACTGGTGTACCTATGTGTGTGATGGCCTAGCGGTCCGAATTGGGCGTGTGCCTTTGCTGTCCTGCGCGCTTCTGCCGGAGAAGGCGGTTGAAACAGCGTGGTAGGTGGCTCGTCCATATTTGCGCTGTCTGCTCTTGCCGTCGACAATGAAATAGTTGGTAATGACAGTGAAGGAGAGCTGATTTGTGTAGAGGGTGTGTTCAGCTGCTGAGAAGCGGCAGCAGCGAGGAGAGCGGCTGTCGCAGTCTGTGTCTCGCTCTTTGATTTGGGCGAAGTGGAGAAGAAGTTGGCGAACTTCTTCACCCTTGGTGTGGACGCTCTGCGAGGCATGTCGTACTTCTCATTGTAGGTAATTGTCGTCGAGTGATTAGGTGGGTAGGTGCTGGCAAAGGGATTTAGAGCTCTACGCGACATTATCGATCCAGAGCAGTGGTAGTATGTAGCATGCAACGGCAGCTAGTGGTCGAAGTCAATTAGAGACCACACGAGAGGACAGCGTTCTGGTATTAAGGGTGGAGAGTAGCTTCGAAGTGTGAGGGGTGGGTGCGCTGCCAAGGCAAGTTGTTGATGTTCCGAGAGGCGGTGTAGGGGGGCGGAGCGGCAGAGGGATCTATTAATGTACAGTTATGTAGACCGTCGTTGCAAAACGCGGAGCAGGAGGCGACAGCGGGATCCTTAAGAAATTTCTAATGCCAATGTACTATTGTGTCAAAACGTCACATGCGTAAATGCCAAATTCGAGGAAGTTCGCGGAAGGAATTTTCAGTCCGCCGAGATGCCGAGAGATGCGAAAGTGGTGTCGACAACGACACCAGCTGCCCTCTTTGTTGGTTCGAAAGGATAGTATGATTCACACCGGAAGTGCTAGGCTCTGTAGTTGCGATATGAGGATTGTTGCTGGGTTGAGACCTCCAATCATGGACCAATGCCGTGGACTTCCGCTTGCGAGAGGGTGGAATGTATATCCCGGTGGCGCTCTCCGCAAGAGGCAGCGCAGGCACACAGCTGCTGGAAAGAAAAATGACAAATGTACTGCGATAGTGGATCAGGTAAAGAGCGTGGAAGCGGTCAGCTTATTAAAGCAGTTCGTGTGAGAGGGAGGGAGATTAGTAGTAGGAGTTGAAATTGCTCATGTACTATTGTACCTTAGGGGGAGTGGCTAGTAGGGCCTGATGTAAGCGAGAGCTGCGGCTGCCAAATTGTAAGTCTTGGCTACCAGCCCTATGGAGTCCAGTCCGGTCCGATACGGACTTCATCGAGATTCCGGAACCGAGGTTACCGGTCCATTCAATTCTCTTTCATAAAACCTACAGCTACCTTAACCAGCCGAATGATTCCTGCGAGCCTTGGTAGTAGTCTGCGGCAATATTCTTGCATGAGCAGCGAGACAAGGCTGCATGAGCTATAGCTGGTGAAATTCATCTGCCTGTTGAGGCTGCCATGGAAAATGCTCCTCCGAAACGGCTCTGGGAACATAAGGATCCCAGCTCCACCAAGACCTTTCAGTTTAAGGAACACGTGGAGACCAAATATCGTGTGAAACTCCAAGACTACGAGCAATTACGTCAGTGGTCTATTAAAAACATCAATCAGTTCTGGGAGGAAGTATGGCACTTCACGGGCATCAAGGCCTCCAATGCATTCACCAAGGTAATAACAACAGCACCTCTTTCATATCTCTTGTTGAGAGGCATAGGCTGTCGATGAAGATGCCCCAATGTTCCCACGCCCGAAGTTCTTCGAAGGTGCAAAGTTCAATTTTGCGGAAAATCTCCTGTATCCTACTTGCAACCCAGACGAGACTTCGTATGCGGTGATTGAGGCTAATGAAGGAACTCGAAGCTATGTAACATGGAAAGAGCTTCGAGAGAGGGTAAGGCAATGCTCTATAGCAATGCACAAGCTGGGCGTCAAGGAAGGAGATCGTGTTGCCGGCTATGTAGCTAACCATAGCAATGCCTTGGTAGCGATGCTGGCCACCACTGCCATAGGCGCTTTATGGACTGCCATGTCTCCGGACACCGGTGCTCACGCGGTCCTGGACCGTATTCAACAAATTAAACCAATCATATTATTCGCTGATAACGCTGTGGCATACAACGGGAAGATTCACGAGGTCCGAGGAAAGTTGAAGACCATTGTGGCGGAGATTCCCCAGCTGAAAGCTTGTGTGATATTTGAGACTATACCAGATTACGATATTGACCTGTGTGATATTCCCGTCATCCAAGGGAAGGCTTGTAGTCATGCCGAATTCGTCCAATCCGTGGCTGACGAGGAAAAGCTCAACTTTGCACAGTTGCAACCTGACCACCCAGTTTACATTCTGTATTCTTCAGGGACCACCGGCAAACCTAAATGCATTGTTCACGGGGCAATTGGTACCTTGATACAGCACAAGAAAGAACATGTCATTCAGTCCGATATCCGTCCTGGAGACCGCCTGTTTTATTTTACCACATGCACTTGGATGATGTGGCACTGGCTTGTATCCGGCCTTGCTTCTGGAGCTACGCTTGTTCTTTATGATGGATCGCCATTCAGGCCATTGGACGTTGAAGGTAAAGGAGAACTAGCGATGCCTCGTCTCATTGAAGAGCTTGGTATTACTCATTTCGGAACAAGTGCCAAGCACCTCTCAATACTTGAACAAAAGGAAGTTATGGCCAATAAGCTGGTCAATTTAGAGAAATTGAAAGCCATTTACAGCACTGGCAGTCCTTTGGCGCCGTCGACTTTCGAGTACGTCTATCGCGCTTTTGGTCCAGATCTCAACCTTGGTAGCATCACTGGAGGTACAGATATCATCTCCCTCTTTGGTGCACCATCCCAAATCTCACCTGTGTACGCGGGTGAGATTCAAGTCCGAGGCCTTGGTATGGCCGTCGAAGCGTGGGACTTTCAAGGCAAGAATGTCACAAACACAGGCGAACCGGGAGATCTCGTATGCGTAAAACCATTTCCTTGCCAGCCTGTAATGTTCTACGGGCCAGATGGAGACAAATTATATAAGAAAAGTTATTTTGAAACATTTCCAGGGGTATGGCACCACGGTGATTTTGTCCGGATCAACCCAAAGACAGGCGGCCTGATCATGCTAGGGCGCAGTGACGGCATCCTTAAACCAGGCGGAGTAAGATTTGGAAGCTCAGAAATATATAACGTTATACTTGAACACTTCGCGGAGATCGAGGACGCTCTTTGCGTTGGCAGGAGAAGAGAAAAGGATACAGACGAGGTTGTAGTTCTTTTTGTTAAGATGGCCCAAGGTGCATCGTTCTCTGAGGAGCTGGTGAAGAAGCTTAAGGAGATCGTCCGAAAGGAACTCAGCGCAAGACATGTTCCAGGGATCATTGATGAGTGCCCCGACATACCGGTCACCATTAATGGCAAAAAGTTAGTCTTTCATCAGACCTTATCTGCAACATGCTAACGATACCATCAGAGTTGAAGTTGCCGTGAAGCAGATTCTCTGCGGCACCAACGTGAGGACGTCTGCTTCAGTTGCGAACGCCGAATGTCTTGACTGGTATCGACATTGGAACGATACCCACCCAGAGTAATGCAAAGCCGACTCGGAATCACACCTCGACATCAATTCCTTGCTTTTGTTTTGATGGAAACTTATTACAGCTTCGCGTAGGATCATTGATCAGCATCGTGTGTAAGGAAGACATAAAGTAACCGTCTCCATAGTTCCAAGCCCTGACTAGCAGGGCAATGTATATATACTATATAAAGAGTAAGCTCAGCGCGGATTGCCTATCTCGGTTGACGTGACCTCGTTCGTGAGTAAGGCTCTTACTCCCGCAGGAAACAACGCAAGGTACAGGCATGATCGGTTTCCAAATCATCGCGTGGCTCCGTAGTGGTCAATTGACCCCTTTGCCTGGCTCAAATCCTAATTAGAAAACGTGACGTAATATGTTATATTCTACAGCTTTGCATCCATACTTGTTCAACCATCCCTAAAATGTACAGACTTGATTGTTGATGAAAAAATACTGCTCGCAGTCTCAAGTACGGTATGTGGCAGAGGTCACTCACCGTTGCGTGGCGCCTCTACAAATATCATCCCTGTCCATCATTAACAGCGACCCGATGGTATGTAACTCTCCATGCAATCAATAAATCCAGTCGATCCCAGTATCTTACTGCAAGTATCCTCGTGCGTTTAGCGGTGTCCTTGTTCTACCTACAATGGAAATTCAAAATATGCAATGGCCGCAAGCGTCCATGTGCCGGCGCCTCGTTGTCCAATATGAAACCAAATCCCGCAGGAGCAATCTGTCCCAACCAGCAAATGGATATATATTGACATCGGAATCATGTTTAAGCTTCAGAACATCTAGCCATCATGGTCAATCTAGAACGTGGTGAGCCAGGAAGGCACCATCGTCGGAGACCAACAGTACCCTTCGCGCGTACCACAAGACAGAAACCCAGAAGGTTGACAAACCCCTATGCCTTAACATTGATCCTACTGACATGGCACGAAGATGGCCACTTGCTCTCCGCTTCATCAAAGGTGCCATACACAGCGTAATCATACTACCAGTGACGCTGCATGGCTTGTTCGCCGCCCTGATAGTATACCTTGACCTCCATCTGGATGGAGATCTCAGCCTACCTACGAGCATTGTACGCCCATCCGCGTCTTTGCTTATTCAATCAATTGACTAAGCCTGCCATCCAGATCCCCAGTCTCTCCATTGTCGTCGGTCTTATGCTGGTATTTCCCCCCTCCCCCGGCCCCGCTCCACACCACCTCTAACATACCTTCAGGTATTCCGCAACCAAACATCCTACAACCGCTTCTGGGACGGACGCAACTACCTCACAGTGATCATAACCTCTGTCCGGAACCTAACTCGCTCGTTCCTCGCCTGCAGCGCCGCCCAATCGCCGCCTTCCACCACAAACGACCCCACATCAAGTCCCCCTCCCTCTCCTCCCCCAAACACAGCCTTCAACAACGACCGCCTAGAAACCGAACGCATAATCAACATCCTAGTCGCCATCCTCTACGCCACCAAAAACCACCTACGCTCAGCATGGGGCGCGGAAATCATCCCCGGCACACATATATCACCAAAAGGCACCGCAACCCCCTTCCCAGAATACAGCCAATTCTTCCCTCAAGGCTTCACCGGCCTCGATGACAGAGGCGTAGGCCTACCTCTCCAACTCACCTTCTTCGTAGAAGCATATATCAAAAACTTCTTCGACAAAGGCTACTTCCACGGCCCCCAGGCCAGCCAAATGCAAGTCCAACTCAATACCCTAACAGACGCCTACGGCCGCATGGAAACTATCCGGCTTACCTCCATCCCCATCGCTCACCTGTGAGTCGTCCCCGCCCTCAAAACCTAACCCCCCTCAACCCTCCCTTTAACAGCCTCCTAAACTAACCGTGTGAACTACAGTATCCACCAAAAACAAGTCCTCTCCCTCTTCGGCTGCGTCCTCCCCTTCGCCCTCGTCTCCTCCATGTCCTGGTTCACGATCCCCATCGTCGTCCTCGTAACATTCACCCTCTACGGCATCGACGGCATCGCGTCGCAGCTCGAGGACCCGTTCGGATTCGATAAGAATGATATTAGGATGGATGCTATAGTCGAGGATGTACGCACGGAGGTTATGGTTTTGTTGGAGGAGTGGAAGAGGGTGGGGTTGGAGGCTGCGGAGGGAAGGTTGAGGGGGGAGGTGGCGGAGGGAAGAGGGGAGGGGAATGGGAATGGGAGGGGGGAGATGTTTGTGGGGAAGGTGGATAGGGGTAGGGCGGCGAGGTGGGATAGGATTTTAGAGGGAGCGCGGTGATGGGTGGGGGGGAGGGGAGGGATGAGAAGGGATAATGCAGGATCTAATACGTATAAGTGCCATATTGCAATGTAGACTAAACAAAGATAGTTTGATTCATTCGTCTAATCGTTACTTTCTCACCCACTCAGAAGCGACGTATCATAGCATAAAGTCCACCCGGGGAACAACAAGTATCCTAATCCATACCACCAAGCCCATCTTCTAAGATCCAACGCATCGAGTACTGAACAAGAGAAGGCACTGTCTTTACCCCCCCATCGTCTCACTTAATCACACCAATGAGCTCGGCCACGAAACACATGCCATGCCGTACCATAATCCCATCATCCTCCCTCTCTCTCTCTCTCATACACACACACACGCTCTCATCGCTGCCTCGCTCTCTCCACTCACACCCCAACCCCCAACCTCAACCACACCTCCGACCCCACAGTTGGACCCGGGCGCTCCATCAACTCCGCTAATTTCTTGAGTTTTCCTAATTCCCCATATGCACGTAGGTGCTTAGGGTCTTTGTCGTCGGGTTCGGGGTTGGTGAGTTCTATAAGAATGATTAACGGGTTTGTTGGGTAGTGGTAGTGGTAGCGGTAGGTGGATGTGGGAGGTGGGAGGTGGGGAGATGGAGTGAATGGGGAGGGGTCCTTACTGGCGTAGGCGATGATCCAGCGGCGTTTTTGGCTGGGGGAGAGGACTTTGGGGGGGTGGGGGGAGTAGATTGGTTTCTATGTGTTGGGTGTTAGGTGGGAGGCGGGTGAGAGGGAGTGGTGGAGGGTTGGAGGTACGCACGACTGGTTGCATGGGGCGGTAGAGCTCGCTCCATATGTCTAACACTTTCGTGGCGGTGCCCATTTCGGGTGTTGGTTTCTCATGACGGTCGGTCTTGTGAGGATCGGTTGCTGATTGAAGGTGTTTAAGGAGAGAGGTTGGACGACGCTCGGGTGGGAAGGCTATCGTGTTGGTTAAGGTTGGGGTCGCGTAGAAGCCTGGTACTGGAAGTGCGTGGGTGGGACGGAAGTAGGGAGTGTATTTATTTTCGAAGGTTTTGAGTTGCCATGGCTGCGGTGGTATACCCATGCTGTCAACATAAAATGATATCGGCCGCCGGGATCCTTGAGATTCCAGTTGTACGGTCCGATGTGAATTACGATCGTGTGACGACTCGAGTGTTACAAATCGCGTCTTGTGGGTGGAAGGGCGCCCCCTCATCGCGCAGTGGTGATGACCCAAGCGAAACGTCAAAGATATGTGACCTTGGCCTCTATCTTTTGGAGCTTTCGAGCACTTGCGAGGACAAAAACCGTGAAAAGTCTGTCGTCAAGACGAGTACTGCACTTCTAATCCAAAGCCTCTCACCATGTTCTGCGCACCTTTGAGATCTAAGGTCAAACCGCAACTGTAGAGCAGCTCTTTTACTCGGCCTTCCCAAAGTAGGCCCAGACTACCACGCTGATCAAGACGTGCTTTAAGACATCCTGCCATGTCATCGGCATCGTCAACTTTTGCTAATAATTGATCGAGTAAAGGGAGGCCTAGCTTTCGTCTGGCCCAGTCCAGGTCGTCTGGCATAGGTCTTGACTTTCGTCGCCATAGTTCCGTCCCAACCTGCAGCTCGCTTTCATAAGAATACACATTGAAGTCAAACCTTGAACTTAGTGCCAGTAGTGGCGATGCAAGTACAGAGTATGTGCTACTTAAATTGCCCATAAGAGGATTCAGGGTCAAAGTCATTGTATAGGGAAAGCCAGTGTGCGCAGGGAGAGTGGTGAATCGCAAGCCAGTGGAAATACCGCCAGACTTATTGAGCAAGCCATAGTAAATTTCACCGCCAGCAGAAAAGCGGCCATTTGGTCGTACAGGAGCAGAAGCTGTAGCGAGTGCTACTGCTTCATTTGCTGTCGAAATAGTGGGGTCGGGTGACTGTTCATACGGCTGCTCGACAAGGGGAGGCTCGGGTCCGAAATTATAGAGCCCTCGGACTCCCAATAACGCGCTATCAGTACTGTATATATATTCCGTGTTATGCTTGGCTGCATCATATTGCAAATGAGCAAGAATGGTACCACCATTAGGTAGTCTAGAGTCGCTGACACATGATATTCTCAGCTGCGCTTTAGGGGTCAGTCGGCGAAGGTAGAGAGCTTCGAGGGTCGAGCGCGGAAGGAAGAGACGGCCGTACAGCAATGCTTCTATTCAAGATCCAGGTAAGCACCAGGAAGACTATAGTATTCCTCATAAACAGCATCCGTAGGAAGTATGCTAACCTCTGCGATCCACCCGCTTTCCCTGGTGCCATATTTCCCACCACCGCGGCTCGTCTGGTTGTCGCAGATCTTGCAATTGTCGATAGCCAGGGACAACGCGGTGAAGGTCTATAGCACTGCTCTTTGATGCATATGCGTTAAGAGGCAAAGAAGAGTAGAGGTAGGAGAGGGAGCCATCGACGAGGCCAACGCTCCCAAGAGTATAGGAAGTTGCGAAATTGGGTGAAGCGAGCGAGGAGACATGTAATCGAATGCCATCTGGGGTCTCAAAATCAAGTATGTCTGCTCATGTCAGCTAGAATATTTCAATTGAATAGCAAGACTGCTAGTACTTCGAGATGTGGCTGTTAATGTGCCATATGAATTGTCCCGATTCCAGTGGGATGCTTCGTAGAAAGCATTCTGGAMATAGTCCATGAAACCAAGCATTTTAGATTCGGATTTCAAATCCTTCGCAGGATCATTTTGCCTGTGCTACCACTTTTGCAGGAGAAACAGGTAGATAGAGACGTGCAATATTCTCGCGTGCCGTTTGGCGAGCTCGATTTCTTGGCGTGATATCTTGGCATTGACTGCACAGCCCTGTAGAGCTGGATCTAGAGCTGGCTAAAAAGCGCGGAAGAACCCCCTAAACTTGGTCACCTAAGTAACAGAATCAAGCCTGGGAGTTGATTATCTTAGGGAGTCTTCCAGGGCCCTTTTTGCCGGCTATAGGTCCAGTCATACAGGGCTGTACAGTAAGGGGGTGAACCCTTTAAGGGGGGAATGCCAAGATTCCTTGAACGTTTTGGTTTGCAACCGCTACCTCTAGAACTATCCAGCGCTAAACTATGAGCCTCTTAGCACGATACTGGGCTCTATTGGGCCCGTGCTCAATTGACTCTGCTAGCAAACGTCTACTCACGACGAGTTGTCGTTCGTGGTCCGCTAAGGTTACATCGCAAGCCACGAACTCGGCTTCAAGAACCACACGTCTCGCTGTGCTTTTCCAGGCTATCGATCCACCATTGATTAACGGTGTTCGTAAACCCCCCAAGCCTGGAGGTATTGACCTCCTTGCTCCCCGATCCATGGCATCTATGGAACAATAATCTGATCAGTCTACATAGGATACCAAGACTCCGGTGCAGACATTGCTTTCGTCCTCCAGAGCCAAACCAATGTCAATGTTATTACTCCTACCGTCCGTCCTGACCCAAGCGAAGATAGAGGCTGGTGCTTTCCGGATAACGAAGACGGCATCCTCGACGCCATAAGAAATGGCGCGACCCACCTTTGGGCGAATACGATTGTTTTTGCCTCCCATCCTTTGCAGACCTCTCCACAGCTAGATGAGTACCAAAAAGAGCTTCAAGTGATCGGACAGCCTCCGCTCCTGGTAGAGAAGTTCGATGATAAGGAATACACCAACAATCTACTTCGAGCAAGTGGCTCGTTCACAATGCCTCAAGCTTGGACTGTCAATCTTCGTACAGATCCGCGATCTTTTCTCATGGCCCAAAACCTACCGTTTCCTATCGTGGGCAAGCCAATACGTGGGCGCGGCAGCCAAGGTGTCAAGGTTTGCTACTATTTCGACGAACTCTACGATCATCTACGTACGCTATCAATAGACTCTTCTATAGTCATGTTGGAGGAATATCTGTCGGGAGAGGAGGCCACTGTCACAATAATGCCACCGTCTGAAGGACGCCCAGAGTACTGGGCAATGCCAATTGTCACGCGCTTCAATCATGAAGGAGGAATAGCACCGTACAATGGAGTGGTAGCTGTGACGGCAAACTCAAGGGCTCTCATGCCAGAAGAAATCGAGAAAGATGAACGGTACGAACAGGCAGCCAAAGAGTGTATAAGAGTGGCGGCACTTTTGCGCGTTACCGCACCAATTCGAATCGATATTCGGCGATTCAACAAGGACTTTGGCTCACAATTTGCTCTTTTCGATATCAACATGAAACCTGTAAGCTGTTACCACGCCTCGATTGCACATCCCATCATCTAATTATAGCCATGAGCAGAACATGACTGGCCCTGGCCGGCCTGGTCGCGAGGACCAATCCAGCCTGACCGCCTTGTCCGCTAGTGCGCTTGGCTGGACTTACTCTGATCTCCTGCAGCATGTGCTGGAGACCGCCTGTAGCCTGAAAAAGCTGCGAACAGTAAGGTCTGATCTGTTATAGAGGTCTTCAGTCAACGTGTAGCTTTGCACTGCAAGATTGGGACACGGTAGACAATCTAATAAATGATGGATCTCCATTCAAGGTAGAATCTTACCTTAGGGGTTGTGCTAAAGATTCCGCTACTACTGTAGACAAAGACTTCCTAATCGACTCGATAAATTAATTTATCTAGTTATTATATATACCTCCTAATGAATCCTAGGTCAATCATCAATTTGTCGAATCTAAATCAACTATATGTCAGCCAAGTATAACTATTTCGAATACAGTATATACATTCCAGTCCGCAACTCAACCAGTATCATCTACCTAATATTGCATTGGAGGGTTTTAACACTACGGCCGAGAGAACTCTTAAGCTGAAGCTTAGCCTAAGCATAGTGGCTACCTAGGATACAAGAGCCGCTTCCCTAGTCGGCTCAACAGGTCATTGAGAGATTAATTCTAATATACATCGGCGACGATATGTCTGAGAATTGCTTATGGCTGTCGTAGCGAGTGATATCTGGGATGTTCCATCAGTAGGATCTGCATAGCGAGGATGCGAAGCTGGACGTGGGGGTGAGAACCGTGCATCCTATAAGGAGGAATCTATGATATCGGCAAAGAGCGAGAATCATGGTTTAAAGTATATCCCTACAGCTCTAGGGCTAATAATATTAAGAAAAATATATTAAGTCTAATTTATAATATGTAATTATTAAATATATTATATTAAGAATAGGATGTATTATAGGAAGATATATATAAAAGATACTAATACTAACTTTAATAATAAATTAGATTATAGTAGTTATATAATTATCTATATAATAATTTAGTTTTAATTAAATATAATAACTAAAAATACTTATAACTTAGGTTTAAAGATAAGGAGAGTCTACTAAGCTTAATAATATAGATTATATTAATAATATAAATATTATACCTTAAGGTTAACTTTTTAGCCTTTTTTAGAAGAGCCTAAAACTACTTATAATTTATTAAGTAAAAAAATATTAATTAATTTAAGCCTTTTTCTCTTTATAATATATAAGTATTATAAAAGTAGTATAAATAAATATAATATAATAATATCTATTATAATATTTAAGGAGCCTTTAATAACCTATATAATATTTATATTTAAGTAAGAGGACTTTATAAGAGTAGATTAAGTATAGTTAATAAAGCTATAATAAAAAATATTTAGAGTTATAAAGATTATTATATGAATAAATATAAACTTATTATATTAATATAGTAATAACTAGAAACCTAGCTAAAGAAAGATTTAATAGTAAAGAAATAATACTAATATCTTAATAATAACTATAGAGGGCTAATAAAATATAATATATATATAGGATATCTTAAAAAGGTAGTATAAGTTAAGAATAATTTTTATTAGCTTCTAAAGAGTATATCTTTATATAGGCTTTTAGATTTATTAATATTATCTTATACTTTCCTACATCTAAATATAAGCTTAGAACTTATTAGGTTAGTTACTTAACTTTATATTAAAAGATTAATATTAAGTCTTATATAAATAAACTTATTTATTAAAGTAATAATATATAGACCCTATCTAAACTTAATTAGCTCTAGTCTTCCTTAGTTAAATAGTTTTAGTTTATTAGAAAAAGAAAAGGTATAATACTAGTATAAAGACTATAATATAATTATTTAATATAATTTAAGCTTTTACTAGCTATTATATAAGAAACTATAAAGCTACGCTTATATATATAATTATAAGATATATAATCTAGGCTTCTTAAGTTTTAGGTTACTTACTATTAGTAATATATACTATTTAAAATATATTATTTTATAAGCTACCTATATAGGAGGATATATTTAAGAGTAATTAAAAGAGGAACCTATATATACTTATAGATAAAGGACTTCCCCTATATTTTAATTAGGTTTATAATATTAGGAAGGTTTAAAGATTTTAATAAATATAAACCTTTAATTAGCTAAAGATAAGGTATTATTATAAAAAATAATATAGATATAATTTTTTTATATAAGAGGGTATATATATATGTTTATCTCTATACTATAGTAACTAATAGTTAGTAATTTAATATATAAATATTATTAAAACTAAAATTAGCCTTCTTATTTATAAAGGATACTTGTCACGTGACAATATGGTAGTAACGGTATAAGATCTAGTACTAAGATCCTTACCGTCCTTTTCAACACCCTACTAGTCCTATATCCGCTCATCCACTAGTGCTTTTAGAAAAAGGCCTCTAAATCCTTTCATTAAGTATTTAATTAATAGAAGCTTTTAGAACCTAGAAAGGTTAATCTAAAAAGATAAGCTATTTCTTTAACTCACCTTTACTAACGATCTTTATATAGGCCTGTTGTTATCACTATAGCTGGCTTTACTAAGCAGTAGATCAATAGCTTAGAAAGATTTATTAATTAGAAACTTAATACCCTTTTTAATCAACTATAAGATGAATTCTAATCCTTTACTTTACTCTTTACTTTACTAGCTATCTTACTACCTACCTTACTACCTACCTTACCACTAACTCTGTAAGCATATACCTTAATACCACTAAAGCTCCCTCCTTAATATCCTCTATAGCTAGTATACTTGCTACTAAGTCCTCTACCACCATCTATTGAAAAATTAGAAGAGGTGGAATATACCCTAAAGCATAAAGCTTTAAAAGCGGTACCAATAATCCGCGCTTCAAAATCATTTGAGAACTATATTAGATAGCTACCCAAATCTAATAACATCTATATAAGTTTCTTATACAACGAGGAACTAGATATATAGTATACTACTATACTTAATTATACATATAAGCTTATAATAGGAGCTATGCTACATCTAGCCTAGTCCTATGCAGTCGGACGCCACCATTTTCATTACGATTCAATATCGCCCTATTCCAATATTACCTCGCTTGCAGCTTTTTAACTTTTTAACTTTTTAACCAACCACCCTCGTTGCTCAACATTTTATTTATATTTTTCTAATCAGCCATCGCTCGTCGCTAGCACTGCCCTATCCAACTAACTAAGGCCACTATTCACAAGTGATTTCCTTAATCGTGGCTATCAACATCGCTGTCGCAGAATCCTAACTTCCGGAGAAGAAACCTTGGCATTCCCAGAATTCCGCACCTAGACCTGTTCCTTCCACCACCCATTCCGTCAACYACCTGTCGCAACCACGGGCTATGAAGCTTCCTATTGGCTGATGGAATACGCTAAGGCATGTTAGATGTCATACGCAATTGGATTAGCACATGGGCGATGAGGGCATCGCTTTTTTCATTTTTTTGTAGGCAATTGTCATGATGCTTGGCAGGATGCTTGGCAGGATGCTTAGTCAGCCACTCAGTAGATAACCGAGCATCGCGCGYACYRCAGCTCYATCATTCTTATTATATCYAACYACTAYATAGATTTCATCTATTATCGCTGCAAAGCGCCCATTCTATTACAAAATAGGTCATCACTCATTCCATTATGTAACAATACTAATATAACTAATTATTTTATAAACGAAGTTTATATATACTAATTAATTAGGTTTTAGTATTTGATCTCTTTTATTAGTAATAGAGATAAAATAATAATCTCTAAACTTTACTATAATTTAAGATTACTAAATTAATTAAAGATACTAAGGTTACTTAAATTAAGTATACTAATTTAATAATAACTTAATTAATATATAGATATCTTAGTTCTTATCTTTTATAGTAATAGTCTATATTATTAAGTAGTTAGAATATTATTTAAAAGGAATCTTATCCTTTAAAGATACTAAGTAGTATTAATTAGACTAAAATTAAAGCTAATTCTAATAATAGTATAAAGTAGGATAGTAGAGATCCTATTATAACTTCTTAAGACTTTCTATAACTATTAAGAAAAAGTATACTAATAAATAATAAGATAGTTAAAGAATAATAATAAGAATCTAATTTAATAAATAACTATAGATTTAATAGCTTCTAATAAGGTTACGACCTATCTTTATATTAAATAGGAGGATGCCATTGCCTATATAACTATAATTAAAGTTAAAGTCAAAAGATAATATTAATAATATAAGAAATAAGTAAGTTTAGCTAGATATAGCCTAGCTTATAGGCTAGATAAGTACCTAGAAATTATATAAGAAATAGTCTAGAAACGTAATTAGCGAATAATAAGAATAATAAAATAGGATAAATAAGTTCTAAAGGCTCTCTAAGTTACTTATAAGATTAATTATTACCCTTAAGATTATCTATAGGTTAGTAGTTAAAGTATATAGATAAATATCTAAGCTATAAGTATATAGCTTAGATATTATTATTATCTTAAAAATTAAGTTAAGAAATTATAACTTACCCCTACTATTTTTAAGTTTTAAGTTAAGGGATAAAGTTTTATTTTATAATATCTATCTCTTAGTACTACTGAGGCTATATTTAATAATATAATATTAAGATAAGTTAGCCTTAAACTAATATATAATCTTAATAATAAAAAATAAGTTATAGAAGATCTAGTATAAAGTATTTAATATTTAAATATAGGTCTAAAACTTATACCTCTTACTTAATATTAATATTAAATTAAAGGGTAATAATATAATATTAATTTATTATATTAAGTATTTACTTTCTTATTATCTTAAAAAATTAAATGAAACTAAAGCGGAAAAAAGTAGAGTAACTTTATAAGAAGATAATAATCTATTATATAATACTAATATAATTAGCCTTATATTATATATTAATAAAGTAAATATACATATATCCTATATTTTTTATTAGTTATATATAGTTAGTAGTTATTATATATTTAGTTTAGCCTTCTTTTATTATCTTCTTTATTCCTTAGTTAGTTATTTTATTAATTTACTTTATATTTAATTTAGATAGGTATTAAGCTAAATAAATATCTTAAAACTTACCTTAATAATAATAATAATATTAAGAAACTTATACGCGGTAGTATCTCCTATAATATATTTATAAGTTATAAATACTTTTATTAATAATAACTTTAAGGGGATAGAATTTTAGAGGATTAGAACCTAAATTCTATTAATTATAATTAAAGTATTAGTATAGTATTAGGGCTTAAGTTATACTATATATAACTCTTTTCTACTTATAACTATATACCAACACTTTATCTTTAGTTATATTAAAATAAATAATTAGTCTTTATTATTATATATATATCTTAAATAGCTAGCTCTATATATTATAGCCTATAATATAGTAAGTATATTATAAAATGCTAGTTAAGGAGGTTATAGCTTATAGCTTAGTAAGTTATATTTAATAATTAAATATTATCTTACCTATCTAATAAAAGTATTAAATAAGTTTATAGTTCCTACCTTAATTAACTAGTCTTATTATAATTTTAAAGACTACCTTTCATATCTTTTATTAGTATTAGTAATATATTTTTATAATTTACTTTTTTATTTTAGTATCTACTACTTATTATTATACTTAAGAGTTCCCTTTTTAAAGTAAGTAGTATATATAACTGTTTAGATATAAGCTTACTTAAATTTTAGATCTATAAACTTTATTTAGAAAATATTATCTAAGTTTATTCCTTACTTTTCTATAAGAGTTATTCTATAACTAAATAAATCTAAGAGCTAGGTATTAGATTTCTATTAAAAATAAAGTATAGATATATTACTCTATTTATTTAATATTTAATAAAATCCGCTAGTTAAATCTAAAATTATAGAATAGTATTAATAAGATATTATAATAATACTTATTAAAACCTAGCTTATATTATTAGAAATAATATCTATATTAGCCTACTCTAGCGTTTTATATTAGAATTTTTAAGATTTCCTATTTATAACTTATTTACTTATAGAGGAAAACTGCTTTAGGTTATAAAGCATATATAATAACTTCTCTTAAAGAGTTTAGATTATTTAATAACGCTTAAAATTATTATCTTAGTAGATATATTATCTAGATTAGAAATATAAGTTAAGTCTATTTTTAAAAATAGTTAAAAAGTTATTATTATTATTCTTAGCTTTCTTAACCTTATAAGCCTTAGTATTAAAGAAATTATTAATATTCTTAATTATTTAAGTATTATAAATCTAATAGCTAAGCCTAATATATTAGAAGATCTTTATACCTCCTTTATAACTTATACTAGATTAAGAATAAAGTTTTATAATTATTATACTAACCTATCTATTTATAAGTAGGAAGATAATTAGATTTATTCTTTAATTTAACTTTTATACCTTAACTTTTCGCTAGAAAGTTTATATATAATAGTTAGATAAATTAAAAATATAAAGAAAAATAAATTTAATAAATTAATTATTAACTATAATCTAGGTCTTAAGTAAAATTATATATTTAAGGATATATATTAGGATATTATTTATAGCTGAATATATAAACTTATTTAATTCTTTAGAATTTATATTAAATAAGTTATATTTATAGGCTTTTTAGTAAGTAATTTATACTTTAAAATTATAATCTAAGAAGTATTAAAGGACTAGACTATCCTTAATATATTTAATATAATAGAATAGTAAGGTCTTAATAAAGAGTTATTAATACTTTTATATATAATTATTAGAGGAGTAATAAAGTTTATAAAATATAAGCTAGAAAGGCTAGTAAGATATAAAAAGACTAAGAAATATAAAGAGTTTAGATATAATATAAAGTAAATAAAGTTAATAAATTAAGCTAGAATTTTAAGATAAAAATTTAAGATATAATATACTTAATATTTTTATTTAGATAAAAAAGTAGCTTTCTTTTATTATAAGCTACTAATATTATATAAACCCTATAAAACTAAGGAAATGTAAGGCTCTAAATTAAGTAGGGAATATTATAAAGAAGTATTAAGAGCTGCTATAATATAGTGCTTAATATTTTTATAGTAATATGCTAGAAATATATTAGATTTAGCTAGATAAGGCTTAGCTTAAAATTATATATAGCTACCTTCTCTATAGTATATATATTATTATAATATATTAATAATATCCTATAGTATATAACTTATAATAGTTAAAAGCTTTAAAATATAACTAGGACTTTTAAACTTTTTATTAACCTTCTAAAAGATTAGCTGAACCTTATATTACTATTTATAGCGTAGATTAAAAATGTATCCTTAATTATATTTTTAAAGCTTAAGATATTTATACCTAACCTTTTTTATAGTTTTAATCTTAGTTATAAGCTATTCTAATAATATATTATTATTTAATTAATAAAATTTTATTAGCCCTCTCTCCTTATAGTTACTAAATAAATATATATTACTAAGGGAGTAAGCTAAAATATTATATATATTTTATAAATATTCTTAAACCTAATTTATATAAGGAATATATAAATAGTATCTCTAACTTACTATGATATAAGCCTATTGCGCTCTACTAGTGCCGCGTAATAAGGGCTACTAAGGATCACTTAAAGACATGAAGTAGTAGTAGTAGGTATTAGTTATATTAGAAAACTAATTACTAAGGATCCTATTATTATAGAGCATACGCCCTTTAAGCTTATTAAAATAAAGTAAAATAATATAATATATTTTACTTATCTATATTAGTATAATATTAATATAATATTTATAATAATTAACTATTAATACTAAGCTACTTTAATAGTTATTAGTTATTATAATTATTTTCCTTTCTAAATATTAGTTTATTAGTATAGAATCTTTACTATATATAATTATATTATTAATATAGTTCTAGAAGGAGGTAGCTTATTAATATAAAACTTATTAAAAACCTTTAAAACTTAGTAAGAAAAGGAAGGAAAAGAATCTTTTATATAAAAACTTATTCTAGTATTATCTATTTTATAATTTAATTATATAATATACTTATAGCTTATAGATTATTTATTATTATAATAATAACTATATTATAAATAAGTTATTATATAGTAACTATATAATATAATTATAATAAATATATTTATTATGTAATAGAATAAGTAATGACCTATTTTATAATAGAATAGGCGCTTTACAGCGATAATAGATGAAATCTATATAGTAGTTAGATATAATAAGAATAATGGAGCTATAGTATGCGCGATGCTTAGTTATCTACTAAGTGGCTAACTAAGCACCTTAGCATCTACCTAAGTATCCTGACAATTACCTATAAAAAATGAAAAAAAGTGATGCCTTTATTGCCTATGTGCTAATCTAATTATGTATAATATCTAATATGCTCAGCGCATTCCATCAGCCAATAAGAAGCTTCATAGCCCGTAGTTATGACAGGTAGTTAATGGAATAGGTAGTAGAAGGAATAGGTCTAGATATAGAATTTTAGGAATACTAAGGTTTCTTCTCCAGAAATTAGGATTCTGTAACAACGATATTAATAGCCACGATTAAGGAAATCACTTATGAATAGTAGCCTTAGTTAATTAGATGAGGCAGTACTAGCGATAAATAATAGCTAATTAAAAAAATATAAATAGGATGTTAACTAATAAGGGTTATTAGTTAGAAAGTTAAAAAGTTAAAAAAGTTAAAAATATATGCAAGATTTTAAGCATTTAAAACTATAAGAATTTGTAAATAAAATTAGTAGCGTCTAGATATATAGATCCTCTAACCTTATAAAGTATAATTATTATTATTATTATTATTACTTTTATCTAGATTTTTATCCTACTATTATAGGGTATTATTAGGTATTATATCTACTATATAAGTATATACTAGCTTTCTATACTCTTTGCCCTTAAAATAATATAGTTATTAGTTAAAATAGACTCCTTTTAATATATCTAATTAGCTAGGTATTTATAAGTAAGAGGAATAAAAAGGACCTAACTAGATACTACTATTTAGGTTTTATAGGCAATATTATAAGTAAGATATATAGGTATATTATTATTAATTAGCTATAACCTTACTATGTTAAGTAGTAATTTTTATATTAACTTTATATAGGAAATTACTTAGCTTAGTAGTAAGTAATAGAGGATCTAACTATTCTTAAAAATAGGGACTTATGCAACTATAAATAATTATTAATTAATTAAAGACTAAATTAAGCTTAGTAGATTAGGTAAAGTATAATTAGCTATAAATTTATATTTAAGATAATATACTACGCTGTAGGTCTTATAAGATATATATAAATAAATATAAAGCTAATAATATCTTACTAAGTATAGTATAGAATTATTTAATTAAGACCTTAGTTTACTACTTTAATTTAGTTAAGTTATTTAAGAGCTCTTTTATTATATTATCTATCTTAATAGTCCACTAAATAAGGGCTTAGCCTTATAGGTAGCTTAGAATAATATTAATAACCTTTTTAAGGCTATATTTATAAGTAAATTCTTTTAGACGGTCTATAAACATAAAGATATTAAGATAATATATATATTTACTTATATTTACTATTAGACTAGGTATAGTATTCCTATACTCTTATTTAAGTTAAAAGCTAGGATTAAAAAACCTAATATTATCAGCTTTAAGCGTAGGCAATTTAGATAATAATAATAATAATATTAGAAGCATTTTAAAATCTTTATTAAAGGAATAGTTATAGCTATCTTAGCTAGCTACTAGTTATAGGTATTAATAATATTCCTAATAATTTTTTTATAGCTTAGATATTTTAATGCTAGGAATTAATAAGGAGTTTTAAGATTTATTATTTTAGCTATTTAACTTATTAAGCTTATAGAGACAGTCGAAAAAGTTATTAAATTTATAGGTGAAAAGTTATTCTAAATTATTAACTTACTTATCTAAAAAGCTAGGGAGCTCGGCAGCGGAGGTAGTAGAGGAAATAAAAGTAATAGAAATAAGCTAATTATTTAGTATTAAGCTAGGCATATTATTACTATCATTCTTTAGTTTAGTAGATAATAGTAGCTGATAAGATACTATAGATCTCAACTTCCTAGATATAATAGTAAGGACGTGTTAAAGAAATAATTAATTTTTTTAGATTAATCTTTCTAGGTTCTAGAAGCTTCTATTAATTAAATACTTAATAAAAGGATTTAGAGGCTTTTTCTAAAGTACTAGTGGATGAGCGGATGTAGGACCAGTAGGGTATTAAAAAGGATAGTAAGGATCTTAGTACTAGATCTTATGCCATTGCTACTATATTATTACATAATAAAATAAGTAATAACCTATTTTATAATAGAATAGGCGCTTTACAGCGATAATAGATGAAATCTATGTAGTAGTTAGATATAATAAGAATAATAGAGCTATAGTATATATAATACTTAGTTATTTACTAAGTAGTTAACTAAGTACCTTAGTATCTACCTAAGTATCCTAATAATATTATTAATATTAACTCTATCCTTTTTTCCTTTCTTTAGTAATAAATATATTATTATAAATATCTTTATATTAAAGTATTATAYTACTTTAGACTAATATTTATAACTCTAAARTYTTTTATTAATATTAGTAAGTACTTTATATATTATATATAATATATATATTAATTATTATTAATAATTAGTAATAATTAATTTACTATATATAAACTACCTTTAGATATAAGAAATTTATATTTAATTAATAATACTATCTTATTTATAATATAAGTAGAATTAGTAAGATCCTTTATATTATAAAAAGATAAGTTATTATTATAATTAATAATTATAATCTATTAATAAGTTTAGATTCTATTTTTTTTTATTAAAAAAGTAATAATATTAATTATTATAATTCTAAACCCTTTTATATCTACTAGAGTAGCTTTATATATTAAGAACCTTTATAAGAAGGTCTCTTAATAGTATAAAAATAAGTCTTTAATTCTAAGAATATAAAGTAGGTAGTAAGCCTAATAATTAATATTATTATTTAAAAAAATAAAGATATTAATAAATAATATTCTTATTTTATATTACTATATTAACTTATTATAAGAGGTAAGTTAATTTATTTTATATTTTTTATTTATAATATCTATCTTTAATACTCTTATTTATTTATATATTTATATTATATTTATATATTTATATATTTATACTATACTCGCCGCTAACTCTCCGTAAAGGGAGTTAGAGGAGAGGAGGGAGGGAGAGGGAAAGAAAAAAAAGAAGAAAAAGAGAAATAATAAGAAAAAGAAAGAGAAGGAAGAGATAATAAAAAAAAAAATAAAAAAAAAAAAAGGGATATAAATATATTATTATACCTTATATATACTATATATAGTTTAATACTAATATAATTAAATCCCTAGAGATTATGCCTTAAAGGAGAGGAAGGTAGAGAGGAGGAAGTTAAAAAATAAAAAAAAGAAAATAAAGAGAAGGAGAAGGAAGAAGGAAAAAAAAAAAAAAAAAAAAGGTCTTAATAATAAGTTAATTCTATATAATTATTATATATATTAACTATATTTATATAGGCCTAATTATATTTTTATTTTATTTTTTCTAGTATTTARTATTTARAGTTTAATATTAATAATAYTTATATCTTAAAGTTATCTTTTTAATAATAAGAGCTTTCTTTTTATAATATTAGATATTTTTATAACTAATACTTATTACTTACTTATTATAGATATAATATTAATATATTAACTATAATATAATATATTAGCTATAATATATAAGTCCTTTAAATACTTTTTTAATATTATTAATCCTTTTATCTTTTATCTTATTAATAACCTATAGTAGGTATATAGTRYTTATATCTTAGTATACCTATACTATTCCTTTATYTTTATAATATTATTAGTTATATA
This sequence comes from Cladonia macilenta KoLRI003786, assembly GCA_000444155.1. NCBI lineage: Eukaryota > Fungi > Ascomycota > Lecanoromycetes > Lecanorales > Cladoniaceae > Cladonia > Cladonia macilenta. The sequence goes on from KE598566.1 coordinate 687,618, forward strand.
ACTACTTATCTTTATTAGGTCTTTATAATTATCTCTTTATTCTAACTAAGTATAATAGTAATATAGTTATATTATATTAAATAACTTAATATATTATATAATTTAAGTTAACTTTTTTTTTAATTTTTATTATTACTATATCTACTTATTATAAGCGCGTTTTAATATTAGTATAATATTAAGCTTTATTTCTAATATTTATTAATTATAAATATTATCCTATTTAGTTTATTTAACCTTATATTAAATACTTTTCTTATTTTATATTTTATTAATAATTTCTTCTACCTCCTATTATTCTTTATTATTAATAAGTTTAAGAGGCTATATAAATTCTACTAACTCTATATTATCGCGTAGTTAGTATAGCTTAAGTAATAATATATAAAAGGTATTATAAATTTAATAAYTTATAAGTAATATTAAATAGTATATTTATATCTTAACCTTATTCTTTATCCTAAATAAGTTAATAAATTAATAAAATAACTTTATATTAAATTACCTTTATTTAAGGTTTTTAGTTAATAATATAATTAATTTACCTACTTTATATTCTTTTTATAGATAGTTTTTATTATAGTACTTTACTTATACTTTAATAATATATTATTAATATATTTTTATTTTTTTTTAATAGCTTTATAACTACTTTATATATTCCTTTATTATAAGTATCTCTCTTTTTAAGGAGCTATTCTTAGCTTTCTAATAAATCTTAGGATAATAATTATATATTATATAAAATAATAAGTAGCTAATATTATTATAATAACTATTATTATATATAAATTTAGTAATAGGTAATAACTTAGCCTAATTAATTTACTTTAAATTTATAAATATTTATAAAAAGTATTTTAATATTTAGTTCTACTTTTCTATCTAATTATTTATTTATAGATAAAAGGTAGTACTTATATAATATTTAATTATTATATAATAATAAATACTTAATTAAAAGATATTAATAAATAAAGTATTTTAATTATTTACTATACTTAATAATATACTAAATTAATATAATATTTTAAAGAAGAAAAGCTTTGCTAGCTCTTTAACTATAATTATTTTCTTTATAATAAAGTAATAGGCCCTTTTTATAAATTTATTAATTATTATTAAAATAAAATTATAAATAATATTATTATACTTACTTAGARATAATCTTATTATAAAATCTATAGTTAACTCTTACTATAGCTCTTTTAGTAAGAATAAGAATTATAATTTTTTATAAAAATAATATTAAGGAATCTTTATTCTTTAATAAATATTATAAGTCCTTATATAACTTTATATTTACTCTATAATATTAGCTTAATAATATTTATATTATAAAAATTCTAATATTTTTATAATATTAAAATATTTTATTAAGGGATTATTATAGTACTAACTAATTAACTCTTATTATAAAGTACTATTTTTTAGGATATATAATTATTTTTTATACCTAAGGAGATCTTCTTTATTAAAAGATTAATTTATATAAGTTATATAATATTATAYTATAATAATATCTTTATCTTTTTAGAACTTTATAACCTATTTATTAAGGTCTTATAGTTTATAAATAATCTATTTTAATAATTTTTAAGGCTTTTTATAAAGGCTTTTAATAAGCTTCTTTATAATCTTTTTTAATATTATAATTTAAATAYCTATAACTAGAAAAGCTATTTATAGTATATTATTATTAATATATATATATAACTTATACTCTTCCTCTAACTATAGTAATAACTTATTTTATAATATTAATAGGAGAGTTATATTATAAAAAAAAATACTTTTATAATTAAACCTTCTTAATAAAGAATTAGTAGGGTTAGTTTTCTCTATATAATATATTATTTTAAAGTTATAGGCTATAAGCTTAAGTATTTAATATATTTATTATAATATTAACTCTTTTAGCTTTATAAACYCTTATARATTATTATAAWYTATTAATATTTTAATTAGGTATAAGTTTCTTTTTAAATAATAATATTATTATTTAAAGGTATCTATTATTATTAATAATTCTTAGTTATATATTTTATAATTTTATTTTRYTAATATTATTTTATATAAYTAGAARGCTATAGGCTRCTAATAACTTATATTATTAAGTTAAGATAAAATACTAGTAATAATAAAAATTAATATATTAATTTTAATCCTAATTTTCTATAYTARATTAAAATATTATAATAATAATATTTTTATAAATTTTTAATATAACTATTAAAATACTTACTTTATATTATTAAGTTATTTAAATAGTTTTATTTTTCTACTCTTCTTATTACCTTTTAAAAGGCTAGTAAGAGGCGTAGTAATAATAAAATAATAATAAATAAAATAATAATAGAAGTTTATAAACCTTAAGAAGACTTAGATTTTTTAATAAATCTTTAGCCTTAGTTACTTTTTAATAATAATAATTTTATATAAATTTATCTCTATACCTATAATTAATATAATAAATCCTAAGAATTTAACTTAAATAGTATTAAATATATACTTCTTTAAATTTATATATAATTAATATTATTAGAGTTATTATAATATTTATTTAATATATTATTAATAYTYTACTARTTCTTCTAAAAAGACTAGGATATTATTTAAATATATTATATATATTATATCTACTAGCCTAGCTAAGGCYYWATTAATATATAYTTAAAAAGTARTAGRGRTATTTATAAGCTTAAATAATATAACTAAATATTTAAAGTAACTATAATATATATARAATAYTATTTTYTATTTATTACTATATTTAATATAAATATAGTAATATATATTTTTTAGGTCTAACTTTAAAAATTTTTTAATACTATATAAACGGTTTAATATCTTTATAATAAGAGGTAATAGGTACCTATTTTTTATAGTTATTATATTTAATTTTTAATAATTTATATAAAGATATAACCTTCTATCCTTCTTTAGTATAAAGAGGATAGGTATTTTTATTAATAAAATAAAATATCTTATTTATTCTTTTACTAGAGTATTATTAAGATAATAATATAACTCTATTAACTTTATTCTTAATAGGTTATAAAAAGGACTATATAATAACTCCTTATTATTTAACTTAATAATATAATCTCTCTACTTTTATTTAGATAAGATCCTTATCTTTTTATTTAAAAAGATATCCTTAAACTCTTATAATTTATAAGGAATTATTAATATATTAGACTTATTAGTTTAGGGTTACTTTATTATTATAGTATAAATATAAACTATAGTAAATATTTTTTATTTTTATTATAAAATCTATATAAACTTAGCTAGCTTATTAATTTATAGCTATTTAATATTAACTTAGTATTATTATTAATATATTAATATATTTATTATAATACCTAACTTATAGAGTATAGGCATTTTAATAATTAAATTAAAATCTTTTTAGTTAATAATATAAAATAAGAAGTTATACTCCTTTTCTTAGCCTTAGTTATTAGTAGCTTTATAGCTTAGTTAATATATCTTATAATAATAAATATCTTACTTACTTAGTTATATTAGTATTAGTAAGACTATATATTCTAACTATAAATTATATTATATTATAAATTATTAAATAACTAGATTAATCTTAACTCTAAGATTAATTAATTTTTTAAAAAGATAAGATATATCCTAAGTTATTATATTATAAACTGACGTCGTAGGGATCTTCTRAAGATRAGTAATTAAAGAGTAAAGAAGAATAAGATAAGCTAAGATATATAATATTACTAACTACTTATATAGATAAGGAGTARACCTTTTATATTATAATAACTATATTAATTTAYTAGTAAAGTTAAATATAAGGAGATCTAAATTATAAGTAAGAGCCTTAATTATATAGATATAAGAAAGTCTACTAAGATTACTAGGTTTAATAGAATTAATCTATAAATTATTTAAACTCTCTATAGTTTATATAAATTAATCCCTAATTTATTTAAATYTTATAGTTTATAYRTTTTAATTACTAAACTATTTAAACTATTATATAACTTATTATTAAGCCTAGTCTAGGATGTTTATTAATAATATATTTTCCTTATTATACTATTAGGTTTTAATATTATTTTTTTCCTTTATTATTTTTATCTTAAAGATAACTATCTATCTTTTATACTATAATACGCTGTTAATCTCTTATTAAAATCTACCCTTTACTAAAGGTATATTTTAGAGAGTGCCTATTTTAATAAAATTATATATTATTATAATAACTATATTTGCTATGATAAAGAGTATAAGATAGGTATAAACTTAGACTTTTATATTAAGTATTTTAGTATTAGTTTATTTTATAAGCTCACCTTCTCAGAGGCTAAGCTTTATTATATTTATAAAAAAAGGTATAAGAAGTTAAAGGCTACTTATTATATAATATCTTAAATCTAAGAGTTAGTTACTTATTAATTAAGGCTTTATACTAAAGCTAATAACTTAGAGAAGTAAGAGGAGGAGTTAATTTATTATAAGCTTTAAAACCTAGAGGAGCTAGAAGTTAATAAGGTAGCTAGTATTAATAATAATCTTCTTTTTAACCTAAGTTTTAAGGTTTTTAAGATTTTTCTTAATTTTAACTAGACCTAATTCTCTATCCTTAAAACTATTATAGAAGGGTCTAGTACATCTACAAAAGTTTTTTGGATGAGTTTTTTCATGTTGCTGTAGAATAGTAGGTAGCCCTAAAGCTACTAGAGTAGCTGTAGAACAAACTTAGTGAGTTTCAATAAAACTAGAATAGCTCTATAAACTTATCTAAACTTATCTAAACTTATCT
>KE598566.1:696806-741423 GCA_000444155.1 Cladonia macilenta KoLRI003786
ACTTAATTTATTTTATTAAATAATATAAAAACTTTATAAAGTTTAGCTTTAAAGTAAGTAAACTCTTTTATTTATTTTATTACCTCTAATATATCTAATAAGTTATTTAGATATCTTTATAAATAAAGTTATACCTATTTTTATATATCTTTATATATAAAAATAATAGTAATTATTATATATTATTTAATTAATATATTATTATAGAAGTGAAGGTAAAGTTAGATTTATATTAGCTATTCTTTAAACTTCTTCCTTTCTTTATAATAAAGGTTTAGTTAGATAATTTTAATATTTTTTCTAAATTTATTATTAATACTATTATAATATCTAATCTAGGTAGTTTTATTTAGGGTAGATTAAGTTATATTTTTTTAATTTAATAAACTTATACTTAAGGGTATTTAAAATATTATAAACTAACGTTATAGGGATCTTCTAAAGATAAGTAATTAAAGAGTAAAAAGAAATAAAATAAACTAAGATATATAATATTACTAACTATTTATATAGATAAGGAGTAGACCTTTTATATTATAATAAYTATATTAATTTAYTAGTAAAATTAAATATAAGGAGATCTAAACTATAAATAAAAACCCTAATTATATAGATATAAAAAAGTTTATTAAGATTATTAGATTTAATAAAATTAATCTATAAACTATTTAAACTCTTTATAGTTTATATAAATTAATCCTTAATTTATTTAAACTTTATAGTTTATATATTTTAATCACTGAACTATTTAATTTATTATATAACTTATTATTAAGCCTAGTCTAGGATATCTACTGATAGTGCGTTCCCCTTATTATATTATTAGGTTCTAACATATTACTTAACTTTTAAAATATAAAGGATTAAAAATTTTTATTAATCTTTCTCCTTCTTACCCTATTACTATTTTAATAGTAAGGTAGTATTATTTTTTAACTATATTAAATTAATTAAGGTAAAATTTAAATTATTTTTTTATAAGTAGTCCTTCTTCTAATACCCCTTTCCTTTATATATAAARTAGGTATTAGCCTTATTATCTAACTTATTTAAAGTATTTATAATAAATTTAAGATTTTAATAATCTTTATCTTTATTTTTATTCTTTTTAAAGTATTTTAATAATAGCTCTTTACTACTATTACTAAGATATTTTAAAATATATTCCTTTAAAGATTTACCTTTATAATTAGGCTTATTAGATTTCTACTAAAATTATTTAAAAATCCTCTCTTATATAATTATAAAAACTAAGATATTTTTTTATATAATTAATATATTACTAGTATTTAAGATCTTATTTTTTATATTTAGGTATAACTTACTAAGGAATATATTAACTTTAAAGATTTTTAATAGAGGCTTTAAGTAAGCTTTTAATTCTTTTAAATAAGTCTTAAAAATAGAAATCTTTTATTTTTTATTTTATTTTATACTATTCTAACGCTTATATATAAGGAGCTTATAATTTATTAAGTTTATTATTAAGTCTAATAAGAAGCTATAAAAATATTTAAAAATATATTTATTAATATCTTYTARYTTAAAATAGCTTTRTTAYTATAATAAYRTRTTACTTTTAAGTAACTATATATAATAAAGGATCTTATTTCTATTAGTAATAAAATATTTATAATTTAATAAAAATTTAATCTCTGTATTAATAAATTAATAAATATATTCCCTTTCTAATACTTTATAATATAGATATATTTTTTTAGGATAAATTATTTTTAGTATTAATAKAAATATATTACTTAGGTTATTAAATATAATTTTTTTCTTTAAAGTATTTTTTAGAGGTATACTTTACTTATTTATATAATCTATAGCTAGCTTATTATTAAGGTCTCTTAATATTTCCTTAATACTTTATTTTATTATAGTAGCTTAAAGCTTTTATATTTATAACTTTAATTATTAAATCCTTTATTATTATATATCTATATTAATAATTAATTTTAATAAATTTATTTATATTACTTATATTATTTATAGCTTACTTATAGGCTCTTATATACCCTTATAAATAAAACTTTATATAGATATTATCTTACTCTATTTTAAGCCTTTAACCTTAAAGGTTAGAATAATTAAAATTATAATATAAACTTATTATACTTTATTAATACTATATAATAGGGGCTACTAAAGATTATTTAAAGACGTAAAGTAGTAGTAACAAGTATTAATTATATTAAAGAATTAATTACTAAGGATCTTATTATTATAAGGTATATACCCTTTAAGCTTATTAAGATAAAGTAGGGTAATATAATATATTCTATTTATTTATGTTAGTATAGTATTAATATAATACCTATAGTAACTAACTATTAATACTAAGCTACCCTAATAGCTACTAGTTATTACACTTATTTAAAAAAATAAGCTAAGATATAATCTATTAATAAAGCTTTATTTTCTATAAATCCTACGCGCTCTAATCTTATTATAAAGTTTAGTAAGAAGCCTATAAAAAATTAGGCTACTATATAAGAAGAATAAGAGAAAGATAAAATAAAATATTTACTTTCTTATATATCTATTTATAATAATAAAGGATATTTTTTATTATCTTCTTACTAACCTCTACGCTATTAAATATATTAAATAGGAAGTAGACTATTTTAAATAAATATAAAAATAACTTCTTATTAAGTTATATTACTAAAATAGTCTCTATCTCTTTATTAAGTATTTAAAGGTAATTATAAGATAAGCTAAAGTTAATAATATTATTAAAAGCTATAAAATTATATCTTATCTTTATTATCTAAGTCTAACTAATCTTTATATACTTAATAATATTACTAACTTTATAACTAGAGTATAGATACTACTTAATATTAAAATATATCTACGTGTTTAATAAAGGGGCTATAATAATAATAGTAAGAGTATAAGATAATAAGAAAGTCTTTTAGTAGAAAGGAAATATAGGTAAAAAAATTAATATTTATATAACTTTAACTTTACTTAATTAGAGGTCCTATAGATAGATAGTAGTTAAGTTCTATAATAATAATCAATTTATACATTTTTTAGTATATAGGCCACTAAAAACGGCACTACCGCGGCACTAGCATAGAATTTTTTCAGTCATAATAACAGACACCCTTATCGTGCCTGAAAAAATTCTATGCTAGCGTGGATAGTCTACGGGACCTCACGCACCTGTTTTTTGAAATAGGTATATTAACTATTTTTATAAAGCTCTACTATTAACTATCTATATAACCTTAAATCAGGCAGGATTGAAGCTATATATATTAAGTAATTATTTGCCCCTATTTACTTTATAGTAAGAGACCTTATTATTACTCTATAACTATAATAATACCTACCCCTATAATTATATATATAGTACCCTATTATCTATTATCTATTTAATATTAAAATAGATTATATTTAAGTTATATACTTAGATATTTATTTACCTTTATTTCTACTTTATTAGTAGCCTTTATTATTATTTTATAATCTTACTATTATTATAGTACCTTTATTACTTAGTAAGTAAAGCTATATTAATATTAAAGAATACTTAAATAGTACCTAGGTTATTAATTAGCTATTAATAATAATATAAAAAGTAGGTAAAGACTTATTAAGTATATACTAAGCGCTAGGGGTAGAGCAGAGGTATTTTAATAATAATAAAATTATAAGATAATAATAAGGGCTACTATTAAAAGGAAAATAAGGGTAAATAGATATATATATATAAAGCTTTAATCCTACCTAATTTAGGGTTATATAAATAGTTAATAGTAAAGCTTTATAAAAATAGTTAATATACCTATTTTAAAAAACAAGTGCGTGAGGTCCCATAGACTATTCACGCTAGCATAGAATTTTTTTAGGTATAATATAGTTATTTTCATAACTATTAACTATAGACGCTAGTGGCTAGAATTTTTTTTTTAAAATCTATAAAATAGTAGACCTTTAATAATATGCTACCTAGCGCTACATAGAACTTCTATAAAGTAGTAGTTAAATACCTTAATTAAGCTCTATAAGAGTATATTAATTATATGTATAAAAGTATATTATATAGCTATTAATATTAGCCTATTTATACTTAGAGAGTATCCGCGCTAGTACTTTATAAATAAGTCCCTAAAATTAAAATTTTCAATTCTATATATAATTGTCATAATTATAAGATATAAAGGTAATAGATTAGGTGTAATAGGAGCCATAGCTCCTACTAAGGCAAGTGTTCCTACTAAGGCCCTCTAAGGGCCTATATACTTAAATACTTCTTCTATCATAGCTAGTCTACTAAGAATTAATATTACTTTAGCTATTAATTCCTACCCCTATAAGATTATTAAGGTATCTTGTAATATTAATTCTTCTAATAACACAGCTTGTTTAATAGGCCTAGGATTAATAATAGCCTTTAGTAACCCTAAACTTTATTAACTTAGTGAGACTTAATCTTAGTAACCTTTACTATCTTAAACTAACTTAACTATATTATTTTTAGGTAGGGACCTTAGTCTATTATTATCCTTACTTATTTAAGGGCCTAATAGCGTTCTTAGAGGGGTCTAAAGCCTTAATAACCTTAGAGGGGCTTAGATCCTAAATAATTTTAATATAATAATATTACTAGCCTATATAGCTACTTTAAAAGAGAACTAATATAATAGTATACTATATAATAGCTTATTAACAACTTAAGGGTATACCTTAATAGACTTTTAAGGTTTGGTTTTTAGGAGTAAAATAAGTATATTAACTTTTTAATTAGATATAAGATAATATATCTTTTTTTAAGATACCCTTATTATAATTATTAATATAGAGAGAAGGAAAGTAAAATATATCTTATTTTTAACCTTTATAGGTCTATTAATAAATATTAAACTATAAATTATTAATATAAATAATTTTTTTAATTTATAAGCTATTAAAGGAATTAATATCTAAGCCTTTATAGCCTATATTTACTTAGGATAAAAGATTAAAACTAGAATATAATTAATATAACTATTAAGATACTAGGAGATCTTTAAAAACTAAGAGACCTTATAAAGTTAGTTATTAGAAAATTATTTTATAAAGGATATAAAATTAGATACGGAACTAAAGATAGATTAGATTAGAATAAGATAAAATAAGAATATATAAAACTTTATTAACTATTTTAAGACTCTTATTATTAATTTATTATAGAACGATGCGGCTATTTATTATATATTTAGAAAGAAATTAATCTTAGAAATTTTAGACTAAATCTATTAGGTTAATATAAAACTCCCTAATATCTTTATAAGCTTTAAGAGAGCCGTATAATAGACAAAAAGTTATATTAAAATTAGTAAATAAATAATAGAGGACTATAAAGAGTAAAGTTATTAAAAGTAAGTTTAATTTATAGATTAATAGAGTTAATAGGCTTCCTAGATAATAATTTAAAGGCTAAACTTTACTTAAATAAAACCCCTTTAAGGAGGAAATCCTTTTCCTATAACTAATCCTAATAATTAAAAGATGGCTAACATTACCCTAAAAGAGCATAAATAATAATAAGATAATAAACTTTATATATATTATACTTAGTTAGGGTACTAGAGGAAAATATATCTAAATAAGCTAAAAAACATACGCCTATAATAAATAAGGCGTTATTACAGGTAATATTAGCTTTAGAGGGAGGAGAGTATCTAAAAATATTTTTTAACCCCTCTTTAAAATAAGCTAAGTATTTAATAAAAAAATAATAAACTAAAAGATAAAGATATTAGGATATTAAGAAACTAAAGATATTATAAATTTCTATAACTAATATTAGAGATATAAAAGATTATATTAATATCTCTATAACCTTATAGAAGCCTTAGCTTTAATTTAATTAAAATATAAAGTTATCTTTTAATATATTAATTAACTATAGCGCTATAGCGAATTTTATTAATAAATAGTTTATACTTTTACTAAATATAATACCCTTAGATATTAAGGCTGCTAAGATAATAGATATTAATAGAAAGATTATTAACCTTATAAAGTAAATATTATTTAAGATCTTTATAAATATCTTAAATATTTTATTTATTATATATATATTCTAAGTAATTCTGATATTAAGATACTAAGTTATATTAGGCCTCCTATAGCTATAAAAAGTAAATTTATTAATAGATTAAAGTATAGGCTTTATATAAATACCTAAAAATATTTAAGTTCTATATTAGAGAGATTTTAATAATAAACTAAATAACTTACTAGTATATATTTATTATATAAATTAGAAAACTTTAATAATACTACTACTAGCTTACTTTAATTATATTAATATATTTTCTAAATAGGCTAGTACTATACTCCCGCCTTATTATAAAATACTTAATTATATTATTAATTTAATATTTAAGACTACGCCTCCTTTTAGCCTATTATATAATTTATTAAAATTAGAGCTTAGGGTACTTAAAGAGTATATTAAATAAAATCTTAAATTAAGATTTATAAAGTATTTTAAGTTACTTACTAAGTTACTTATCTTATTTATTAAAAAAAAAGATAGAAGTCTAAGGCTTTATATAAATTATAAAGGACTAAATATAATAATAATCTAAGATTATTACTTAATATTATTAATTTTAGAAATCCTAGATCGCTTTTAAAAAGTAAAAGGATTTATTAAAATTAACCTTAGAAATACTTATAATCTAATTTAAATTAAATAAGAGGATAAGTAGAAGATTACTTTCTAGACTTATTATAGCTTATTTAAATATTATATAATATCTTTTAGTCTTATTAACGCGTTATTAATCTTTTAATCCTATATTAATAAGGTATTATACCACCTCTTAGATATTATTATTATTATTTATTTAGATAATATTTTAGTCTATTCTAATATTACTAAAGACTATAAAGGATATATAAAAGAGGTATTAAAGGYTTTATAAGRTAGTAGGTTATTTACTAAACTAAAGAAATATAAATTCTTAGTAGATATAATARAATTYTTAAGGTTTATTATTAACYTARCTARRATTATAATAGACTAAAATTAAGTAATAACTATAATAGAATAGCTAAAGCTAGGGTTTATAAAAGATATATAATTATTCTTAGGGTTTTATAATTTCTACTATAAGTTTATTTACTAGTATAGTAAGATTATTAAAGGCTTTATAAAGCTAATAAAGAGGTTAAAATCTTTTATATAGATAAAGGAGATAGAATAGTCCTTTAATATATTAAAGTATATTTTTATTAAGGCTACCTTATTATATTACTATAACCCTATACTACCTATTATAATTTAGATAGATATAAGTAATTATACCTTTTCTAGTATACTCTCTTAAAAATAGGAAGATATTTATAGTTATTTTATTATCTTTTATAGCTAGAAGCTAACTATTATTAAGATAAATTATAGAATACTAGATTAAGAGCTTTTAGCTATAATAATTTTATTCTAGATATAAAGGAAATACCTTAAAAAGGCTTAATATAAAATTATAGTATTTATAGATTATTATAACCTTAAATTATTCCTAATAGTGAAAATATTAAGTAGAAGATAAGCTTATTAAACTAAGTTTTTATTAGTATTTAACTTTAAGATTTATTATATACTTAATAAATATAACTTAGCTAACAGCCCCTCTTAGAAAAAGGATTATAAAGACTTAAATAGGCCTTATATAATAATACCCTTCTTTAAACTTATTATTACTTAGGTAATAAAGGGGAGATAAGTTTCTAAGGGGGTATTAAGAAATATAGAAAATCTAGAATAGAATAATAAAGAGATAAATTAACTCTTAGAGATTATTTTAGATATTATTAGAAATAGCTTATAATAGGACTTAGTAACCTTATTAGCCTAAGGTATAAATTATAAATAGATTAATAGACTACTCTACTTTTAAAATTTAAAAATATATATACTAAATGTTATGGATTGCCATAGCATGTTACTAAGCCAGCGCTAGGGCCTATATTAGGCTAAGTATCTGTATATCTTCTTCCTGCTATTTCATCTATCTATCCTTCCTTCATCATTATTATTATTACTACTATTATAGATTAGCTTATTCTACTAGCATCTATTAAGTATTCTAGCCATTATGCCTTACTAGCAGATACCTTCCCTATAATAAATAGTAGCAATAGCCTAAAGATTAGTTAATAGCTCCTAGCTCTATATTAATAGTTACTTAATACCCTTATTAATAATTCCTTTTACTAGGCCCTATTATTATTTAATACTATAGCTTCTAAGAAGTAAAAAGGATATATAGCTACTACTAATTTAAATTCTAAATTACTTTCTATTTTACCTCCTACCTTATCCTACGCTAAATCATTATCCGTTATAATAATAATACAAGGATTCACTCCTAAGTAAGATAAGGCTCTATAAATAAAATTTAATAATCTTTATACAATTATAAATAGTAAGATTCAATATTAATTTAAAAGATATATATAAGTAATAACGTAGTAGATAATATAGTAAATAATATAGTAAATAAAGTAGTAGATAGAAAATTTATTTAATTAGATACTAGCTTAAAATCTTAAGCTAGTACTATTAGTACTATCTTATATATAGTTAATATCTATACTAATTACTATACCTCCTATTTCCGCTCAATCCGCTCCACCCCCACCAAGCGTTAAAATAATAGAAGAGGTAGAATATAAGTAAGTCTATAAGATTCTACGGTAAAATATTTAATAAATAAGGAAGAAGTATAGAGCTTTAAAAAAGATATATATAAGCTAAATACTATCTATAGAGATCTATATTAAATAGCCTACTAAAATAGGTAGGAATAATATACTATTCTCTTATAATAAAGACTTAAATATATAATATATTATTATACTTAATACTAGGTAGAAGCTTATATATTAAGTAACTATACTAAATCAGGCCTAATACTATATAGCTTAATACCACCATTTTTATTATAATTTAATATCGCCTTGTTTTAACTTTTTAAGCTTGTAAATTTTTCGACTTTTTTAATATATATCCAACCACCACTATCCCTTTCCCAATTTTTAACTTATTTTTAATCGGCCAACGCTCGCCGTGAGATATATCCTATCTTATATACTAACACTGCTATTTATAGGTACCTTTGTGATAATTATTACCTATATCACTATTACGCAATCTAAACTTCTAGAGAAGATATCTTAACATTCCTAGAATTCTATACCTAGGCTTATTCTATTAACTACCTGTTCCTTCTACCACCTATTTCGACGCGACCAACGCCACCGACGTCATCACCGCTGGTATTTAGGACGGAGGATGTTATGGAGGATATTATAGAGGCATACGCGATGCGATAGAGCGCGYATRAGCGATRAGGRCATCGCTTTTTTTCATTTTTTTGTGGGCATGTTGTCACGGATTGCTATAGCATGTTGCCAAGCCAGCGCTAGGGCCTATATCAGGCTGAGCATCCGTACATCTTCTTTCTACCATTCCATCCATCCATCCTTCCTTCATCATCATTATTATTACCACTATTATAGATTAGCTTATTCCACTAGCATCTATTAAGCATTCTAGCCATTATGCCTCACTAGCAGATGCCTTCCCTGTGACACTAAACAATAAAAAGTTATAACTATAGATATTAAGAAATTTTTATAACTCCCTAATAACAGGATACTTTAGTAGAGATTATATAGATATTTTAATTTATTACTAGTTTTACTAGCCAACTATAAAGACAGATATTAATAAGTATATTAAAACTTATAATATTTATTAGAAAGTAAAGTAAGCTTATTATCCTTTATATAAGAAATTACTAGCGGTGCCTATCCTAGATAGGCTATAAATAGTTATTATAATTAACTTTATTATAGACTTACCTCTAAGCTAAGATTTTATTAATAAAATAACCTATAACTCTATTATAGTAGTAGTGGATTGTTTTAATAAAATATATTATTATATTCTAAATATTATAACACTAGATTCTAAATAATTTATAGTATTATTTATATAATATATCTTCTAACTCTATAGTATACCTAATTTTATTATTAGTAACTAGGATAAATTATTTACCTCTTACTTTTAGCGTTGCCTCTCTAAGGTATTAGGTAATAATTATAAACTTATAATATTATACTATTAATAGGCAGATAATCTTATGAAAAGAAATAATTAGGTTTTATAATAATATTTATATATTTATATTAATTATTAATAGGATAACTAGGTCTCCCTCCTCCCTCTTATAAAGTATATATATAATAATTTAAAATATATAACTATTTATAAAATGCTATTTTATATTTATTATAGTTAAGAACTAAAACCCTTTTAGTTCTCTACTATAATAAGGGAGGTATATATAGGAGTAAAAGAAATAATAAAGAAATTAAAGTTTTTATATAAAAAACTTTAAAAAGACCTTATATAGGCCTAGAATTAATAAACCTTATATTATAACTAAGGTTATAAATATTAATAGTTTAAAAAGGGCTAGTAAGTATAGCTTTTAATTATAAATATTAAATTATAGAGGCTTTTAAAAAAGTTAGATTATAAATATTTTAAACTTTTTAAGATCTTTAAGGTTATAAGCTTAATAATATATTACCTAAAATTATTAAGGATAATAAAGATATATTTTATCTTTTATTCTAACCTCCTAAAATATTATTAGAAGAATATAATAAAGAGTTAAGTATCTTTATTACCTCTATTAATAAACTAGATTATAAATAATATTAATAAATATAAATAAGAGGTAGAGGAGATTTTAAACTCCTATTTATACTACTAAAAATTATAATACTTAGTAATATAGAAGGGATATCTTAAGAAAAATAATTCTTAAGAACTACCTAAGTATATAAAAAATTATAAAGCTATAATATAATAATTTTATTATAATTACCCTTTTAAGCTAAGATTAGAAACGTAAAAAATATAAAGGCATATATAGGCCTCTAAGGGTATAATATATACAGTTAGAAGACTATAGAAGTCTAATAAAATTATTATTATAAAGGTCTAGAATAATTAATTAATATAGAATTAAAAAGTTATTATTATAGAGATTATAGACATTACTAAGTTTAGGACTATAGAAGTTATAGATATTATAATTAAATATAAAAATCTATAGATATAAAGCCTAACTTTAAAATAATAAGTATAAAGCTAAATTATAGTTATATAAATTATAAAATATAAAGATTATATTTATAGTAAATATTTAAGAGATATTTATAGTAAATACTTAAGGCTTATAAATAAGCTAATAATTTTTATATTTAATTTTACCTTTAACTTTACTTCTAATCTTAATTTATCTTATAATTAATAACTATATACTTTTAATCTTAGTTTAATTATTCTCTTAATTATATACTATAACTTTAAATATATTATAAAAGAAACCTATATAATTTAAGAAGATAAGCCATAACTTATAATTAAATAAAAATAATAAATAGTTATAGGTTCTAAAGGATAATAGTAATATAAAGGGTTTTAACTTTTTAAAATATAAATTTTTTAATTTATTTTTAAAAATAGTTATTAAGTTACTTAAAGATATTATACTAAAACTTATTAATAATAAAGAGGTATTAAATATATTTCTTAAAAAAGTATACCTATCTAACTTTATTATAGGAGTTATTATTATAATTAGTATTATAATTACTAAGTCTAGAAATTACTAGCTATTAAATTTTAATATTATTAAGTATATTATTATTAATTTATTACTTACTTATATAAGATATCTATTTAAAATCAGTAATATTTATAAAGTATTTAAATATAATAAAAATTCCGCCTATATACTAATAGGTAAGGAGAGATTAAAAGAGAATTAAAAAAGTATTATTATCTATAAACTATTATTTAAATATAGTAGAGGTCTTATATTTTTTAAAAGTAAAATAAATTCTTCTTTAATTATTAACTTACTAACTAAATCTCTTATAATTTTAAAGCCTTTCTATTAATCTTTAAAGCCTTTTAATAAAACTTCTTCTAAGCTAACTAAATATAAGGTAACTCTTAGCTCTTCTTTATTATTAAATATTTTACCCTTTATATTAATACCTTCTACTTCTTCTTTAAATAAACTAATACCTAACCTATAAAAAGTCTTAAAGACCTCTAAGAAGGCTCTTATAAATACCTTATAATAATTTACCCTATCAGCCTATAAAGGCTTTAATAAGCTTATATTAAAGCCTAAATAGTATAAGAAAGATAAAGATGCCTAGTTAATATTTATAAACATAAATACACTATCTATAACCTCTAAGCCTATACTTATAAAGACTTTAACCTCTAAGATTATAGCAGCGCTACTTATAACCTCTAAGCCTATACCTATAAAGACTTTAACCTCTAAAATTATAATAGTGTTACTTATAACCTCTAAGCCTATACTTATAAAGACTTTAACCTCTAAGATTATAACAGCACTGCCTATAATCTCTAAGCCTATACCTATAAAAACTTTAACCTCTAAAATTATAATAATACTACTAATAATCCCTAAGGCTACTATACTAAAGCTTTTAGCCTTTATAAACCCTAGCACTCTTCTAATATAGTAGCTACCTACTATATTAGCCTCTATAGGAACAACTATACCTCTATATAATTTTATATTAGATAAGGATAATAATAAACTTAAAAACTTATTATATAGTAGCTATAATTATATAGACCTATATAATAATAAGCACTACCTTTTATTAAAATTTAAATAATAAGACCCTATTAAAGAGTAGAATCCTTTATAAAACTTTAATTTAATTTATACTATTAAAAGTCTTAGCTAACCCGCTAATTAAGCTCCCTATATAAACTTAACTCTTAATTATTTTCTAATTAGTACCTATAAGATAAACCTTAATAACCTAATTATAACCTCTTATACCCTAGGCGTTCCTATTAATAAATTATTACCCTCCCTACTACTTAATACTAAGATGAAGGGGAAGCTTATATTTAAAAATATAGAAATAAAATTAATAAATATAAAACTTATACTAAATAATATTATTAACTTTTATATATAAGTTATACTAGTAGCTAAATATCTTAATATATTAATTATAACTTAAGCTACCGCCTTTAGAGAGGTTATTAAAATATTAAGAAACCTTATAACTTTAAAGTACTTATTAAGTAAAGAATAAGTATTAATTATAAATACTTATACTACTTTAAAAGATACGTTTAATAAGAGTATTATAATAAGAAATACTCTCTAAACTAACCTTACTAAATATAAGGATAGGGAGAGAATCTTTAAATATAATATAAACCTTAATATACTACTTCCTATAATTATTAACTAGGGCTAATAAGCCTCTAAGGCCATCACTACTAATATAATATAGGGTTAGTATATAAGCTAGGAGTAGAATTATACTTATAAAAATTATAAGCTATAAAGGGGAGGATTATAATAAAAGCTATAGCTCTTATTAAGGTAGGTACTCCTACTAAGGCCCTCTAAAGGCCTATATACTTAAATACTTCTTCTATTATAGCTAGTCCTCTAAGAATTAACATTGCTTTAGCTATTAATTCCTGCCCCTATAAAGCCACTAAGGTATCCTATAATATTAGGATTCTAAAGTCCTATCTATAAATAATATCTAATTTATAAGATAAATATAAGAAGAGAAATTCTAAGAAGAGAATCATTAATATTTATATATATAAAGTAGTAAGTATTAAGTAGCTAAAATAAGTATTAARTAACTAAAATAATAAATAAACTTAAGAATTTTAAAAAATAAATATTAGATAAGAAAGATAAAAAAAATATAAAAAAATATAGAAAAAGAGTACTTTAAAAACTATAATAATATCTCTTTTTTAATATTTATATTTTTAAATAGATACTATTATAATATAGCCTTATACCTAGTATTTCTACTAAGGCATCGCCTTAGTAGGCACCTTAAGTTAGTTCCTAGGAACTATAAAAATATCATTAATTCATCACCTTACTAAAGACCTTATAATATTATAATATAGTAGTAATAACATAGGTTCTAAACTCTTAGTACTATTAACTACTAAAAGTAAAATCTTAGTACTAGCTCTTAGTACTAGCTTCTTTATACTATTTAGTAGTAATACTACTAAAAGAACTTACTAATCCTCTATAAAGCCCTTTAAGCCCTTTAAATCCCTATTATTTTAATTCCTTAATTATTATATTATCTTTACTATATTTATTATATCTACTATATTAAATCTATTATATTTATATTAAAGCTATAGTATAGTTCTTCCTTAAAAATACTTCTACTACTTAATAACTTATAGCCTTATAAGGCTCTAATACTAAGATCTAATAAAGTTAAAGATTATTTCTATATCTATATATACCTATTAAGCCTCTTAGGCCTTATAGGCCTAGTAGATCTTTTAGACCTTATATTTCTCCTTAATACCTTTAAAAGGAAAGAAGGCTTAGTAGGTTACTTCCCTATAAAAAAAATAACCTCTTACTATTTTCTATTAGGAATTCTATTTATCTTAATTAATCTTAATTTATCTTACTTTACTTACCTTACTATTATTCCTAACATTAGTCTTTCTTTATTATTATTATAATAAAAATTAAGCTAGCTTCCTTATTATCTTCTTTACTACCTATTATATAAAACTTACTTTATAGTATTATTATTAAAGTATATTAACTCTATACCTTTTTAAAAAGTAAGTATATTTATTATACTATTATCTTAGAAAGTACTTATTCTATTATTAAAGATATTATTACTATATATTCTTAGTAAGAAAGAATCTATTTAAAAAAACTTTCTAAAAGAATAACCTATACTAAAATAATATTATAAGAGGCCTTTATAAATTTAGATTATATACCCTTACTAACCTAACTAGTTAAGTAGGCCTATAATAAAATATTATTATTCTTATTATACTTAAATATTAAAGCCTTTAAATAATATATTAAAGGTATAATTATATTACTTATTAACTCTTACTAAGATTCTACTATAATAAAAGAGATTATTTAAAATACTCCTTTAATAAATATAGTATAAGAATAGCCTTATAATAATACTAATATATAATAATAATCTTAATAGAGTTAAATAAATCCTAATAATAACTTTAATAATACTAGCTTTAATAAATAGTAGTAGAGGTTATTATAATCTCTACTTTATAATAATCCTAATAACCGTCCTCTACTAAGTAATAATAATAATATTATTATATCTTTTCCTATAGTTAAAGTACTAGTAAGATACCTTCTACCTTTATATCCTAATAATATTAGCTTCTTTAACCCTAGAGTAGATAAAGATAATCTAATAATTAAAAAAAAATATATTACCTTTTAAAATATCTTTATTTTTATTAATAAACTTAAAGGGATATAGAGGTAATATAATAAAAAATAAATTTTAAAGGTTATCTCTAACTATCTAAAAGATATAATAATAAATTAATATACTATTAAATTATTAGAATTTAAGTATATTATTTTAAAAATTACTATTTTAGAATAATAAATAAAGCTTTTAATTTAATAATTTAAAGAAGATATTAATAAGGCTATAAATGTAATGATATTGCATAGAACATGCTGCTACCCTAGCAGCCTGCTACCCTAGCAGGTGCACCCTGGGGGTGCCTTCTAAAGGAAGGCACCTGGCANTGGCATCCCTAGGGTAACCCTATTTCTTCCTAGCAGAAGACATCAATCAATAGAATACCATCATCCCATACCATTTCAATGCAATTCCATCGCAAGATGGTAGCAACGGCACGGTTCACTGAATAGCACCATTGACAGCTTTCAGACCGATCCGACCACCAGCCTCAGGGCACCAGCTGCTTTTAGCAGCACCAAACGTCCTCCACCAATTCCGCATTTGTTTCGCTGCCTACGAATCGAGTTCCACCTCCTCGAAACCGACACGTTTTTGAGTTGCCTGCTACGAAGCTGATTTGATTCGCTTTCGAATTCGCTTGCTCCGACACCAAATCTCCTCATCATCGCAGGCCGATGACCACGGGCCGCGCGTCACGCAAACGCCTAATATCAACTCAAGAAAGTAGACAAGGCTATCAGAATCTACACAGTCGAAATCTACATCTACAACACTCGAAACAGCAATTGTTCAGGCTGTTGTTCAGCCTAAATTGATGGTTGTTCACCTCACTTTTGACTGGTGACGCAACGCCAAGGTTTTCTCCGGGAAGGAACCAAACTTTGGTAGGCATTAGGCAGGAATCGCCCACTTTTCGAGGGGAAAATCTCAATTTCTTGAACTTCAACTCTCACTTCTACACCATCGACAGCTGGACTGCACATATTCTATAACGCTTGCTCTTTTAGCTGCAATCCCGTCTGTACTTCAAGTCGTTCGTTACCTAGATACTGCCTTGTTGTAAAAGATCCTCGTTATAAAAGATCCTGTTGTTTCTGTTTCACAGAAAGAATTCATCATCCTGGCTTCAACAAACCCAGTCAGTCGGGATATCGTAATACTCGCCTTCCACCTCGAAGAATTCATCAAGAGTGGTCACGCTTTTGCTGACCGTATCTCAAATAAAACAAGACGAGTCATCTATCACATTACATCGACGAATTTCAGACCACCGGTAACGAACTCAAATCCCCAGTCAAGGAGATCTCAATCTGTTGATCCGCCTGGATTTCCTTACGGCTGGGCAACAGAGCGAAAGCCTTTTAGACTCGCTCTAGAAAGATTCGAAAACGCTACACAATCTCTGATTCTAGATCCGCTTTTGTTTGAGCTTCCATATCCGACTCAGCCTTCATCCTCGACTCTAGGGAAGAGACCACAGACGTTTACACCAAACACCACTCCAGAAGATCCTCCCTCAACAGGGAACACACCACCTCCCTCAGTTCCGGCGTCTACTCGAGCTACTTCAGCAGAAGAAGCAATTTACAGTCATCCTATCGGTCCAAACATGGCCTCAAGCAACGCTAGCAACCCTCAGGGCCAGCAAAACGAGAATCCTAACGACTACCAGGACTCTGGATTTTCTGAGAAACAACTAAGAACTCTACAAGCGATGTTCGGCCGGTCTGGTGGTGCTGGGGGCAATCCTAGTGAGCCCCCAGCCAACAATCCTCCAACAGATGTTCCTCTCGGACGCCCCCTACCCTTACGTCCCGATGACATTGGCTTCTTCAACCCTGGAGCAGAAGGGGATGGTCCAGTGGTTGGAGAGAAGCACATCACTTTCCGAGATGTTTTCGTCTTTGTTGACAGACTTAAGGAGATGAAGAGACGGTTCAATGAAGAACAAGTCTTGAAAGTTATCCTTAGCTGTCTAAAGGGTACGGCGATAACATGGCATACCGCTGAGCTGTCTGAATTCGAGCGTACTGTTCTGGAAACAGCCACTCTAGAGCAATGGATGAAGCTTCTAGTCCGGCGGTTCAAGGAGGATACTGGTGAAGCTGTAAAGCTAATGTACTCAGAGAAATTTACGATGTCTGATGCATTGAACAACGCTGATCCTAGAGAGTTTGCCCAGTCTATCTTCCGTCATGCAAGAGCAGCAGATCTAGGCAACGCTCAATTAATTGTTGCCTGGAATGCTCTCGCCCCCAGTTTTCGGAATGCAATTCCCCAACCTACGGCGAGTACGACGGTTCATTCGTTTCTGGAACAGCTCGACGCAAAACGACACATATGGCATGAACTCGCTGTCGAAGAGGACAGAACGACTCGGAAAGTCGTCAATAAAGCCGCCAACAAGAGCGGATTCGGTCAGTATAATACCACTCAGTCTGGAGGCTTTTCTAGGCCTCGATATCCTTCAGTTCCATTTCGTAACGACCGGCAGCAGCCCTTTCAGGGGTACTCCGGCGGCAATTACGGTTACCAGAACTCGAATCAAGCTGACCGTCCCCAGTATCAAAGCCAACAAACAAGAGGCTATTTGCCTCCCCCTCGTGCTCCGCTTCAGATCACCAGCGGGCATGTAAACGGGTCAAATTCGCAGAAGCCCCCCTACAACTCGAAGCCCTACAATCAAGGCAACTCTCGGCCTTTTCAAGGCCAAACTCAAAGCCAAAAACCATACTCAAACAATCGAGGTTTCCAGCCGCGTTCTGCTAGGGTATACCATGGGAACGAAGACCCAAATCAAGATGACGGCTACGCCCCTGAGGAGGAGGAACAACAACAAGACTTCGAACAATATGATGACTATCCTGCCGAAGAGCAGTTCGAACCGGAAGAAGAAACACACAGCTTTTTCGTTGGGCCGGTAGATAAAACATGTCGAAAATGTAAACAAGAATTCTCTTCGAAGAATAAGTTACATCGACATGTGAGACTTGAACACCGCGATGCTACTTCTATTCTGCCTTCCGGAAGCCAAAAACTTCCTACGGAAACCTACCACGCCAATTCTGGTGGGCTTCCTTCTGGAGGAAGTCTGGTCGGTTCCGGGGAACCGAATACTTCTCCCCGCATAGTTCGATCTAAGGTAGAACACACCGAACGTGTTGCTGGAGCTGGTTTTCGGAATTGGCATCATGTCACCGCGAAAATTCAATGTTCTCGTGACGGCTTACCTCAGGAAGTCTGTTTGGACACTGGTTGTCCTGTTACTCTAGGTGACAGAAAATTTCTCAAAAAGCATATCCCTGACGCCGAAATTAAGTCCATGGAAACGCCTTCGACTGTTAAGGGTCTCGGCGAGGCCAAACATTCAATTGCGGAGTACATCCGTGTACCCCTTCTGTTACCTGGAAAGTCAGACATCGGTGAGCCAGTATTGGCAGAGATCACCGTCGACATACACCTAGTCGACGATCTTCGGGCGAATATGCTCATTGGCATGGACACAATGGGTCCCGAAGGTATTGACATAATCACAACTAAACGGCATGCCTATGTCACTAGTTGTAGCATCCGTGTACCGGTCGAAATCAAACCTCAGGGTGCTAGAGTTCGGAGAGCAATCAAGGCAAAAAATGATGTCCTTGTCAGGCCTGGCGAACAGATCTCTATCCCGGTGCATTACCAAGCACAGCTACCGGAACGAGATTTGTTATTCGAACCAGACGAATCTGAACTCACTTTGTACGCACATATTGTCGATTCGTCGGTTGATTCAATCTTAGCACGAAACGACTCGTCGTCGCCTGTTTCCATCACCCGGAAGACCCGTCTAGGTCATATCACGGAACTTCCGTATGACAACTGCTACCTCGCTACACCAGATTTAGCAGAGCTAGCAGCGAGACCACCCAACAAGACACGTCAACCTGGATGGACTCGGAAGGTACTAAAAGCCTGTACCGCATACCTGGCCACGGCCAATCTTGGTACTTCGGCAACATCCACAGATCCTACGGAAACTCTGCTGCCTAATGGCGTCACGATACACGGTTCCTGTCACGATTCTGCTACAACAAAGTTAGCAGAAGTAGTCAATTCCTATCCAGCTCTTTGGGAAGACTCCGGCTTCGTTGATGTACCTGAAGAACGCTGGATGCGAATACCTTTGAAGTCTGATTGGGAATCTAAAGTCGATGGGTCTGCTAAGACATACCCCCTAGGGGAAAAAGATCGTGCTGTCGTCGATAAAACATTCGACGAGCTGCACGAACAAGGAAGGTTGGAATGGACAAGCGAATCTACCCCGTTCAGCTATCCCGTCTTTGTTGTCTGGCGGACGCTCTCAAATGGAGAGCGAAAAGGTCGTGCAGTTGTTGACATTAGAAAACTAAATGCAATCACTCAGCCAGATGCGTATCCTTTACCTTTACAGAGCGATATCATCGCTACCGTTTCCGGTTGTCGGTACCTAACCGTCATTGATTGTGCCTCTTTCTTTTATCAATGGAGGGTATGGCCTGCTCACCGGCACCGTCTAACTGTGATTACGCATCGTGGCCAGGAGACTTTTCGAGTACCTGTTATGGGATATAAGGGTTCGATAGCATATGTGCAACGCGAGATCGATAGGGTACTCAGACCATACCGTGACTTCGCTAGAGCCTATGTTGATGATGTGGTTATCGCTTCCAAAACATTGGAGGAACATCTAGTGCATCTACATAAGGTTTTCGGTACCTTCGTCGAAAAAGGCATCTCTGTTAAGCCCTCTAAATCATACGTCGGCTACCCCTCAATTACACTGCTCGGTCAACGTGTTGACTCACTAGGGTTGTCTACGGCCGAAGAGAAGCTGGCCGCAATTTCAAAACTGCAGTTTCCTAGCACGCTCAGTGCGTTGGAAACTTACCTAGGTCTCACTGGTTACTTGCGAAATTACATTCCCCGGTATGCATCAATCAGCCAGCCGCTACAAGAGCGGAAAACTGCGTTGCTTAAGTTGTCCCCTAGGGACAAAGGCAATCCCCGTCGTGCTTATACACGTCGTACTCAATTGGTACCGACGCCAACTGAGCAGAATGCTTTTGATACGTTACAGAAGCTCCTCTCCCGGCCCACAACCTTGGTCCACTTCGATAGCAAACTTGACCTTCATATCGATATGGATGGTTCCAAGGAGTCTGGTTTTGGTGCCTGCGTGTACCATAAAATTGATGGAAAGGTTAGACCAATACTTTTTCTTAGCCGCCTCCTGACTACTGCTGAGCAGTCGTACTGGCCGACAGAATTAGAAGTAGCTGGCCTGGTTTGGGTGCTCAAAAAGGTTCGGCATATGGCCGAATCAACGACGACTCATGTGCTCACAGACCACTCCGCCACCGTCGATATTGCTACGCAGAAAACGCTCAATACTTCTGCCGCGTGGAAGATGAATTTGCGTCTTGTTCGAGCTTCAGAATTCTTCCAACGATTCAATCTAGATGTCAAGCATAAGCCGGGAAAACAAAATGTCGTTCCGGATGCTCTGTCTCGTTTAGCTACTTCGAATCATTCAAATTACGACTCGTTTAGATCGGAGCTTGACGCTTTGCACTGTTCCTCCGCTGATGTTGTGCCAGTGTATCAATACACTGCTACCTTAGTCGAGATGAACGAGGACTTCCGAAAGAAGGTCCTTGAAGGTTACGAGAAGGACCCCGGATGGAATCGAATTAGGGAACAAATTAAAACGAATCAAGAACTGGGCGAGAACGCTGCTAAACTACGCTTCGAGAAAGAAGTACCTACATCGACGTCGCCAGAATTCCTCATATTTCATGTTGACAGAATCACGGGCCATCGTCGTCTGTGTATTCCTTCGTCTGTAATGCCGGACATTCTAGCAGTTGGTCATGGAGACGGACACCCTGGGTTTGCTAGATGTTTCGAACGCATTTCGTCCTCCTGGTACATCCGTAGTCTTTCAAAACACCTCCGGATTTATCTGCAGCATTGCCCGCAATGTCAGGTGTTCCAAATACGTCGGCATCTACCTTACGGTAGCATGGAAATCATCAGCTCACCACCGGTGCCATTCCACACTCTGGCGATAGATTTTATCCTTGGTCTGCCGCTCAGCGGTAACGGAGAAGACTGTGTTATGTCAGTCACTTGCAAATTTAGCAAGTTGATTACTCTAATCGCTGGCAAGACAACTTTTAATGCTACGAACTGGGCGTATCTTCTGTTGCAACGCCTGCAGTTGATCAATTGGGGTATCCCAAAGGCAATAATATCTGACCGAGACCGTAAATTCCTCTCTGAATTTTGGCAAGGGTTGTTCACTCAGCTGGGCGTTAAGTTGCTCTATTCCACCGCGTACCACCCTCAGACCGATGGCATGAGTGAGCGAACTAATCAAACCGTTGAAGTCGCCCTCAGGCACTACATACACACCTTGAAAGGCTCCGATATGTCTAGCTGGCCTGACATGCTGCCTAAAATACAAGCTGCGCTGAATGGATCATCTTCAAGTACCACCGGACGGACGCCATATGATATCGCCTACGGTTTCGAACCAAACCATGCCTTAGATCTCGTCAAGGTCACACATAAAACTTCAGACTTCGATACAAAGGTAGTCGCTCGTAAGGAAGCCGCTGATGCAATTGCGTTCGCTACGATGAATCAGAAATTCCATTACGATCGTAAACACCAGCCGATGTTCTTCAAACCTGGAGACGAGGTACTCCTACGTCTACACAAGGGATATGATATCCCGTCTACTGCTGTCACCGGAAGAAAATACGGGCAGCAGTACGTCGGACCACTCAAGGTCATCGCTAGGATAGGACGATTGGCTTACCGTTTGGACATTCCCGAACATTGGAAGATCTACAACGTGTTCACAGTGGCCCAGCTTGAGCCTGTCCCTACCGACGACCCATTCAATCGAGAACGCCCTACTAATCCCCCTTCAGTTTTTGTCGAAGGCGATACCGATCAATGGAAGTCCTATTATGTTGAGCGCCTGCTCAACAAGCGTGTTATCAAGCAGGGTCGCGGAGGAAAATTAGTGACTCAATACCTGGTACGCTGGGAGGGTTATGGACCCGAGCATGACGACTGGAGGACAGTGGACGAGTTATCTAACGCAGCTGCATTGATCCAAGAATATGAAGATGGCCTACAAAATAATGCCCTGCCGCCTCGCCCAGGCAATATTCCTGCTACCGCTCCGGAACAACCCTCTGCTACTCCGGTAGCATCACCTTCTGCTACCCCGCAGGTAGCATCACCACCTGCTGCGAGACAACGAGGTCGACCCCGCAAGCGGGGTAAGTAGCAATAGGGTATGGAAGCATGGATAAGATGATATGGGATATGGMAGCGAGGGCGCTGCGCTTTTTTCTGTTGGCCGGCATTTTGTAATGATATTGCATAGAACATGCTGCTACCCTAGCAGCCTGCTACCCTAGCAGGTGCACCCTGGGGGTGCCTTCTAAAGGAAGGCACCTGGCANTGGCATCCCTAGGGTAACCCTATTTCTTCCTAGCAGAAGACATCAATCAATAGAATACCATCATCCCATACCATTTCAATGCAATTCCATCGCAATAAAACTAATATACTTAAAGAAATTTATAATAAGTAATACCCTATATAATATTAATCTTAAAGAATTTACTTAAGCTATCTTTTATTATATTAGAGTAATAGACTTTGGGAATATTTAATTAATTATAATTTAGAATAACCTTACTCTAAGCTTTTAAAATATAATTCTTTAGTTTATAATAAGTACTATAATATACTTATTCTTAAAATAGTTAGATACTAAATAATATATTTAATATAAACTTATATTAAAAGAAGATAGAATAATATAAAAAATTATTAATAAAATTATTAATAAGGGTAGATTATTTAGTTAATATATAATTACTTAATTAATAAAATTTTCTAAACCTCTAGTTCTATTTTAATATAATAATAAATAATAGCCTTTTTAAAGCTATTCTAATAATTATAATAATAGAAATTATATAAATTTAAATTATTAAGTTAATAAATAACTATAATATATACCTTAAAATTAATACTCTTTAAGAGAAAGTCTATCTACTTTATAATAACCTCTATAAATAATTAGAGGATAAATAAGTAGATTAAATTTATCTAAACTATTATTATACTAATTAAAGGCCTTATAAAGTAAAAAGCTTTATATAGATCTTAAAAAACCCTATTAAAACTTTAATAATAAAGATTAAAATAATTTCTAATAGTAATCTACTAAGGTCTATTATAAAAATAAAAATATTAATAAGCTTAATAATTATAGTCCTATTAAAAAATCTAAAGAACTTTAAGACTTTAAATATTATAATAATAAATCCTCTAAAGAATAGTTTAAGCTAAAGAAAGAAACTTATAATTTCTTTATTAAGCCTATAAATAAAATATATTAAAAGTATAAAAAATTATTTACTTTAAAAAATAAGCTTTATTAATATCTATAAGATAAATATTATAGCTTAAGATAAAAAAAACTTAAAATATTTTTTATTTATAAAGTTTATTATACTACTTTAAAGGAACCTACCTTTAGCCCTTATATTATTAAATCTTAAATAAATTATATTAAATATATAATAAGAGCTAGCTTTTAAAATTAATATTATATTATAACTAAGATTTAATACTTACTTAATAATATATTATAAGAGGTATATTTAGATACTAGTTATCCTATTACTTTAAATAATAAATATTTTCTAAAAATGTATATCCCTTATATTAAAATTAGGATAATAGATTATCTATTTATAATTAAAAGTATTAGGGAAGCTTATTATTTTATTATAAAATATATAAAGGTACCTCTTCTATTACCTAAAAAATTTAATATTAGCGAGCCTATATTAGTAGAGGTTATAATTAATATATACCTAATTAATAACTTTTAAGTTAATATATTAATTAGAATAGATACTATAAGACCTAAAAAAATTAATATTATTATAATAAAGAGATATACCTATATTATAAGTTATAATATATAAATTTTTATTAAGATTAAGTTATAAAGTGTTAGAGTCTAAAGGGTAGTTAAGATAAAAAATAATATATTAATAAAGCTAAGAAAGTAAATAATAATTTTAATTAATTATTATATAAAGCTCCTAAATTATAATCTTTTTTTTAAGTTTAATAAATTAGAGCTTATATTTTATACTTATATTATAAATATTTTAATTAACTTTATTCTAATAAGAAATAAGTCTTTAACCCTTATATCTATTATAAGGAAAATATATTTTAAGTATATTATAGAAATATTTTATAATAATTATTATCTTATTACTTTAGAGATAATAAACTTAGTAATAAAGCTTCTAAAAAAACTTATTAAGCTAAATAAACTTAATAGGTATTAAAGGTAGTTATTATATATCTAACTTTAATAAGTATAAGTTTTTCTATTAAAATAAAAACTATTCTATTAAATACTACTTTAATAAAAATAAAGGAAACTTTATTATTTAATAATATTACTATATATAGCCTTCTTAATAGTCTTATTATAGTAAGGTTAATAAAAGTTATCTCTATATATCCTAAGCTTTAAAAGGACTCTAGTTTTATTAATATTTTTTAAGATTAATAAATAAAGATCCTTCTTAAGCTAAAATAAAAAGATAAAATTAATAATTTTATTAAAATATACCTTATTAACTAAAAGGATAAAAAGGTTATTAATAAAACTTTTAATAAGCTATATAACTAAGGTAGACTTAAGTAGACTTTTAAATTAATATTATTTAATTATCTAGTCTTTATAATATAGTATACCCTATTTAATAATAAATATAAGGGTTATACTATTATAAATATTAAGAAACTTAATAAAATTATTTAATTTAATATTTATTCCTTATTATTTTAGAGTAATATTATTACTACTATATTTAATTATTAATATATTATAGTTATTAACTATACTTTATTCTTCTACTAATAATATATATAGCTAGAATATAAATACTATTTAATAATTATTATATATTAAGGTTAAAAGACCTTCTAAGTTCCTATTATAAGTTATAAGAGCTTTATAACTTATATTTAAAAAGAAATTAATAAGGTATTTTATCTATACTATAACTTTACTAAGGCTTATATTAATAATATTATAATTATATCTAAAACTTTTAATAAATATATAGAGTACCTTTATAAGGTTTTTACCCTATTTTTAGAAAAAAGAATTTTAGTTAAGTTAATAAAGTCTTATATTAGCTACCCCTTTATTAAGTTATTAAAGTAGTATATAGATTTACTTAAACTATTTATAACTAATAAAAAATTAATAGCTATATTAAAATTAAAATTCCTATTAATATTTAGTACCCTTAAGATATACCTTAAGTTAATAGGCTATTTAAGAAATTATATTTTTTATTATACTTAGGTCTCTTAGCTCTTATAGGACTAAAAGATATTACTATTAAAAAAGTCCCTTTTAAAGAAAAGAAACTTTTAATAAATTTATATTTATTATACTTAACTTAAATTACTCTCTAAGGTAGAATAGAAGGCTTTTAATACTTTATAAAAATTATTATTAAAGCCTACTATATTAATATATTTTAATAATAAGAGGTACCTTTATATTAATATAGATAGATTTAAAGAATTTAAATTTAATATTTATATCTATTATCTTATTAATAATAAGATTAAGCTTATATTATTCCTTAATAAATTATTTACTAAAGTAGAAAAATCCTATTAATTAATAAAATTTAAGGTAGCTAGACTTATCTAAGTTTTAAAAAAGATTTAGTATATAATAAAGTCTATAATAATATATATTTTAATAGACTATTTATTTATAGTAGATATTATAACTTAAAAATTATTAAATATATTAATAGTATAAAAGATAAATCTAAAACTAGTTTATATATCTAAGTTCTTTTAATAATTTAACTTAAATATTAAGTATAAGTTAAGAAAAAATAATATAATCTTTAATATTTTATTTTATCTAATAAGCTTTAATAAATCTAATTATCCTTTTATTAAATTTAAATTTAATACGCTATATTATACCTCTTATAATATAATATTAATCTATTAGTACGCTGCTACCCTTATTAAAATAAATAAAAACTTTAAGAAAAAAGTTTTTAAAGGGTATAAGAAAGACCTAGGTTAAAAATAAATTAAGGAATAAATTTATAGTAATAAGAAATTTAGAGAGGATATAATAAAGTTATATTTTAAAAAAGAAGAGTTTCTAATATTAATAAAATTCTTTATTTATTATATTAATAAGGTTATTAGTTATTAATACCTTTATATTCTACCTTTAGTTATCTCTAATATCCTTAAGATTAGGTATAGAAATAGTTACCTTAAATTTATTTAATATTATAAATATATTTCTTTATCTTAATATATTTATAGGTTATTTAAAGTTCTTTAAGAATATTTATAATACTATCTATAATATTAAGTTTTTTAGACGCGTTAATATCTTCTTTATAAAAGTATAAAAGTTATTAAGTTACCTCTAATTCTATTTTATATTTTAATAATAAATTTTATTTTAAACTTACCTCTTAATAAGGCTAGAAAGGATTATATTATAATTATTATATATAAATTTAGTCTGACATATATCAAATTATCGTTCCAGGTATGTTGCGTGTGCAGTAGAGCTCAGATGTTGAGTGACGCCGATACAGTCATGGTTGCCTTATTCAAGGGGCCTACGAACCCTTAGTCAAGAAACGCCTGGTTTATAAGATTATGCGAAATTCAATGTTCAGCCGAGTGTAGCAGGGGAAAGTTCTGTTTAGCTTTATTGTACCACTATGTTGGCATTGGATTGTCTGTGATGGGTTCCTGGATTTTCCTTATAAACGAAAACAATATTGTCCGCTAAGAAGGGCTGATTACTTTCAAAATCGTCACATTAACAAGTCACCGTTACAGTGAAGCAGCTGTCGAAGACATTGCTCCATAATCCAAAGGGAATGTAAAAACATTCAGAGATACGAAAAATGGACCATAATCTCAACCACAGAACGGGTGGTAGCCAGCGAGATCTTAGCCCTGCTTCATAGCCAGATATTCCCGTTTGGACATGCTGTTAGGATCAAGGTATGGCTTTTCACCCAAGCCAACCACTCGATGGCCCGTCCGGGGTCCTAGCCCTTCGAAATCAAATGTAGCAGTATGATATGCGGCACGGTTGTCCCAAATTGCTGTTTCCAAGCTTGGAGTCAGCCAATCGATCAACTTGCACCACTTGCACATGGGATGAGACAGAAATCGAGAGCCGAGCCCACTCACCGACATCATTGGGGTTTTGCCATCGATTCCGGACCTGCAGATCATGGTTTTCAACGACTAATCGCGTAAACCAATCGACTAAATTACGACTTTCTGTGTCTGACAGGCCATTGATCTGCTGGACGTGGTTTCCGACGGCATATATGGTCTTCCATCCGGTTACCGGATTTGTACGAATGACGGGATGCACGGCCGAAAGGTGTGATCCGATATTTTCCGGAGCGCCCCTTGATTTACTGTAAATGTCGAAATTCTTCTCCTTTGCAGTTTGTGGGTATCGGGACTGTGCGAAGTTGGCGGTCAAGGATTCCAAGAATTGTCGATACGGCTTTGAAACTCGGTCGAACACTTCGTAGCTCGACGCCCATAAAGTGTCTACGAAGTGCTCATATCAGCTTACGGTCGTCTAGACTCCCAGAGAAAAAAGACAATACCTCCACCAGATGCTGGCAACTCAGTCAATCTCAGGATCGTATAATCGCTTGGTACAGGCTCATACGAGATGTCAGTGTGCCATCCTAGTAGATTGCCACCTTTCCTCGTGTGATACGTCTTGGAGATATCTTCAGCAGGGTTGCTTGCTGGGTTGGTGCTGATGATATTGATATTGAGGTCTTGTGCTCCGGACTCGTTTCCAAAATTGCTGAGGGGATGAATATGTAAATGAGACGTTTTAGGCTTCCCAGCAAGTTCGCCGAGCCGTTGAACCAATTCCTTTTGAAGGTCATTCCCCAACCCATCCTGAGCGCGGAAGAATACGACACCACGTTGAGAGACTGGAATAGCGGTAATAATGAGAAAACATCCTTACGCACATCAATGGTTCGATACTTGGGAGGGAAAACTCACTGGTAATGGCCAAATCCCTGAGAAGCGCATCGGAGTCGTGTGCACAAAGCAAGTCGGTCAGCTGGACATCTGGAAATTCTGTACCAATCGCCGGAGTGACATCGAATGATTTGAATTTGTCAAGTAAATAGGTACGCTCAAGAGGACATTTCAAAAGAGCATTGCCATTAGTAGGCTGATGTCGGAACCCGTTTCCCTTCTCCGCAACGCCTTCATCTGCTCGAGCCTGACCATTCTTCATTCCTGTAGCACCATCATCCACATGAAGTGGACCATTCGTCATGAGAACAGCCCCCTCGCTTGTGTGGACCTGTGGCACTGCCATGTCGCGAGGGTGATAGATAGTTGTGGTTGACAATGCAATCTAAAAGCGCATGATAATAGAAATGTAGAATTTCCGAATATCTTACCAAATCTCAGAATTACCTAGCTAGGTGTGTCTTATAGAAGTTTAAAAGTGATAGCGAAAAGTGGAGGCTAGATATAGGAATTGATGCGAGAAGTGCCAAGTAAGAGGAGGAAGTTGAATAAATGTTCCATGACCTTGACAAGGACAGTAGGCCAATCTCAGCGTCCAAGCGCAATTGCTTGGACTCGTATATCAGCAAAAGATCGGCTACTATACCCAATGCTAGGTTCTCCCAGTAGTTGTTTATGCGGTGCCAAGATCGAAAAGCAGCCTTTGAAGTAATCGAGCTGGCATTATATGTATGCCCGGTGCTGCAAGTTACAGTCAAAGCGTTAAAGTAATACCGGACTTATTGTCAAAGAGGAGCTTAGTTTGATTCAAATCAAGTCGAGCTGCACACATATCACTCGAGAGCTGTAAGTTTATCAACTTGGCGTTTGCTAAATTGCGAAGAATCTCCTCTAATGGTTAGATAGGAGAGAGAAGAAGTACCATATCCATGTTCTCGGATTGACGATCTAGGTGTTTACAAAATGCCAAGCTCGGTTAGATTAGACGTAATTGCCTAGAAGGTGTTACCGGATTAGCGGTAACGTCGTCAGAGAGGAGCTAAGCTCGATTTATATCAAGTATAGTTACGAACACAATACAAGTGGCGGAATGTGGTCAGTACGTCCTACGTCGATTTGCAGGCCTACCATGGAGATCAGCGGCTAGGAAATTAAAAATGTGCAATTTCAACTCAATTGCAGAATATGCAGAGTCAACGGATCGACATCTCGCATCGTACAATATGTTCCTGTAATTAGCGATGATCTTCACCTCTTAGATTGCAATAGACACACATCTAGATGTGGCTTTCGCTAGGGATCCCAGTGTACTTGACGATCCCACTCAAAGGGGAGAGCTTGCTGCAAGGAAGACCGAAGAGGTGGCTTCAGCAGTTATTGTCAGCTCTAGCGTATTTTGATACCTGAAAGTGTCTGACGCTTAGATCTTTCCAAAGTTTACCATTCACAAAGAGCAGACGACTAGAAACAATATTGGTAGTCTTCCTAAGCATCTTACATCTTCGATTGTTGTCTCCAGTTCCCAGATATGCTCAAGTCTGCTTCTCGTCGAGCAGATAGCTCATCACATCCAGAACTAAGCCACCTAATACTCTTAGTCTCCGAAGCAGTTCTTGAGTTGGCGTGTCTCAGCCTACCGGGGTATACATTAGCGCGAAAAGGGATGTTTGATGCTGATATKCAAAAATCCGTGGCCAACTTGACGCTTGTACTTTTCACTCCTTGCTTGAGTACGCCTTCTACGACGAGCTGTCTCACTCAAACGAACTTACACTTACAGTATTTGTCAACCTTGCATCCCAGACGACATTAGATAAATTAGGAGAGTTGGCAATCATGGTTGTCATATTTGGATTTCAAGCTGTGGTGTCCTACCTCTGTGCAATTGGAACATCAAAACTTTTCGGATTGAGAAAGCGACCACGAAATTTTGTGGTGGCCATGGCTGTCAGTCCTCTCAAAGGTCGTCGGAGCGGTCTAAATGCTTACAAGCTTGTCGCAGGTCTTCGGAAACTCGGCTTCAATCCCCTTGCCCCTGATAACTTCTCTATCTCAGACTGTGGAAAGCCTCCGATGGGACCAGGTGCCCGATGATAACGCCCAAAAGGCTGCCAGTCGAGGTATTCTGTACCTTCTCATCTTCCAACAACTCGGTCTGATCTTACGGTGGAGCTGGGGATATAACGTTCTGCTGGCGCCGCCATCTAAATTCGAACAGGAAGGCGATGTTGTTGATTTCGCGACCGAGCAAGGCCAAGTTCATTTCCAAGACGAGAACGAACACGAGCAGGAACCAGAGGACAATTTTGGACCATGGGAGAGCAATGACATCCAATCTTCGTTCTCATGTCAAGTTCGGAGTGACAGCGTAGACGGCATAAATGATGTGGCAGAGAGATATAGAAGAGGGTCTCAAACTGCATCCGACCTTGAGTTAGAGCCGATAATGCGGCGTCATGGCGTGGCTCTGATATCAGAAGCGCTGCCAACGACCGAGACCAGACCAGATCCGATCGCTGGACCTCATCTTCCTCCTGCAACTACGATTTCGATGACTCCAAATGGCAATAATGACCCCGAAACACATGGTTCAAGCACAAAGCCATCCACCTTTCAACCCAATGAACAATGGAAGATCAATCTAAAGAGGCGGTCAATACCTATCGCGGAAACAGTAGATCGAGGCATCGGCAGGATATCTCGTCGGATGCATATCGCCGCACATAAGATGCTTCTGTTGGTACCGGAACCATTGCAAAAGGTCTTTACAAGGGCTTTTGCGGGTGTCCGTTGTTTCATAAGCGGCCTCTGGGGCTTCATGAATCCTCCTTTAACCGCAATACTATTAGCTATCATCGTCGGCTCGGCTCCTTCTCTACAAAGGCTATTTTTTACTGACGACACCTTTATCCACAACTCCATTACACGTGCAATTAGCCATGGTGGAGACGTCGCAATACCGCTAATCCTGGTTGTCCTTGGAGCTAATTTGGCCAGAAACACCATCATAGAGAAGCCCGGACATTCAACAGGCGGCCATGAAGCAGAAGAACGAAAATTGTTGATTGCTTCTCTCGTCAGTCGGATGGTGCTACCAACAACTGTAATGGTTCCCCTATTGGCTTTGATCGCTAAGAAACTCACTTTCAGCGTATTGGGAGATCCTATTTTTATCGTCGTCTGTTTCCTTCTATCGGGGGCCCCTAGTGCCCTTCAGCTTGCTCAGATCTGTCAGATCAACAGAGTGTACGTCAGCGTCATGTCCAAGCTTTTGTTCCAGAGCTATGTCGTGTGGTACGTTATATTATCTTTATTATACTCGCCTCACAAGTGAGCTTCAATTTTGGTCACCTACTAATCTTTGAGCTTCTTGCAGGATTTTCCCCTCAACTCTTATCCTCGTGGTGTGCGCTTTGAGAGTTGGTCAATGATCTGCAATTTACCCACGCCACCAAACCCTCACGTGATCTAATCTCCGAAGTTTACCCATCCGGAGGGTGGCCGTTTTCAGGTGTTGGGGGGCCCAGTAATAGGTACAGGCCCCTATACCCAGGGTGCTGTGGTTGATTATACGGGGGTACCTATCCCCTAACATAGTATGGCCCTGTCGCAGGGTGTTAGAAGTATTAAGTATTATCGGATTGTACGGGGCCCTGCCAACCCTATCCTACCAATCTCGATGTTGAGAGGGTAATCCTACTCGTTGGATTATCATACCACAAACTGTGAGCCTATTCATGTAAATGCTCCCTTAATATGATACACCCCAGAACACATCATCAAAATCCCCCAAAGATGACACTTGGGGGTTATATCTCCGGGTGGTATCTTAAGGGCTTTTACGGTACCACTCCAGGGGGTTTCTATCAAAATCTAGGGCAAGGTCGTTCGAACCTAGTGAGGGGCACAGGCCAAACTTCCGCAGTACTCCGTGCATCTATTTGTATTCTCGTTTACTTACATCTGCATCACTAATGTTGCTTCCTCAAAGGAGACACACGCATTCGATACCCAGTTCAATCTAGAAGGTACTACTTTTCTAGCATGTTCTCTACCATATTTGCTCTGATTGAGTAGCTGTCGCGATATGAACGTTGGTATTCGGGGACAACGGGCCGAAAGAGGTAGCGATTATTGCAGTAGGAAGCCATTCCTCTACTAGGCCCGTATTGCCTGGAAGAAATTGCATGGTCTCGCTAAGTCGGGCAATGGCGCTGATGATTCCACGGGGCTTGCCGCATGACAAACAGCAAGCCTACCTATCAATCTTACCTACATTACGGACGAAATCACGGCACTGCGCACACCGCACCTCATCCAACATTATGGCACAGGTTTCGCCTGGAGAGTGCACCTGACCACAAACCCGTATCTCTAAGGTGTGTATAAATTCCCTACGGACATGGCTCCGTGCCAAACGAACCTACCAAACGGCAGGCACTGGGGAGTAACCCTCCTACACTCAGTACACCTAATACTGGGACCCTGATACATCATCAATCTCCTCTACTTTCCCTTCGAAACTACGAGCATTGCTTTCTCGAAATGTCTCTACAGATGCACCTCACTCCAACGTATTGCTTCCCCGGCTCGGTATTGGAGGGTTGTATCATCTCTAAACCTGAATATGGAATGCATTTCATAAAGAAGTCATTAACAGTCACATTGCTCGGAAGAAGCAGAACTCGTGTGCCGAGTCGCAATACAGCCGAAGATGCAATTCGTGAAGGGAGTCATAATTTCCTTCAGATCGACCAGATTATCTACGAGCAGGTTCCTGTCGTATCGGATGTCCTTGAGGATGATGAGAGGTCTCAATTTCGCATACGGTTCCCTGAAGACGCAACATTCAAGCACATTCAAGCCAACACAGCAAAATGGCCTCGAAACCTTGACCTACCTGAGGCGCGAACTTTGCCACCAACGGGAGAATTTGGTTTTGGCAACACTATCGAGTATAGTGTGAAAGCTGGGGTGATCAACCAGGCCTCCGGCGAAGAAATTGCGAATAGCATTCCAATCACGTTTTCACTAACTAGGGAAGAAATTGTGCCGGATCCTAAACTTACCAATGTTGTGCAGGCGAGGTTGTTGACCAACAGGCCACAAGGCTTGAGGCATTGTAGTGTTCGTTTGGCGCTTAATGGACCAACAACAATTGCACAAGACAACAGCTTTCCACTCGAAGTCAAGTTGCTGGAGATCATCGACGGTGTTCCCTCTCCTGAAGCAACAGTCTCGCTCCAATCAGGTATCATACAACTCGTGCAACATACTGTGGCTTGGAACAATGATGATGATGGCCATCGCTGGACCGGAGTACATGCCATTGCATCGCGCCAGTTTTTCTCCAATGATCGTGCCCCTCAGATCACAAGGGAAGGGACTAATCTAGCAGCGCTCTTTCTTAATCCATCCGTTTCACGAGATTTTCCACCTTCCTTCCGATGCTCCAACATAGAACGTACGTACGGCTTAAAGATTGGCTTGACCGTGGGATTTGAAAGGCATGAGTGCGAATTTTCGTTCAGTATCAATCCAGTAGCCGTTTTACCCGGTGAGCTCCATTGCATGGCCCGAGCAAGGCAGCAGGACGAGCTTTGGGAGAATCTATATGAGGAGAGACCATTTCCCGATGCTGTCAATAAACTACGGCAGACCCTCGGGATCTGACTATGTATATTGTACTTGGTTTATGATTCGACGTCTTTGCGGACTTGAACTTGCATCTGACTCTAAAAGTCTCCGCTATAAGTTGGTCTACTTGCCACACCAATCCCCCACAATGACTCAACATTGACTAGTGATTGCACGCACGAGTCTACATATACATCTTTCCTTTTTCTTTAGATCCACTTTGGGAAATGAAAATCTTGCAACAATTCGAAGCACACCTATGCTGGGCAAAAGCCTTCTGACAGAATGTCCTTGATCAAAGGCAGTGCTTAACAACATTGCAATTGCTTGCTGCGTCCCTTTCAAGTATGCTTAATCAATCGAACTAATATACAATAACACAAGCGACTGTTTCACACTCCCTTATCAAGGCGCCCTATGTCCGTTTCATTGTCGCATTCAGGGGCTTTGAGAATAGAAAAATTTCTGATTTCGAAAAGAGGAACGGAAGGAGCCGGTTTCGAAGCCATTGAGCGGCGGAGATACAAAATACGCTCTTGGCGGGTGGCCCTAAAATTGACGAATATAGCAAGGGCGATATCACAAAAGAAATGTTACTCTCGCGCTTCCTATAACAGAACTTCAATGAGTATGGAAATAGGAGGTGTTTTCGGGGCATCTAGACCCGTAAGTAGTAGGCGTGCTCATGCCTCTAGCCATTGATGGTCACTCGGATGAATTTCAATGTTTCAACACAGACTTACCACAGAGACTTACGGGCAGGGCACGGCGTAGATCAGCCACGATAATATTCCGACCAATGGCAATAGCGATGGTCTCGTGACCACCGTCCACAAGCAATGTTAATTTTCTTGCCCCAATTTCCACCATGTTGTGCGCTAAGCGAAACTGTCAGACCCCCGATTATGGACGCCTAGACCCTTATCATTTCACTGCGGCGTTATGATATTCAAGGACCTTCTCGGCCGCCACTGCATGGCAAAGAGGAGTTGTATCTGTTGGAAGATCATAGAGAGACCACTCTAGGGCTACCAGCTGACTCCATTTTCAAGAAGCAGACCCTTCTTTTTGTTCCTAATTAACGGGCTATTGCGAACAATTGCGCTCTTGGCGGTGCATGGCGGTGCAGAATAAGCTGTTGGGATGCTTGTGGAGATGAGAGGAGTCTCGTCTTCTCCATGGCGGTGCAAAGCACGCTGTTGGGATGCTCAGGAAGAGGAGATCATCCTCACGGTGAAGAGATCCGCCTCCAACACGAGACGCAGGCCTCCGTGATCTTTGAATTGAATATTGTTGGGAGAGAGGGGCAAAGGATTGATATGTATAAAAGCAGCTGTAAGCTCGCTGAATTCTTTTTCGACTTCATTACACGACCAGCTTTGACCTAACCATTGGAGAAGTTCACCATGTTGATCTTAACAAAGTTGTCGTTTCATGTCGTTCCTTACGTTCTAGTGTCACTCTTTGGCTTTGCTTCTTCACTCTATCTCGACCTCTCTCAAGCGAATAGTTACAAGCATTTGCTTCAGCGAGCACCTCCACCACGAAATGTGTGGATCGTCTGCAAGTTAGCATGCTTGGATCTTTATAACGACGGCGGCGAGGTTGATTTTCCCTACCACACCTATCTCGCCGTGGCCGGAACTCCTCAAGATGGACCCCTCAAAATTGAAATAGGAACAGACGGCAATAACAATCCGTATGTTCGAGTTAAGGACTTCACCACGGCCGCACCAAACCACGTCCCTGGTGGTGAAGGCGACTCCGTAGTACTGCAAGGACAGACCACCTTGACAAATTCGCAGTTTCTGGACCCAGATCAAGGCACTGGTGTGGTTACAGACGCTCTATACAACGACGCCATCTACCGCATTGGCATTAAGTATGCTAATAACCTCAACACATGTCAGAATTTCGTTTACCGCGTTCTTGACCGACTTGATATACCCTTGCACCCTACAACCCGATGGTGGTTCCAGCGATTTGATAATCACGGGTATATATCCTATGGCCAGGGTCTATCGCGGGCCTTGGAAGTCACGCAGTACGTCGAGGGCGTGGACAAAGACACCAACAACTTGAGAGCGTCGTTCGATACTCCCACGGATCTCTGCCAAGTGGGGACGCCAAAGAGAGATGGCGCTTGCTCGAGCACGCCAATCAAGGGTAACGAACCACTTTTAGGGGGCAAGACCGAAGTCTCTCTGAACGAATATGCATCATTAGTGCCTGCTGACGTCTTAGACATCACTGCCACGGACGTGATTCCGACCGAAGCGCTCCCAGCTGCTGCGGACGGCAGCGACTACAAAATCAGTATCCTTAGGAACGCTGGCGCGTTAACACAGTACATAACCATTGGCAAAGATCTTGTGGCTGGCCTTGGCGTTGCAGCCACGGTCGCAGGCGCTGTGTTCGTAATCCTCGACTTTGTTGACGGCAACTGGGTCGGTGGTGCAATTGGCGCTGTTGGAATGGCCGCTGGTCTTGCTGCTGGATTTGCGCTATCGGGCCCCATAGGCTGGATTGTTGGAGGAGCCCTCGCTGCTCTTTTTGCAAGTAAGCTTCGTTATGTGCACATTCTACCGAGTCGTATTGAGACAAACCCACAATTCCAACAAGCTGACGCTTTCGAAAAGTTCTTCCAGGTCTCTTCCAAGGTGCGAATACACCGGCGGACCGTACAGATGTCCAAGGTATCATCCAATGGAAGCTTTTTGGCGATAAGGATCACACGGGTAACGGTGAGTAATTGATTCGAGAATATCAAATGATGTAGCTTAACACCACTCAGAGCAATGCCAACAGGGTACCAATGACGTTCCAGCGAACAGCAACTGCACAGCCCTATACGGAGCAGGCACACTTTCAATGGCATTGGGAATGGACAACTTCGACGCCATCGTATTCCTCACGCAATTCAACCAAGGTTATGCGATGTCGATTCCGGAGATAGCGGCGGCATTCTATGTTGTCAATGAGACATTACCAGGCGATGGCTCCGACAAAATGGCGACTATCACATGCCATAACAATAAGGGAATTCCGGCAGGTAGAGCTGGCATAGTCGGAGCGGATCCTCCCAACGAGTGCGACAATCCCGTTTTTACCCTTAACAGGTGAGATTCTTCTTGTAGATGCCAGTTGTACTATACTTACACGCGGTTTCAGGCAATTGATAACCCTGCCCTTCATCAACGTAACGGCAGACAAGATTTTCAACCGTATAATCCCGGCTCCGGGCGGTGACTGCAAACTTATTGCTCAACCCGGCGATGCATTCTTCCCGGGTTACAATATTACAATAAATGGCCTCCCATCCTCTATTCTCTGCGGTCTGAACGCGACCGTTCAGGTGCAGGGCACCACTGTCGCAATTGGCAATTCGACGGATGGCGAAGGTGCCTATGTCGCCCCACCACCAGTAACGCCCTTTGCAGTATTGTCCTCCGAAGCTTACGTATGCCTCATTCACGGCAAAGATTATCCATTTTGCCTACCTCCAGGCTCTTACCAAAAGCAAAGTGGACTGGGTTTCGAAATCAAAAGCGTCGATACGCTGACCATCCCACCAGCTGGGGCGAGCCTGGGAACGACCTGGACGGACGGGCCCATACCCCGCGATCCTAGACCTCCGGGAGTCACCACGCATGTATACACAAAAAGCCTAGATCCCAGCAACCCGTCCACCGACTACACGAACTTCATATCGGATATGGCTGCGATAGATACAAATACAGATAACGCAGCAAGCTTCAACATTACAGGACCCGACGACGGTCCAGATCCCGTGTGCTGCCTTTTCTCCGGAACTCAGTTTAGCGGAAACGTCTGGTGTGTCGGTGTTGGTGGCGGCCCCACTTTGCCACAATGGACGAATGTGGCACAAAGTGTCAGCTGTCATGGCGGCGGAAATGTCTGGCTTTATGCACAAAGCTACGGGGATAAAGGCGGCGCTTTGATCCGGGGCAATGTGGAGGATCTCAGCAATGAACCCTACGGGAACGGCCAGGGGACATTTTCACAGAATGTAAAGGCGCTGTGGGTGCTCGATGGCAATCCCAAGTGAGGTAGAGAGTAGATTGAAGGATGGTTTTGGTGTCGTTTTCCCCGCTGGAGGTGATCCTTGCTAAGCTAGGGGTTTGAAGAGGTTTACTGTTGAAGTTGTCACGTTTGTTTCAAGTTCTGGAGAATTTCTTTCATACATCACAAGCTGAGCAGCCGGCTGGCGCACTCTTTTCGATACTCACCGAGTTAGGTCACTAAAAAATACACGCACAAAAGGAATATTCTCAAACCCTGAATGATTCCAACAATCCAACGAATGCCGAATGATCTGGTTTTGGTCAGAACATGAATCCGGATCATTTATGAACGACCTGACCGCCAATTATACACAAGGAACGACCATCTATGAATAGACTACTATAGGGACTAGATTTAGTGTCATGGATTCAGTAGATCTCATAGCCTAGACTACATTTTGGCCTAGCGTAGCGCTGGGGGCCTAAGCCGCACCTATACTGCCAACATTTGTGTTCCAAGTCGGTCCCCAAGATTCAGTCAATGTGAGAACAAATGGTGCATTCAATGATTGAGGATCCATATGCAGAAAGAGTAAACTCATGTACCAACGGATGAGTATTTGTGCCTCGTCTCAGCAGCCTGCGGGTTACAGTGCGCACAACGGTGGGGAGCTGAATATTGTACGTTTCCACTATTCGATCGTCGAGTTCCTGTTTCGTGGACTCCTTTTTATTAGTAGCTGAAGATGGCATGAATATTGATTAAGTTCCCCTAAAGGCACGCTACCAGCAGCTTGATCTATTACAATCCAACTTTTTCAACTGAACATTTCTCTCGGTCACGTACCAGCTTTCGAAATGCCTAGCATCCATGCGCCGTCGCTGTTGGTTTTTCTGTTGTCCATATTAGCCGCTTCTGTGATTGCTTTTTTATTGAAGGTCTACCAGGAGCGGAGTAGAGCTATAAAACTCAAAAGGCAGGGGCTTGTAAGTGTACATGAGCTTCTTTCTTTTGGCAAGAGTACTGAAGCTCATGGCAGGCAATGCCACCTCACCATCCCATATTCGGCCACCTATTAGTCCTCGCTCGTATTATGTCCAAGCTCCCTAAAGACGCTCATCCCCACTATCTTCCAGACCGGCTTCGGCTTGCTTACCCAGACATGGGTCCAATTTTCTACCTTGACGCCTGGCCTTTCATCACCTTGACTCTTGTGGTTGCATCCCCTGCCACCTTGGCCCAAATTACGACTGAGCATGTGTTACCCAAATTCCCGGCTATTAAGGATTTTCTGTATCCGTTGGCGAACGGGAAAGATATCGTAGGCATGGACGGGCAGGAATGGAAATACTGGAGGAGCATCTTTAACCCGGGCTTCAGCGCTAGCCATTTAATGACTTTGGTGCCGGATATCGTGAAGGAAACGATGGTTTTCTGTGAGATATTGAAGGAGCATGCAAGAAAGCAGGATATATTCCGCATGAAGGCATTGACTGATAATCTGGCCATGGACGTCATTGGCAAAGTTGTTCTGTAAGATCTTGAGAAACCGTTGCAGCGGACCAGAGCTGACGTGCCGCCCACAGGGACTCAAATCTAGAGTGCCAACGTAAGAGTAATCCTATGGTGAACGCTCTCCGCCGTCAAATGCGGTGGATGGTCTTTGGCGGCGAAGGCAATCCCCTTCAACAATATCACCCGCTTCGTCCTTTCGTTCATAGATACAACACGTACCAAATGGATAGTTACATCTCACCTGAGGTTGATGCACGCTTTGAGATGCACAGAAATGCTTCCGTGTCCGAGGTTACGCCTGCCTCAATTGCGCGGAGCAA
The DNA here is from genome assembly GCA_000444155.1 of Cladonia macilenta KoLRI003786. Taxonomy (NCBI): domain Eukaryota; kingdom Fungi; phylum Ascomycota; class Lecanoromycetes; order Lecanorales; family Cladoniaceae; genus Cladonia; species Cladonia macilenta. The sequence continues at coordinate 736,856 of KE598566.1, forward strand.
GTCGGTCGTGGACCTCGCTTTGAATGCTTATCTTAAGCAAAACCCTAGTGCCAATGGTTCAGGCGGCATTGATCCACTGTTCAAAGAAATTGCCATCAATCAAATTAAGTTATTCTTATTCTCTGGCCATGATACCACCAGTAGCACTGTCTGCTATATCCTTTACCTACTCTCAATCCATCCTGACGTTCTCAACCGTGTCCGCGCTGAACACGACAAAGTCCTTGGTCCAGACCCCTCTCTAGCTGCAAACCACATCTGCGAGGCTCCCTATCTGCTCAATCAACTCCCATACACCACAGCCGCCCTCAAAGAATCCATGCGCCTCTTTCCTGCCGCATCTACCACCCGCCGCGGCGAACCGTCTTTCACAATTAGCGATCCACGCAGTGGCTTACATTACCCGGCCGATCCAGACATGTTGATTTGGCTCGTCTCTCATGCATGTCACCATGATCCTGCTTTCTGGCCTCGCGCAAATGATTTTCTGCCCGAGCGATGGTTGGCGAAAGAAGGCGAGGAATTATATCCTAAGCCAGGAGCTTGGAGACCGTTCGAATTAGGGCCGCGAGCATGCATTGGGAAGGAGCTGAGTCTGATGGAATTGAAGATTGTGTTGTGTTTAGTAGCGAGGCAGTTCGAGACTAGTGCAGCGTATGAAGAGCTAGATGCAGAGGTTGGTATGAAAAGAAAGAAGGCCGTGGAGACCGTTGACGGTGAGAGGGCGTATCAGGTGGGCAAGGGGGAGCCCAGTGCCTTCTTGCCTTGTCGAGTGAGGGAATCGGTATTGACATGATCGCTGCCTCTTTACAACCCTGGGGCACCATTCAAAGGTAATTGAAGTAACATGAACTGGACTGCACAGCAGCACGGGTCGCTTAGCGATTCATTGCAGAGGTATGCATAGCAAGGATTAGATTGCCGTGGTCATAATGTCCGTATAACATCGACCATGACTTAAGCTCCCCTGACGCTTCGAAAGTCGCATTCACCGCATGTCGAAGAGAAAGCTTGCTTGGATGTCCAGATTTTCGAACAATAACACACGGGAATTATACTATCCGGGTATTTATTCTGAATGTCCTCAGAGCTATATTTCACTCTTCATCTCCACTAATATTTGCATGTTTGAAATACTTCATCCCAACCCATGCAATGGTCACCCATACCCAGGCCATTACAGTCGTCAATATTATCAATGCAGGATAATAGCCTACAATTGGCAGGGTAGGATCATCTTCCAGTTCCGGAGGTGCATAGGGGGTCTCGCCCACGTCCCATGCCCAGCTCCAAACCTCAAGGCAGCTTCCCATTCCCACAACAAAGACAACCCAGGTAACAATGAGAATGGTCCAGCCCCACCAGCGGGTCTCAGAATAATCCCACTCAGATGGAGGTGGCGATGGAACAATGGGTGGGATTGAAGCGAGAGGAGATGATCGCGAGCCAGGCGCTGTATGAAGTGGAGGCAGTATGCGTGGCGGTTGAGGTGGGAAATAGCTGTCTAAAGACTTCTGCGATAGAGAAGGAACGGAAATGGATAGTGGGGAAGTGGGTGAGTCTTCGTCGTCTGTAGTCGAGGCTGTAGAGCCGAGGGTTTGCGTGCGATTGAGGACTGGAAAAGGTTGGATCTCGTTGGCCTGAGCAGATATTTTTGCTGGATCGCCATGGATGGGATGTGTCACCATTGGCACCGGCGGAGGAACATTTGAGATCGGCCGCGGAGTGGGGAAGTCGAATGAAGAGACTGGGCTTGTAGGTGTGGAAGAGACAGCTGTATCTGAATAGAAGCGATTGCCCTGATCTTCTTCCACAGATATGGCTTGCTCCAACTGTGACGCTCGTCTCTCTTTATTTTCGGCACGAAGCTTGCCTGTTCCAAGCAGAGCCGTTTTTCGTAAAGATCCTTTGCGTTTCCTTACGCCCTTCTGCTGCTGGACAGCCATTCCCATAGCAGATGTTGGGGCTCGTGGACCTGGAGGAGCATCTACCTCAACTGTCGCCGCAGATGAGTTGTCCGTACCTGGATGATTCGGTCCCTGGCCGGAAGGTCGCTGAAACAAGAATGCTGAGATGCTGCCTGAAAGGCTCCTCCTATGTCCACCGACTGAGCCGATGCCATGGTTCTCTTTCCGGCTCTGCTTGGTATTGTCCTGCTCCTCACTGGTTATCCCCACCCTGCTATCATGACCTGAAATAAGGTCGCCATGTTCCATGCCTCTTCGACCAGTAGACCATCGAGTGTACTATCTCCTGCCTCTTAATTGCGAACAATTTGAGACCTGCATTTTGTAACCGTATTCCACGAATGGAGCAAAGGGCTGATGAGCTGGCTTTTCCGTAGTCAAATAGGTTGTAGACAATTAGGCGAACAGGCATCCAAGACAATTGGCTGCTTTATGGGCAATCAGTTATGAGTAGAAGACAACAATCCGTAGTAGCAGAAGATGCAGGACAAATATTAACTTATGAAGCTATCCCCGGATTCAGAATCGCCGATGTCCGACCCCCCGATCAGCAATCGACAAAGACCTACAACTCTCCACCATCCAGTTTTGTCTTCGAAATTGGTATCTGGAATACAGGTGATCTTTACCTTTTCCTGATCGCTGGGAACGGCCCCTTTTCTGAGCCATACCAAGAGCATGCGGCGCTTGCGATAGCACCTTCATCGTAGCCACTAGGATCGAGCCATGGCTTCAACCAGTCCCCCAAGGCCGATCCCCCTGCCTCCTCGCACTCCAACTCCTCCCCCAGATGACGATGAAGGTTTGGAAAGGTTCCAGAACTCTCCTACAAAGTCAGCCTACGATTCTAGCTGCCTGTCGCCAATGGACGAGAACTTCTCCTTGAATCGTTATGGATCGGCTCCGGGCTTTCAAACAACGACTCTGCCATTGAGTGCGACTGATACGAATGCCATGTATAGTCCAATGTCTGTGGACAGTAACGGAAGTGTTGGAAGTACCACATTGGTGGAGGACACGAAGGGAGTGTTCAACTTCCATCCTGCACCACTTGCAAAAGCACCAGTTGCAAGATCTGTATGAGGCATGCACCCACCTTATAGTAGAACCGAAAGCTAACATGGTATCTAGAGCATTGGCCAACGGCGAGGTCACAAATACAAACACAGTAGCGTATCCCACAACTTCTTCCTCGAACCCGAGCCTCGAGCCCCCCTCGCCCTCCCCAACTCCCTACCCGTCCCCACCCTCAAAGAGTGCCAGAAATCCATGTCCAGAGAGCAGCAAGTCCGCTTCTGGTGGTCCATCGGTCACATGTGCGTCGCAGCCTACACTCTCTGGAGTGCCGAAGATTCTCTCGCTCTCACAGCCCTCTCCCACCTCATCCTCTTCGACTCCCTCGGCGCTATGCTCTGCGTCGTAGTCGACGTCCTCGGCAACTTCGAAGTATGGAAACGCTCCTCCATCCGCCACCCCTTCGGACTCGAGCGCGCCGAAGTCCTAGCCGGCTTCGCCATGTCCGTGCTCCTCCTCTTCATGGGCCTCGATCTCATATCCCACAACCTCACGCACGTGCTCGAAGGTCTCGGCGACCACGAAGCCCACCACGTCCACAACCATGACCGCGTCTCCGGCGGCGAAGTAGACTTCGCTTCCCTCCTCGCCATCGTCTCGACCCTCATCTCCGCCCTGGCTCTCAAAAATCACGCCCGCATAGGAAAAGCCATGCGCTTCGCCTACATCGAATCCCTCCCCTCCATCCTCGGCAACCCCTCACACTTCCTCACCATCTCCTGCTCCCTCCTCCTCCTTCTCCTCCCCCTCCTTAGCATCCGGTTCTACCTCTGGCTCGACCGCGCCCTCTCCACCACCATCGCCCTCTCCATGTGTTTCCTCGGATTCCGCCTCGTCCGCACCTTAGGTTTCATGCTCCTCATGTCCTACGACAGCGGCGACAACGTCGCTGGCATAATGCGCGATATTGAATCTGATCCGTCGGTGACGGCTATTGAGGGGGCGAAGTTTTGGCAGGTGCATTATGGGCTTTGTATGGCGTGTTTGATTTTGAGGGTTAGGGGGACGGAGGAGAGTTTGGTTAGGTTGAGGGAGAAGGTGGGGAGTATGGTGAAGGGGAGGTTGGGTGGAGGGTATGGGGTTGGGGGGACGAGGTGGGAGGTCAGTGTGCAGTTTGATTTGGATAGGTTTTGAGAGGGGACCTTTTCGAAAATTGGTGAGGTTTATGACGTATATAGAAAGAAACGTGCAGGAGGCCCTGGTTGGCTTGTACTTTTATGAAGAATCACGATACTATTTAGCGCTGGGAGGTTAGAATACCTAAGTTTCTGAAAACGCAGTTGAGATACATAGATCAGGAATATAATGGGCTTGGTCGAGAGGATCTGAAGCTTTTCTTCTTCCCTCATACGCATGTTAAATCTAACCCTCGCTTTTCAGCTACTCAATCTCCCAAGTCATTCCTTATCTTAGCACTCCTTTCCCAGGTCAGAAACGTCTATTTCAACTCCTTCCGTGCTTCACTCACTTTCGAAATCACCCACTCACTCACTCTCCTCCTCCCTCCCCTCCCCCTCCCCCTCCCCC
>KE598566.1:741443-753067 GCA_000444155.1 Cladonia macilenta KoLRI003786
CACCCCCCAACCCCCTCCGTAACCACCCTCAACTTTTCCTTCACTTCTTCCGTAGCTCCTGGGGTATTACTAACCAACCCCCTACTAACCGCGAACCCGCTCGAGCGCTTATACGCCGGGCTATAGTTATAGTATTCATCTATGATAGGATGGATCATGACGGTTTGTTTGTGGATTGTTATCGTGCTGTTGGTGGGGACTGTGACCCAATTATCTGTTTTCCAATTCACCGTTAGTGACCCGATCATCTGTTTCCAATGTATCCACTGATATTGTAGAGCATAGTGTGGGATAGGAGAAAGGTTTGAATGACGGGAATAAAGAAGAAGAAGAAGAAGAAGAAGAGGCTGTGATTTGAAAGGGTAAAGAAGGAGAAAGACGTACCTCGTTCAAAAGTCAATGGTTCACTAGCAACGAGAACGATATCGCGCCCTCGATCTCTTCTTTCCATTCGAAAACCACCGCCATTTTTGCTTTCTTTCCAACTTGTTCCGGAGCTGAAATAGAGACTTGCTGCTTCATCGGTTACACTGCTTACATAACGACTACAGACGACGCTGTGGCCGTCTGCGACGGCGAAATTAAGGAGACTGCGCGTATCCGGCGTCTCCGTTACCGAGGAGGATGATGCAGCGGCGTCTACAAAGGCGTTGATACGTTTGATAGTTTGGAGCATTGCGTTTCTGAGAGTTGTGTGGCCGAAGCCATCAGTAGCATAGGTTTCATCATCAGGGTCGTAACCGAGGCGTTCCAAAGAATCGAGGAAGACAGCGAATGCCCACTCAGAATCGGTATTTCCTTGAACGAAAGTGAACCATTTAGGAGCGACGCTGAGAGCGAGAGCGCGTTTGACGTGCTGCCAGGAAGCGATGTTGCCGTTGTGCATGAAGAGGAGAGAGTTGTGGGTGAAAGGGTGGCAATTTGTTTCGGAGAGGTTGCCTTCGGTGGTGGCGCGGACGTGGGCGAAGATTAGGGAGGAGGTGGTTTTGGAGGCGAGGCGGGTTAGGTTGGGGGAATTCCAGGCGGGGGTGGTGGAGGTGAAGATGCAAGGGGTGGGGCCGAGGGTTGGGGGAGTGTAGTAGCCTATGCCGAAGCCGTCGCCGTTGTGGGGACGGCGGTGGTCCTGGATGGGGAGGCTGGGTTAGTTTGAGTGCATTAGGGGATTGGGGAGGGTTGTTTGGAGGTGGGTTTTGGTGGCTCACCCTACGTAGGCGGGAGTCGTAGGATTGGGTGAGGATTGAGTGTTGTGGTTCGAGGATGAGCTTGGAGAGGAGGATCTCATCTTTGCCTTTGTAGACCTGTAATTATGTCAGATATAGGAATGAATCGTGTAGGCAGCAGGGTAGGTAGTTGTACCAAGAAACGACACATCCTTGCTCTTGGTGTAGAGTACTCGTAGGTTTTGTCGAGGTAGGTATATACCTAGGTCTGAGCGAGACTGGTGGGCTACGGTGCTTCTAATCCTCCAAAGAAGTTCACGGTCAGGGGAATGTATTTTCAATGGACTTTGCTTCACTAACAGCTTCACATAAAAAGGCTAAATTTGATCCACGGCTAATGAATCTTCTCAACGAAGAGTGCTTACGATGATTCGCTTTGAAGAAACGAAGTCTAACATGAGTCGAAGAGAAAATGACATCCAGATAATATTGCCAGTTACTGGTCGGATATAATCTTCCCAGCTCACGGCAGCTCATAAAAACAGATGGCTAATACTGTCTACGCTTTTTTCTGTTGATGCTTGTAGGAGCTAAGAGCAAAACTTGCAAAAAGATGAACAAATATTCTCATAATACAGTAATGCACAAGTAGACATGCTCAAGGCATGTAGAGTATTGCAAAGACATGATACTGCCATTCGACATTCTGTTCACTGTGCTGTACCAGTACAAAATACTAAGCAGCGAAACGCCATAAGCGAGAAAATCACGTGATCACTGGACAGTTAGCACTTGGCCACATTGAACTTACGCATATGGTAGGCGCGTTGTAGTAAAGGGGCACACGACACATACTTCAAACAAACCGACAGCCTTTTTAAATAACACAATCTCCTATGAATTATCTAGCATAAACGTTACGAATAATGATTAGTATAATTGTACTAAGTAGAAGTTGTCGCATATACTAATATGTACCTTTGTACCTTGTAGCTACCCCTCTCCTTGCTTGTGGCGTTGTGATGAAGGACTGGTGGCTTTTCTCGAAATTTCTGCAGATAGTTACAAGTATGACGACACAGGCCAGCTCACTTTCTGAGATCTTCCGATCAACAACGCCCCCCAAGGACCCTTCTCCGTTGATGCTCTGCGACGGCTCCTACTAAAGTACGATCGGCTGAGTTGTCGAATAACAACGCGATAGTCAATCGTATCATGAGTGTCAGCTTGTCAAATTGTGGTTGAGGAGTCGGGAAGTGCCTCTTTCCCATTACCCATATTAGCACTATTACTATTAGGACTATTAGGACTATTAGGATTATTAGGATTATTACCATTGTGGCGCGGGTGATGCAATTGCCAGATGTGACGTCTCGATCCAGTAACGGATGGAGCGTCGCGCGTTTCCCTGAAGCTAATCCCAACGCGGTTCAATTTGATGACGTAGCGAAGGTCGCAAATGAAAAGGTTGAAACGCGAGTCGTATATTGGCGTACCTTCAGGGGCTGTAAGATTGCAATACCGGAGCGATTGAGCCAATCAATCAGGATTAATCGCTTGCCGCTTCAACAAAATGCAGTGGTGACGGTTGACCCGAATAGAACGTGTGGCTTGAAGCTGCCTCGAGCCGTGGTCAAAGCTGGTCCTTCCCTAAAATTCCGATCCTGTTTTCTCTGCCAAGGCAGCGCGAACTTTGCCTTCCACATCATAAACGGCTAACATCCGCCATCTCATTTCCATTTCTCCCATCCATTACACCAGACACAACCTTCAAATAAAAGATACCCTCCGCATCCATCTGCATTGCACTCAATCATCTTCTGCTGGCATATTCTCCAGTAGATTTTTCTATTCAGTACTATCTACTAATCCATTTTTGATACCCGTTGTTGTCATTACGACAACAACACACTCAACACATCATGTCTGTCAACCGTCCCACCAACGTTAAGCAAAAGGAGGCAGATGTCAATCAGAAGCTTCAGCTCTACGGCATCTATTCAGGTATGTCCACTTTGCATCATCATACTCCATCAATTCTCGTCAACCACGACCTGGCGCTTCCGGGTTGGCGGAGTTTGGTCGGTGATCTCATTTGCCTCAGAATAATGAGCTGACTTGAAAATTTTCAACAGCTTTTGCCAACGGCAAAGTTCCATCAGTAAGTCATCACCGGACATTTCGGACCCCTTTACTCGTGCTGATATTCGCTTTTCATAGAATAGGCAAATCGATGTCGCCTTGAACTCAGCTATCGCGTCGAAGCCTTTGTCTAGCCCCTCACCAAAGCTGTCGGAGGAAGGACGTCATCTTGTTGGCGATCTTCGCAATGTAATCGAGCAAGCAAAGATCTTGCTTCTCACCAAAAATGAAGGCAATTTATTGCAAGACTTCATCTGGCAAACCGGCCAGATTGGAGGTGCCGGAGCTCAATTACCCGGAGCACCTGTTGACAAGGCCACTGCTCAACAACACGGCAACCAGGCACTTGAAGGGTTGAGGACTTTGGGCACGCTTATCTTGTCCAATGGGCAATTTCGAAAACTACGTAAGCACCTTGCCGTTGAATTTGACTATTTCAGTTTCAGTGCTGACGGTTCCTGCAGTAAGCGACGCCACCGTTTTACTTCGTGACATTGCTGGTGATGCAGCTCAAAAGACGGCCTCAAAGATCAACCCAAATGAGGACGATTTGAACCAGATTGATGAGCCTGCGGATGACAACACTTGGCACGACGTGCCCAACCTCTCCCCTGCAAACCTCAAGGCACAGGCAAAGGAACAATACAACAAGAACAAGCCCTTGTCGCAGAAAGATCTCCAGAATGCTGCCGGTGATGCTACCCAGGCTGCCCACCCATCGGGATCTCGCGATCCTCAAGACGCTGCTCAGCTCCAAGCTGATGCCCAACAACAGGGAACCGACTCTGGGTTGGATCCCCAGGCCGGTGCTCAGGTTGCAAAGGATAATCTTGCTTCGACCGCCAAACAAAACATTTCGTCAAAGATCCCGGATGAGCACAAGGAGAACGCTCGTAACACTCGCGACAGGACCCAGAACTACCTGAAGAACAAGGTTCCCAAAGAGCGTCGCGACCAGACTATCTTCCGTCTGAAGAAGATGATCGTTGAGATTCAAAGCCACACAGATTGTTCGTTGCCCCGAAAGCGCCTACTGTGTACCTGCTGACCACGTCCCAGACCAACAAGCGATTGAGACGCTCCTTTCTCTTGCAGAGCAATATGGAGGACATGGCAAGAATGTAGCGCAGCAGGGTGCTGGCACAGTGAAAGGTGCACACAGTGATGATGCATTGACAACAGCAGAGACTGATCTCAAGGTTCGTTATAGGTATCCTATCTGAGAACAGCGGAATGCTGACCTCTTTGAAGACTCTCTTGGAGCGCTTCGCCAACTACACCTCCGCCGACGATGTTATCGATGCCATCAATCAAATGTACCGTGACGCCGATCGCGATCCCGAGCTCAAAGGATGGTTCAGGCAATTGGATGGCTACATTCGCAAGTGCCTGAAACAACAGGGCTTCGTCATGGAGGATGCTGCTACGGAGGAATGGAACCAACTTCAAGATAAGGGCAACTTCCTCCTCAGGGACCGCTATCGGGACCACACCAATCGTGTCCTCGATGAACTCAAGTTCTTTGGTCAGCAATTTGACGAGGATGCTCAGAACAAGCGATTCGCCGCGTCCTTGCAAAAGTTGTTCAATGACCTGGGCAATGACCAGAACGGCAAGCCCACCTTCAAGCCGCACCTGCTCAAGGACCTTAGCACTGTCATCATCCCTGGTGCATTTGAGAGTGTTCGCTATGTACCTGTTCCTCGTATTGAGTACACTGATTCTATGATTGATGCTATCATTGAGAACTTGGTCATTGAGAGCGACAACCTTTGTCCCAACTCATTCGAGGCTGAGTACGATAACCACTTCAAGTGGGGACGCAAGGGTGTCGCTAGCAGTAACAAGAACAAGGTCATGGTCTCAGTTTCCGGCGTTCAGATGGACTTGAAGGATGTCAGCTACTACGTCAACAAGAAACAAGGATTCCCATCCCTTAAAGACACTGGTGTTATGGACATCTTTATGGGCGGCTCAGGCTTTAGCTTCAAGATTGGCATGGAGACCGCGGACAAGTCTGATCGTCAACATTTCTTCAAGATCAACTCCGTGAAAGTGGAGATCAAGAGTCTCACGATCAAGTTGAAGCAATCGAAGCACAAGACTCTGTTCAATCTGGTCAGACCCCTGATGTTTGCAGTACTCCGACCTGCCGTGGGCAAGGTCCTCGAGAAATTGATTAAGGATCAAGTCCACAACGCCGATGCGAAAGCCTATGAGATCTACCAAGAGGCCAACCGTGCAGCAGCAGCAGCCCAGAACGACCCTGAGAATGCGCCGAACATCTATAGCCGCTACGTGAATGCTGCACAGAAGACCTTGACCCAGAAGCAACAGAAGGCCCAAGAAATGGCCGCAGACAAGAAGGCCAATGTTGCTATGACCCAGCTGGACTCCATTTTCCCCCAGATCAAGTTGCCAGGTGGCATTTCAAGCAAGGCTACAGAGTACAAGCAACTTGCTGCCAAAGGCGACAAGTGGGAGTCACCTATCTTCGGTATTGGATCGGCACCTGAGACCACCAACCTTCCACACGCGTCTTCTATCACCCGCAAGGCACATAGTGCAGCCTCAGGTGGTGTTAGGGGTCCTCAGAATCTTGAGTCAGGGCCAACTACCCTCGACCAAGCTCAACCAAGGAACGGCAATTATGGCTCTACCAACGGATCTGCCGCATTCAGCAGCCAAGTTAATCAGGCATTCGACACTTCTGCCACAACCAATGATTATAGCCTCAAGTCCACCGGCGCCCCTAACGGTGGCATTAACGATGGCGTCAGCGGCGGCACCACCCTCGGCTTGAACAACCCCGTCTTGAGCGGCAGTGCATAGATACCCCATTTTCAGTGTTCAGTGTTAGGCTGCTTTTGTTGATGATACCACTATCGCGAACGCTACAAATACCCTGTGGATAATACGTAATGGCACGGTGGGAGCTGGGATGATGAGAACCAAAAAGGGGAAAGATTTCATTTGTTATCTTGTCGTTTCTTGACGTCGTGTCTCTTCGTCTACGTGTGTTATCATTGGCGGTTTGCCAGACCGGATGTCCGACCCCTGTTGTGCAGGACGATGACTTGATGGTCTTGGTAGTCGCCTGGTTTCTGACGATGGACAATCAGTGGTTCTCGTGTGTGTATTATTCCATAGTAGGCAACAAAATACTTAACCTTTGCACTCTTGAATTATGACTTCCTCAAGTGGCGTTCTCAGTGGCTAACCCTCTGCATTAAAAGTGAAGCAATCCTTGACCACATGACATACAGTATTATGCTACGTACATCGCGTTAGCTGTGATTATGCCTACATTTGATAACAGTTAGTATCATGTAAGATCATATTTAATGGCATGGACGTTTCAGGGAAGGATCGACCAATTGCTTTGCAGCTAGCTATTGAAACGTGGGTATCACGTAACATGCTTCCTCTGCGTTTCTACTCCTTCGAACAAGCCTGCGAATTAACAACGAAACCTTCTTGACCAATGTGTAAAGACACCTAGCCTGATCTATTCCTAGTGAAACCGCAGGAATTGAATTTTGGACAATTTCGGACCAACCAATCCTCGCCAAGCCGATTCGTTGGCGGCCACTTGTCCCCCAGTGGCAACACACTGCGGCTGTAACAGCAAACCTTCAATCTCTTTATGACCCGCAGAGGCGCAGGCACATGATGTCTCGTGCATTGTATGCGGGGCGCAATCGGAAGGCTACCTACCCTCAAGTGTAAGGCGGACGGTGGCTTAAAGCTACAACTACTTGTGAGCAGCCTGTTTTGCCTGACAAGGATGGCAGGCTGCGCCCGAGTGGGCTTTCGCAACGGCCCTTCCAGACTGCCAGACCACCACATCTTCAGCAATTCGGAGGAATACGAGCGGCAGAAGGCTCAATTCTCGTTTGATCTTGCTCCATCGACGTCAATCCCTTAGGAATCACCGTGACCGGTGAATGTCAGCATTTTCCCACTGCATGTATTTACCTGTTCGGGTGTTGGTGAGGAAGGACCGGTCGTCGCCCCCACAGGACACGAAAGCGTACATTTTCACGTCCACGGCCACAATATGTAGGTTTATGGCGTTCGATGATGACGGGTCCTTGCCGTAGATGCCAAAGAGGCTTGACTCTGATGGACAGCTACTGTGCTACTGGGCAAAAGCTTATGTATCCACGCAGGACGAGCTCGTCGCCATCGAAGCAGGTCATTGCATGCGAGTCAGAGTTGCAGTGTGCATATGGTGGGACCAGTAGCCAATTTATGGACAACGCATCAATTCTCCTCCGTCTCACTTACTAAAAGGCAGTACGCCCTGCTATTGCACGTACAAACGCGTTTTGAACTAGGCTTGTTGGCGGCTTTTTGCCTACTTCGCCCCAACTGGCCCCGGACGCCCTGGGCTGCATTAGTTACGGGCGTCGAAGGATTCTCTGCAGCATGCACAGCGGCTTGAAATAGACCCACTCATAACGATTCGGTAGGAGACGACCCCGCTTTGTAATCGCTGGGCGAGTCGCCCTGCTTCGTTTGTTTCCGATCCTTTCAAGGATATTGTACACCTCATTATTGTCTCCTCAGACGTGCCTCCGACTATCTCTCTAACAAGGCGCGGTAGCACGGGCTAGAGAAGGAATCAGGCTACCACCACACCATCCTTTCTTTATAGCAAGCATAAATCAGGCACTTCCCTCTTGATTTCGGCAGGCAACCCTCGTTCTACTCTACAATCCTTGCTCTTCACTGTTGCCTTAGAATTCAATATCTGTGCCGCAAGTCTTCATATAAGAAAAAGGGCGGATGCTGCCTGGTCCTCTGACTCCTCTTCATCATTCTACCACACTACACTTGAACTTCCTTAAGAGTATCCTTACCTCAACTACGCTATTTCAATTTGCCTTCGACGCCTTTATTGATAGCTATCCCTCACACCCTCATTGATAACGCTTGAATCACATATGATCATGGATCATCGCTTCACTCCGGACAACATTCCTCCTCCACCTCCGTTCGCACCGGGTAGGGGACACCCTGCAATGGATCCGTTACCACATGACTTTGCTGAGCGACCCCACATCATTGAGCCACCGCAACACCGCAACAGCATACCAACTCCTGGCTACGGAGAGGATCGTCGCAGTTCGTTCAACAGTGTTAGAGACCCTAGCAATCTAGAAAGCTACACCATCTCCAGAGAGCCTAATTATGCCATTGCCAAACGGGCACGATGGAGTGCCAAGGAAGACGAGTTGAGAGAGATCGTCAGAAAGCAGCAGAAACGGGGAACATCAGCTTACGTCCCATTGAACAAAGATCAAGAGATTAAGCACAACAGACGCGGCCAGGTTGCTCGCCTCATTCAGGATCGGAATAGTCATCCTTTGAACGACCAGAGAACAAAATACGAACTTGCTGCGCTCAAAGTGGAAGAATTCGCGACTAGGAACGGCCCAGATTCAAGGTTGAAGGTCATACTTCGCCGCAGATTGCGCCCTGGTCTTCCCAATGATCCTAATCATCCTATCACTGCGCCTCCTCCAATTCCACCAACCGAGATTATTGATCTGACCCAATCAGACGATTATGAGAGATCGAGCCAGAGTTCTTACCCATCACACGAGCATGGCCACGGCGGCTTTTCCCTTCCCGTTCAACCGCCGGTGATACATCACGGCGGTCACGCCGGCCCACAGATCTTTGACCCTGGATTTCCACAGCAGGCATTTGGCTCTCCCATCGGCGAGGAGCAGCCCCATCCACCGCGTCGAGCTCCTGTCATAGTTGATCAACAGCGTGACCAGTTCAGTGCTTTTGGGGGCAATGGCCACCACGGCAATGACCACCATGGTAATGAACACCATGGCAATGACCACCACGGCAATGACCATTCAGAGAACAAGAAGGGCAAAGGGGACAAATCGAAGGGAAAGCAAAAGCAACAACGCGACGATTCAGACTCTAGCTCGGCATCAGAAGCTGAGATGTGGTCAGTAAACTCGGATGCTACACCTCTTTCAACCATCTCTAGCAGCAAGAGCAGCTACAGGGGGGACAAGAGGCCCTTACATGGGAGCCCGCAGCCTCAAGCCCGCACCAAGGGTCATGATGGCCGTGACGGTGGTTTCAGGGAAGAAAAAACTTACAGAAAGGAAAGTCACGGTGGTGAAAGTCGTGGCCGTGGCATCGAGGAGAAGATGTATCGTCATGACGGCCCCAAGGCTGGAAGGAGTGGTCACGACCGTGAGAATCGTGGTAGCAGTTCCAAGAAGGAAAAAAGTTACTATCCAGATAGCCACCATCACAGATCATTCAGCGTAGATCGTGATGATCGTGGACGCAATGACAAGAAGGAAAAGAAATACCAACCCGAGTCCCGCCGCGACTCTCACAGTCGCGAGCGCTCGAAGCATAGCTATAAAACCGAGAGAAAGTATCGTCCTGAAAGCCACGGCAGCAGAGCAGATGACCATCATCGTGACTACCGCCAAACCGCCACGCGTGAACATGTACGAAAGGTACCTGTTGGTCGGCCCCGCGGAAGTTTGAGTGACGATAGCCCATCATATACTGATGAGGAATACATTATTGTACCCCAGAAAGGCCCTCGACGGGTCCACGCAGCACCACAAAGCCTCTACCAAGAAGCACCGGTGCGCTCGCGACGCGTTCTAGAGGATGACGAGGAACCTCTCGACTACTTCTCAAGACCATTGGGACGCAGCAATACGACTACTTACCGTCCTAAGCTCGCGAACAAACCGTTCCGTCCTGTGGATCTCCATGATAGCAGATTCGATTATGCGCGCGAGAGAGCAGAAGTGCAGAGGCAGCCGTTACGTCCTGTGGATCCTTATGTGCACGAGAGAGCAGAATTGCAGAGGCAGAGGGATCTTGAGCTCCAAAGAGAAGAAGACAGGATCGTCGCGCAACATGTCCAAGAACACTTGCTAAGAGAAGATGAGGAGATGAGGCTTCGGCATCAGCGTCGAACTGAAATGGCTAGAGAAGAATCGAGCAGAAGGATTGCAATCAAAGTTCGAGAAGAGTTGCAGAGGGCTACTAGGCTAGGAAGAGAACGGCAATTTGATGATTATGAGTTACCTCTGCCATTGCCAGGGCGAAGAGCGTCAGTTGCCTACCCGAACGACTTCTGATTACTTGGCTTGCTTGATGGTGGCAAACCGTTGACTTGGATACATATCTGATCGTTTCCAACCTTTCTTTCTTGCTTGCCGCTGAATTGAGCTTGGGTTGGGCTACTGCTTTGTGCTTGGAGGTTCGAATGTCGTGCAAAAGTAAAGCAAAACCGACGCTCTGTTATGACTTCTGCTATGTCTTATCTAATATCATGAGGGGTCTGGGAGGTAATCTACTTATGAGTAATGATACTGAGATATGATCTCTTTTGATAGCTTTATACACTTCTCAATGAGACAAATCCATTCAATCTGAAAACATGATGAAATGGCTTGAAGCACCTATCATTGACCTTGCTATTCTATTCGTCAACTATGAGAGGTGATACCTGAGCGAATAGCAAGGAACAATAGCAATTGTCCTTCTAGCGGACGTTCACGACGGACTGCCCCACCACAGTCGCAACCCCGCCAAAAATTCTCCGGAGCAATTGGATGTTTCCTCACCGCATACCAACCACAACATACCTCCTACTTCCAATTGCACCCCCTATACTTACTCACCTTGTTTTCTACACACTTATCCACTCCCAAACCCCCCATCGCAAACATGCCTCGCCAATTCTTCGTCGGCGGCAATTTCAAGATGTCCGTACCCCCCTCTCCTCTCCCCTTCCTTCCACACCTCCGATCCATAAGCACACCAATTCAAACCCAGCTAACTAACACACCACGACTTTATACGAACAGGAATGGCACCATCAAATCCATCACCGACATAGTCCACCATCTCAATTCCGCGCCTCTAGATCCAAAGACCGGTACCTCTCCCTCCCCTCTTCCCTCTCTCCCCATACCACCCATCCCCATCCCCTTTCCCCTCCCCTCTCCCCTCCCTCCTTCTCCCCCTCCTCCTCCTCCCATCCCACATCCCTCCCCGCCACCTCCCACTAACATCTCAACAGAAGTCATCATCGCCCCCCCCACCCTCTTCCTCCTCCTGGTCCGCGAACATCTCCGCCCTGGGATCGAAGTCGCAGCGCAGAACGTTTTTGACAGAGGCAATGGCGCCTTTACCGGGGAAATCAGTGCAGAGCAATTGCGGGATAGTGGTGTGGGGTGGACGCTTGTGGGGCATTCGGAGAGGAGAACGGTTTTGGGGGAGGGGGATGAGGTATGTGATTGATATTGGGGG
>KE598566.1:753112-783110 GCA_000444155.1 Cladonia macilenta KoLRI003786
TGGGGGAGACCTGGCGGGTGGCGGGGAGGAGAAAGGGGAGGGGGGTTTTGGGGAAAGCTGGCTAATGTGTGGGTGGGGGTGTAGTTCATTGCGAGTAAGACGAAAGCCGCGCTGGATGGTGGATTGGGTGTTATTCTCTGTGTTGGCGAGACGCTCGAGGTACGTATATACCAGTTCTCTTTTTGCCCTTGCTCTCTCTCCAAACGTCGCACGACTGACCGATCTCACCGATATACAGCAACGCGAATCCAACCAGACCATCTCCATCGTAACGTCCCAACTCTCCGCCATCGCCTCCAAAATCCCGCCCACCTCCTGGTCCCGCATCGTCATCGCCTACGAACCCGTCTGGGCGATTGGAACGGGGAAAGTGGCGACGAGTCAGCAGGCGCAGGAAGTGCATAAGGCGATTAGAAACTGGTTGGGAGAGAAGGTGGGGAGGGAGGTGGGGGAGGAGACGAGGATTATTTATGGGGGGAGTGTGAGTGAGAAGAATTGTAGGGAGTTGGCGGGGGAGGGGGATATTGATGGGTTTTTGGTGGGGGGGGCGAGTTTGAAACCGGCTTGTGAGTTTTCTTCTCCTCTTTCTCTTTTGGTGGTTTGGGTTGTGCGTTTGGTGCAAGGAAGAAATGGGCTGACTGACTGTGGGATAGTCGTTGATATCATTAATGCGAGACAATAAGTGATGGGCTTGACCCGGAAAAGTTGAGAGGGCGTGCACATATAGAATGAAAAGCTTCTGGTGGCGAATTCAATCATATAGAGACGTATTCAACCTGCCTCCATAAACACCTCTATTGCTAGCTCTCGTGCTCAAACCCCTCCTCCCCTTCCCTCCCCTAACCCCTCTCCACCTTCCCCCTCCCCCAATCCACCCCCCCTCCCCCTCCTCCTTCACCATGATAAGGACTCCACACCCCCCTCACCGGGGTCCCTACACTACCAACAACCCTCCCCCCCTTAACCCTCCGCACCTTCTCCCCCCCCGCATCCCGCAACAACTCTACTTGTTTTAAAATCTGCTCTTTCTGTAGATTCCGCACGCAAATTACTTTTTCCCGCCCGTTGATGTAGGAGGCGCGGATGATGGGGTGGTGGGATGGGCGAGGGGAGATGGAGATGTGGATGGAGGGGGAGGTGGTAGAGAAAAGGGGGAGGAGGGGGGAGGAGAGGAAGGCGTTCATTCCGCGTGAACTGCCCCAGTGGTCGCAGTAGTGGAAGTCGAGACGTTTGCACTGGAGGATGAATGCGCCGAGGCCATTCTGGATAAGTTGATGKTTAGTGTTTTGATCGGGTTTTTTGATGGAATGGAGATTGAGGAGGTAGGTGTTGGAGGGATAGAAAGACATACTCTGGCGGTCGAGGTAGTTCGGAGAGCCTTTACAGGCATTTTTGTTGTTATCGCTGGTGGAAGGGCATGCTTTGAAGGTAAATGGAGGAGTCGTGAGGTCAAGAATGGTTTTTGATGCTGTCAAGGACCTAAACTTCCCAATCCAGCCTAGCGTCCCTCGAATTTCCTCACCTTGACGCGCCTCCTCCGTCCAGCTCTCCCTACTCCCACCACACCACCCCACACCCCATCAACCCTTCCACCTCACCTACCCTCCCTCCACATACCCACCTTCACTACAATAACAATGACGCACAAACTCCCCCCAAACCTCCTCGCCCTCTTCGCCGCCCGACCCGCCCTCCGCTACCTCCCTCCTAGCGACCACGCCCCAGAAGAGCGCAAAACATCAAACATAAGCGGCATCGCGGCTTTTCTGCCCGCTCTGGAGGAGTATAAAGAGACTGTGCCGTATGAGCCGACGGAGAGCTGGTTGCAGAGGAAGGATAGGTTGAAGTTGGAGAAGAAGGAACGGCAGGAGAAATTGGTTAATGAAGGTTTATCGCGGAGTATGGCGATGTCGAACCCCTTGCTTTCCTTTCCGTATTTCATTTGTGCTATGTTTGGGGCAAGTTGGGGCTAATGTTTGTGTTATTGTTATAGAGAGAGAGGATGATTCGAATATTAGGGGGGATGCGTTTAAGACGCTTTTTGTGGCGAGGTTGAGTTATGATACTACGGAGAAGGATTTGGAGAGGGAGTTTGGGAGGTTTGGGCCTATTGAGAGGGTATGTGTTATTTAATCGTTTGGAATTGTGGGGAAACTTTGCTGATGCTGTGGTTATAGATTCGGATTGTCACTGACACAGCGGAAATGACGGCGGACGGAAAGCCCAAGAAGAAGAAAAAGAATCATCGAGGTTATGCTTTTGTGGTGTATGAGCGCGAGAAAGACATGAAGGGTACTGCTGCCTCCTCCCCCTGATTAACCCAGACAGGTCGCCCTTATTCCGTAAAGGTTTGTTGTTCTGACTGACACTGGGGCTTTCTTTTCTGTTCTAGCTGCCTACAAGGAGACCGATGGTATACGTATCAAGGACCGGAAAGTGCTTGTCGATGTTGAGCGCGGCCGTACTGTCAAAGGCTGGAGACCTCGTCGTCTGGGTGGAGGGCTTGGCGGCCGTGGCTATACCAAAGCTATGCCTGCTCGACCAATGGGTATCGGCGGGGGATTCGCTGCTCCTGCTGGTCCTGGAGGCTTCGGTGGTGGTTTCCGTGGTGGATTCGGAGGCGCGCCACGTGGTGGTGGGTTTAGGGGCGGTTTCCGAGGTGATCGACCTGACTTTCGTGGAGGAAGGGGAGGTATCGGATATCAAGGAGGCGGTGGCTTTGGTGGAAGAGGTGGGTATGGTGGTGGTCCGCCTAATGGCTACGGTAATGGCCCAGCACCACCCCCTAATGCACCTTCCGGTCCTGGAGGAAGAGGTGGCTTTGGTGGTGGGTACGGTGGCTCTCCTGTGAATGGTGGTATGAATGGTGGAGATGCCCCAGGTGGTCGTGGTGGGTATGGCGGTGATTCAAGACGCAATGACTACGACGACAGATCATCATACCGAGGCGGAGGCAGTGGCAGCGGCTATGGAGGTGAGGGCCGTTCAGGTGGTATCACTGGAAGCAATCGAGAGCCGGTAAGACCAAGGGACGGCGGATACGGCGATAGGGGCTACGGCGACAGAGATCGAGACCGAGGATACGGACATCGCGATGACAGCCGAAAGAGACCGCATGACAGTGACGGGTATGATGACCCTCGCAAACGAAGGTACTAGTCCTTTGACTACATCTGGTTTGTTGGGTGGGTCCCCTCGATTTCAGCATCTCAGCTTTTCAGCTTTTCTCTCGCTTCCCCAGGGTAAGACGCACCAGATTCTTCTCAGTCTCGACATCACCATGGGTAAGCTGGTCTACATGCGACACTTTCAACCATCGACATTGCTCCAGCAGAGCCAGCATCTACGACATCCAGCTCTCGCTTGGCCATTCAAAGGCGTCATTAAAGGTATTGCAACCAGCTTGTCGACATCGCGCCTTCGGAGGCTTTCCAAGGGGAGGTAATACGCAGGGCAGGTTATGCTTTTCTCACGTGTTTTTATATCATGCATGTTGCTTGGTAGGTATGTAATTAATGCCCGAGCGTGCTCCTGCATTCTAGGCACTAGGTAAGGTCGGGTAAGACAGCTTGGTCGTCCAGGCTTCTTCCTTACTGACCCCCAGATACTTTACTAGGATCTTCGCAGCTTGTATTACTAGCGAACCCTGCCCTTCAAGGGCGAAGGGATATTAAAAGCGGCCTCATGTCCCAGCTTCCGTAGCGTTGTAGCAATATCATGGCTTCATAACAGTCCTTTCCCTCCCAACGCCATCGCTATGCGGATCCTCAAACAGCCAACAGCAGATATAGCGCATCACGTCTCTATCCCGCTCTCCGCATCCTCATCCCCGTTCTCAACTTCCATCCCCTCATCCCCATCCCCATCTACATCCACTCCCTCCTCCCCCTTCTCCCCCTCCCCCTCAATAACCCTCACGTCCCCCGTCTCCCTCTCATACCACGCCACAACCCCAACCCGAAACTCCGCCATCTGCACCCCAAACATCTTCAACAAACTACTCTGCCCACTCCCCAACACCTCCCCCTTCCTACAAACCGTCCACCCCTCATCCGTATCAAGCAACACTCTTCCCTTCAACAACCTCACCGGAACACCCAGTTTCCGCAACGTTGGCTCCACACTCATCGCCAGCGCCACATCGTCTTCTACTGGTATCTCGCCTCCGCGACTTTTCACGACGCCTCGGGGGATGATGAAGTCCCGTGTAGCGAGGGTGCCGGCTCGGGCGTAGGAGAGGGGCGTGTAGGTGCTGAAGTAGGAGAGGATGGAGGGGGGGGGCTGGGAGGAGAAGAGGAGACCGGTGGGGCCGTGGAGGTGGGGGGTTAGGAGGTGGAGGTTGGGGAAGGGGGTGGTGGAGGGGGTGTGGCCGAGGGCGTGGGACATTACTTTTGTTTTGCCGAAGAAGAGGCTGGAGATGTTAGTTACTTAGATATGAGGGTGGCATATTGCTGGGGAAGGGGGGAGGGGAGGAGGGGGGGATGGTACCGGCTATCTGATAATTGGGTGCGCACGTCTTTTAGGTAATTGTTTCGCATGTTGTTGACGCTGAAGACGTAGATGTAGGGGTAGAGGGGGATGCATTCTTGGATGTTGGCGTAGAGGCGGAGGGTTAGTTCTTTGCCTTTTTTTTGGGTCTTGGAGGTGTGTACGACTTTTGCGCGTTTGGATTTTGGCATTTTGGGGGGTGAGGATGGGGTTTTGGGGGTGTGTAGGGTATCGATTGCGAGGGGGATGTGCGAGCTCCAACTTTTTTGATAGGGCTGTGGGATGCCAAGATTTTGTGCGCAGAAGTAGATTGCCGAGGTTTCTCCGCTGGCGCCAAGAATTTTACAATTTTCTATGCGGAACGGCATACGCTGATATCGAGCATCACAGGAAACCTCTGTTCGCGTCATTATCTCAATGGCGTGCTTGAGACTGGCAGCCAGGCTGCTTCCTCGCTTGCAGGTGGTATCGTGCCGTTGTGCTGCTACTGCAAGCACTGCGCCTCCGCCCACCTCGATGTCAATGCGGTAGGCGCATGAGACCGTCCTTCATTCGCTGTAAGCTTTATGAAATAAGGCTGCTCATGGAGAATGCCGCCTTCAAGACTCTCTAAGCCAGCTTCACTCCGTTGAGGGCGGGACAGCGATGGATCCGGCTTGGATGTCGGTGAGGCTGGACCTCGAAGTACAAGTACTTGGTACTGCCTGACATATTGCCGCACTTTTCGTGCCCGCAAGGTGGAGTATGGACCCACTATCGATCAGCGTGGGCGTAATCACATTACTTGGAGCTGTCAAGTCCATTCAGAAGAGAATCAGTGCTACTCGTCACGCTCCGCAAGAGGTCCAGCTCCTGCAGCAGGAACTCAATAGTCTTCAAGATTTGCTGCAACAGGTTCAAAGTGCAGCACCGACACAAACCGAGAATGGCAATGCAAAAGCTCTTTCTGGAGAGGCTACCGGACTGGATTTGCAATTGGCGCAGCTCTCTGCCAAATTGCAAGAGTTCGAACAGCTACTTCACGATTCTACGCCCCGCCCTGCACCTACCCGTTTTGGCGTCGATCGACCCCACTTAGGCTGGTGGCGAGCTGGTCAAAGAGCGGAGTTGGCGAACAAGTTGCGAGCAGATGTCAATGGACTGCGATCGAACCTTACTGCAAGCCTATGCGCTGTCTTGCTGTGAGTGATGTTAGTTCCGCACATCTTCTATTCCATGCCTTTCTGCCATCAGTCCCGTCACGCAGAGCCACAAAGTCTGGGAGCGACCAGATCTGATTTACAGTTGGCAGGACTCGGATCGACAGTGTTGAAGTTGCTGTCAAGGAAGGCATTTCACATCACGTTGAGACAAAGGCATTACTGAGGGAGGGTAATTCCTACCAAGAAGAGACATCAAAGTTACTGAAAAACGTGGTCAAATATTTCGACTACTGCCCGCTCCTCCACTCGCCGAAGTTCCAAGTCTCTGGTGACGGAGTTGACTGCTCCTTCAACGTGCCAGTCACAAGTCCAGCAGAGGTACCTTTCACGGAGTCTGAATCGAGGATCGTCACAATGACTCGGCATCAACAACATCGTCACTCTGCTACCAATGAGTCTGGTCTTGGACTATACGCAAACATGACGAGGGCTCACTGCAAAGCGTGGTGTAGCTGCTCATGTCACAAGAARAATGTAATCAAAYTAAAGCAGCCATTTCATAGTAACAAGKGTGGATATCTTACCTTTTCCTACAGAGGCTTACCATGGATCACTGCTGAATGCGATGAGAAGAACACTTGCTCAAGTCGATCACTGCCTTACATTGCTGCTACCATTCACTTCCCAACGTGGTTCTGGAGACACTACGTTTCGACATCTTTGACCTATAATTCCTTAGATGGATCAAAATTCCTCCTAAAGACGCCTCGAACAGTTGACTGGACACCGAAGTTATGGAAGTTTGCCCAGGAAGGCAATATACGTGCTGTACAGGATCTATTTGCTCGCCGTGCTGCCTCACCATTAGACGTGTCTCCCATTGGCGGGTCAGCGCTTCATTTTGCGGCCGGTAATAAACACCTCGAGCTCTGCAAGTTTCTGGTCTCACAAGGAGCGCTGGCGGATCATGAAGATGACTTTAAAAAGTAAGTCTTAGCTGCTTAACGCGGTGACACGTGCAATTAACCAAATCGCAGTAGCGGAATAAGTTTGGCATGGGATAATTACCTATCTAATAACCTGACGAAAGAAGACGAAGACATCGTAACTATTGTCTTCAACGACTCCGAGTATATAGAAAGCCGCCAATTCACCATCCTACACAAGATTGTATTAGGCCTGATACCGAAATCGCTTCAAGATGAACTCGAGTATTCCACGAAGAGTATTGATGCAGTTGATTCAAGCGGAAGGACTTGCGTCTCGTGGGCAGCTGGCCGTGGTGACGCGGAGAAATTGAAGTTGTTACTTGACTGTGGCGCCAATCCCAACATACCCGACATTCGAGGCTCCACAGCCCTTCACCACGTGGCGAATCTCGCTTGCTGCGAGCTTCTTATTGACCACGACGCCGACGTTTTTGCGCGCAACGAGTTCGGTCACACCACTCTCATTTCACTTACCAGAAGTAAAGACTGCGTACCTGTACTGAAAAGACTAGTCGCGGCTAAAGTTGACGTGAACGCGAGGGATAAGGCCGATGAGACCGCCTTGTGCCACGAGTTTGTCGCCCTCGCAAAACTCTTCGACACTGCTCGATTTCTGCTGGATAACGGTGCAGACATAAATGCCGCAACAGACCACAAAGATACTATCCTCAATTTCACCATCAAGCATAATGCACATGATATATTACGATTGTTATTCGACAGAGGTGTGGAATACACCCTGGTCACAGTATACGGGCAGACAATTCTACACCTGGCGGCTCGGATGGCCGATGTACAGACCATCAGTATCCTCCAGCAATATGACCTTAGCAAGCTCGACATTGCAGCGCTGGACCATGATGGAAAATCAGCAATCGACTATGTCGACGAGCGTGATGCGGATACCATGGAGTCCGACTTCCGACGGAAGTTTGAGGAATTATACCGTAGCATCCTTTCGTCTCACCTGCCGAGCTTGACAACACAGATGGCGGCATTGGATATGAATGATGGTTTGAGCAAAACACCTTCCTTGATGTGCTTGACACCTTTGACCAACGAGGATGATGATGTTGCCATGAATGAGGAGCCTGAATCTCTCTTCCCCGAAAACGCGCTTGAGCACGGTGCTGTAGTGTTCTATGATGCTTTCGAGCATTTGGAACCCACCACGCCTGTTCAAATTGCAGTCTAGATGCTCACTGGAGCATCTATCTTCAGCCAATGTTTGTACGAAGGGACAAAAAGTCTTGCCAGAAGGACTCTACAGAGCAGCACTCACTCTATTCTTCATGGACATGGTATCTTGCAGCAACGTAAAATCGCTCGCTATTATCTATGATAGGTCTAGACTCTAGCTTGAGGGCGGGACAAGTGGGGCATGCTGCCAGRSTGAGRTAGTCTTAGCCTAGTTGACAGCTAAGCAGGATCCAGTCTATTCCACGCCACAAGAGAAAAGGCGGCTTAGCGATCTTTTAGATGGTATTCTCTTTACATAGCCATATCTCGCAGAATCTACGGGCGAATACAATAAGGCTTTTTGCGCCTACCGCGTCAGGATCTAAGAAGGTGGGGTGGCAGTGCTTGCATTAGTAGCGCAACATCTAAACCGGCCCTGCAGACAACGCAGGAAGCCCAGCACTAGGGAAGGAGCCCAGCTACCACATCCTCCTATGCCATCGAGTAGCAGGTGTTCGTAGAGCCTATGGTCTAGGCGCCTTGAAGAAGACAATACTTGATTCCCAGCTCAGCCGAGAGCCCGTTTTAGGGACTATGGAGTGACCAACACCCTATCGAAAACTGATAAGTGCTTCTCGCATCGCTTTCGCCGGCCTTCCAGGGCCAATCAGCACCTGTCTCGCGTGTGTATTTCTTTTGATGGATACTTCGACGAAAAGAAAGCGTCGGCTTCAAGTCAATGAGAAACAACGGAAGAAGCAGGCGACTCACGGACAGTCCGTTGCTGTTGAGGTTAGGATTCCCCCACTCCCTAGTAGCGACGCCTGCATCAGTCCAGATCCCCTTGACTCTTTCTTAAGTCATTATGATGCGGACCCTCGACTTCAGAAACTTAAGCAACGGAAGGTTTCGTTACCAAATCACACGAGCTCCGATAGAGATGCCGCTCCTAGTACAATGCCGCAATGTCAAATCTGTCAACGAGTAGCCAGGGCCTTACACCCTGATTCTGGCTATCGTGTTCCAAAATACTATGATTCCAGTGGTTATAGGACCGTCAAATTGGGTTCCTGGGAAGAGCTACTACGCAATCAAGATTGTCCTACGTGTTTGCGCGTTGCTGAACACTTCAGCATCAATTTTCTGGGTCCTGGGAGTTGGCCCAGATCGTGGGAGTATGTGTACTGGCTGAGTGACCATTCAAGCACGGATGTGCAGCTCTTTTTAGCGTCGGTGTTACAGGTGGGGCCGACCAACACACTCGAGCATTCCATCAGCATCCGACCCCTGGCTAGAGGAACCTCGGAGGCAGTGGGAGTCCTCATAGACCAGTGGATAGATGTTGAACGGGTATTGCAATGGATCAAAAACTGTGATACTATGCATGCCGAATGCCATTGGAACATCTCCGCTTCGAGCGCATCATTCTCCAACCAAAATACGTATTTGATCAGTGTGTCCAGACAATGTCTCGTCAAGGCAAATGGCGGAGAAAAATATGTTGCACTGAGCTACGTGTGGGGAGCTGGCTTTTCACAATTCCAAACCACGAAGGCAAACCTCACTTTTCTACAAAGTGAGGGCAGTCTTTGTGAAAAAGGAACTCGAGACCATCTCCCAGGCACGATACAAAGGGCCATGCATCTCACGTCATTGCTGGATGTGGGTTTCTTATGGGTTGACTGTCTCTGCATCGTGCAAGACGATCCAGTCCACGCTGCGTCGCAGATCAACAGCATGGCGAGTATTTACTCAAACTCTTACCTCACTCTGTGTGCGGCTGACGGGATTGACGCCGAATCGGGTTTGCTTGGTATATCACAGTGCTCGGCACCTCGGGATGTGCCCCAAGATGTTCTAGTCTTTGCTAACGGTCCAACGTCCTCTCAATGGGTCACAGGTATGCCTCCCAAGGTCAGCGTCTACGATGAACGAGGTTGGACATTTCAGGAACAACTCCTTTCACGGCGAATTCTCTCTTTTACGGGCAACGGTCTAGAGTGGAGGTGCGCGGAGGCTTTTGCAAAGGAACAGAATCTCGAAGTCACACGATTTGCAAATACTATCGTAGATTCCAATATTGTTCGCGCTGACACTTTGTGGCCGTGTCTCAAGAAATGGGACAATCTTCTCCGTTCATACCTGAAGCGCAGACTTACGTATGAAGAAGACATCCTCCGAGCCTTCTCGGGTATTCTCGAGTCGCTTAGTGGCAGTATGTTAGGAGGATTCTTCTTCGGTCTGCCAGAACAATTCTTCGACGCTGCGCTTCTTTGGATCCCGGAGAAGAATTTGACACGATGTGAGGATATGAGGAGCGGAGTAGTGAAGACTTCACTTCCCAGCTGGTCCTGGGCCGGGTGGAAAGGCGCTAGAACAAGCCAGATGGATGCCTTTGGCCTATGTCATGAGCGCTCTAATCATATCAGCGGCTACATACGACGCCGGAGAATAGTAGATATTTACCCTTGCGTGACCTGGTTCAAAATTGACATGGGCACTCTCGAGAAGGTCAAGATTTCGAACGACTATGCCAGGTTCCGGAATGATGGATTGCTGGGCACCATAACGCTGCCACTCGGTTGGTCCTCATATCACGATGAAAAAGACGGCCACTACTATTACATGTATGACAATGCACCTCGCATCTACACTTTCTGGTATCCAATACCAACACTTCGGGGCATTGAACCAGCAATCGATCGTCAATGGGGACCTATCTTGTACTTTAAGACTTGGAGAGGCTATCTGGAAATGGGAGGTCCTCTTCCTCAGGACGAAGAGTTCAGCGAACCCCTCCCTATTCATTCCTTATACACGAGTGAAGGGACATGGGCTGGAATAATCTACGTCCATCACTCTCCAGAAAGTGCCAGTGAACAAAAGCAACAATGCGAGCTGGTTCTTATCTCAGGCGGGTGGTTTCATGAAAAGGACTTCGGACACAGCTCTTGGATCCCAGAATATCTTTACTATGAAGAGAGACCACGTTCGGGAGAGTTTTATCACTTCTATCACGTTCTCTGGATCGAATGGCAGGGTAATATCGCCTATCGSAAAGGMTTGGGTCGTCTGGTCAAGAAGGTTTGGGATGATCTGCCAAAAGATGAGGTAGAAATCTTTCTCGGCTAGAATCTTGGGAAAAGACTTGCTTGTGCTGCATTCCACTGGTGGGTTCTGCCATCCCATGGACGAAATGTCCCCTTCCACGGCTCGTAGGCATATCTATGGATGGTAGGGTTTTCTATAAAATCCTCCCATACATCTCGTCGCTATTTTTTTGATCGCCAATGGCGACAATGATCTATGGATGGCGGGGATATCTACAGATTATAGGGATGTCTATGGATGCACTTGGTGGAATATTTAGCATCACTATACAACTATTACAACTGCTTCAGCTCCACTACACTCTATCGCCTCCCATCATCCAGTAATATCACGGTACTACCCCTTCCCACTCCTAACATCTTTACTCTCTTAGCAGCGATAACTCTCCTGAGTCTATCCGCCCCCAAGCAGAGCTAAGCCGACGATGACGAGTGCAGGCGACAGATGACGGTAATATCTGTAGAAATGCCTGCTATCCATGCATGGGAGCTGTCCTTGGGGATCATGCAATACTTGCTTGTCCCTCGGGCTAAAGCGGCAGTCGTATAACGTCGGTCTGATCCCTCCATCGTGCACCAACACTATCAGAGTGAAGTCAACTGTAAATGCAATCGCAATGATTTTCATATGTGCTTAAGATAGCGAGCGAATGCAGGCGAGAAGTAGATACAATAGCGTCCCAGTCCCATTAAAATATACATCAATCCGAAACAGTAAAGTTAGCTGGAAGAAAGAGAACGCAGCGAAATTTCGAACAATTAGCTATTAAATTGCCCAAACATACCCTCATTTTCCTCCTCATTTACCAATTCTCGCAGGTCAACTCTTCCCCTTTCTTCCATGAACAAACAGCCTTATCCCACTCAATCAACACCCTCATCCACCTCCCCTCCCCTCTTCCTAACCCCCTCCCCCCCACTCTCCAACCTCCACAAAATATTCTCATGCTTCTCACTAGCATCCTGTCCCAAAAACTCCCACCTCTCCGGACTCCTATAAACCCCCAACTCATCCGCCCCACCCTTACTCCATTTGTCAAAAGCACCTACACCCCTAAAACTCTCATCCTTCCCAAACTTCCCCTCCAACTCCCGATTCAACTCCACCATCTCCTCCCCCTCCTTCCCCTGTCTCCACCCACCATTCCTCTGATACGCTCTCTTCAACAATTCTGCATGCGCGGTTGCGATTTTCGCTGCGTCGGCGGGGAGGGGTTCGTCGAGGTCGGAGGCGGTGATGATGTCGCGAAGGCAGTGTTCGTGGATGGCCATTGCGTCGTGGGGGCGCGAGGAGGCGGTGTAGAGGGAGGAGAGGAGGATACTCATTTCGAGGGTGGAACGGTCGAGGGGGCCCCATACGCGGCGTAGGTTGTAGACTATGTCTTCGAGGAGGGAGATGGCGGAGGGGTGTTTGTTGTTTGTCCAGCGGACTTCGACGAGGCGCCGGCCGATCCAGATGACGTTGCTGGAGGTCCATTTTTCTTGAGTGGAGCGGCTGTCCCAGAGGAGGGTGAGGAGGTACTAGGGGCGTGGGTTAGTGTTTGATAGGGGAGTGGAGGGGGGGTGGGGAGATTGGGAGACGTACCTCTAGATCTGTGAAGTTGTGTTGTTGGCCTAGAACGCCGACGAGCTCGTTTATTTCTTTGAGATCCATTTTGGTGAAATCGACTTTGTGATGTCTGCTATTCTCAAAGCATTCTCTGAGAATGGCTTTGGACAGATCGAGAGTCTGATCACGCAGCTTGGCATCCCATTTTCTGTCCTGGCCGCGGCCAGCTAGAGCAAGGGAAAGTTTGAAACCAACGCGGATGTTCTCCTTGTTATGCAGGGCACGATGGGCCTTGCCGAATTGCCAGACGACGGTAGCAAGCTCGAAAGCTTCCTGCCATTTGTGATGCTCGAGCTGGGTGTGCACTGCTCTACATCCGGACTCCCACCCACTGTGAGAAATGTGGACGTCTTGCTTGTCTTTGCCGACTTCTTCGAGTAAGATGATGAAGAAGCGACGTGCAATTGTCTTATCGCTCGTAATCGATGAGCCCGAGCCCTTCATGAACAGGGCGAAGAGGTCGTCTTCCAATTTCGTGGCTTGGTCATCGTAATGCTTGCTCTTCTGGAAAGCTCGCAGGCGAGCACCACGCACTAATATTGTCTCGAAGCTAACGTTCCTCTTCACAGCATTGGAATACAGCTCAAAGAGGATGGTCTCGGTGAGTAGGTCTGCCATCACGCTAGAGAAACTGATTACCTTTGAACCCTTCAGGGTCTCTTCAAATGCAACGAGGAAGACGTAAGATCTACGGTCGATACTATGATCGAGCTTGAAGCCATATTTCTCACTTCTGCTGAAGTCTCTGAAGATGATCTGGCGACGCATCTCATGGAGCATCTCTTGAGCTTCCTTGACGTAGCCCAGAAGGATATAGTCCTTGGCATAGCTGACGGCAGCGTCGAATAGGCGGAGATAATCCGTCTCCCTGGTGATTACTTCAACGCTGCAAGTCCGAATAGTCGTCACAGCAACTTGGATGGTTTCCTTCGTTCCTTTCCGTTTATGAAGCTCAATCAATCTGTGTAATTGTTCTAGCGTAAGGTGGTGGGAACAGCCGTGCACAGATCTTGTGTGTTCGAACTCTTCGGTCAGTAGCACTATGGCTTTCGTCAATGTCTCAGTGGTAATATTTGTACTGCTCAGGTAAAGGTGGGCTAGCCGTGACTTCGAAGTCACGACGACGGTAATGATGGTGGTGGAAATCGTCGTCCATGTCGTAGTCTCCTGGATCAGGAGTTCGTAGATCTTCATGGCTTCCGATTTCTTCTCCTCGCTTCGTTCGTACATTTGGGCGAGTTGCACCAGTGCTTTCAGACTAATCTCTGCATGTTTGCCGTAGAGTTCAATGCAAACGTCTCTGTATTCAACAGATACCTGAAGCAGCACCCTGTATTCGACTTTGATCTTCTTCTCGAGCACGTAAAGATAGTTATGGTATGCGTTGTCAACGAAACTTGGCTCCATACCGTACTCTTTGCCGCGCTTGATAATGGTTCGCCAGATACAGCCGTATACTCTTTGACAGTCTTCCCAGCGTGATTCAGTCTTATACAGCCGTATCAGACCCATTGCTGCGTCGATGGCGTCTTTGTGGCAAGTATCAGAGTCCTTTTCGATGTCCGTGTATATCTCGAGGTAATAGAGTTCAGCAGATTGTCGTTCCTTTTTGATATGATGCTTGGCACACAGGTTTCCTAAGAGGTAGAGGGTCTCCAGGGTAAGAGCATGAGACAAGCCTAGTTGTTTCGAATAACTTTCCTGGATTTCCCGGCCTACTGCAAGAGCCTGATCCAATTTGCCAACGCTTTCGTAGTACTCGATCAGCTCTTTCGCAGCGTTAAAGACCGTCTCATCCCCGATGCGAAGATTGTTCCTTGATGATTGGTACACGTAAACGTATATTTGCTCCGCTTTCTCTCCGTGGCGTTGCTGGTAGTAGCAGTATGCCTGACGTGTGGCAAGCTTGATCGCTTCGGAAACAAAGTCTTTCGGCAGAGTAGGGGTGCCGGATCCGGATGTGAGGGAAATCCAGGTTTTCTTCAATACTGCATCGCAAAGTTTAAGGGCGTCTGAGTAGCGTTCTTTGGCCAGGTACCATGCACTAAGCATTTCACATGTTGTGATGGTCGAGTATTCAATCTTCGTGGTTGTGGTTGTCGTGATCGTGGTTATAGTTTGCTCATACACTTCTTGTAGAACGACCTCGTCTGTAAAGGTCACTTGTATCTCTTGAGAAATCTCAGCGGCATAGATAGCCACAGATATGGCCTCTACAGAATGCTTCTTGCCGGACTTCTTGAAGTAGCCCCAGATTTTATTGAACATGGCCAGTGCAACAGTCAGCAGCGCTAGCTTTTTCAACTCCTCTGCAATGATTTTGAGGGTAACGGCCCATTCGACCGTAGTGATTTCTTGATGCTCATACTCGCACCAAACACCCCGTAGAATATGTTCGGCTTCCTCCTTGCGAGAGTGCCGTTGTAAGAACCGCACATAGACCATGACGATCTCGATTTTGCGTTGGTGATGTTCAGTTGTAGGATGCTGATTACAGAAGAGCGAACTCTTTTGGAGGAAAGTAACGATGATCTCCTCGGCTATCACCAGGTTCTTCTGGATTTCATACATCTCGAATAATCGCAGCTTAAAAAGGAATTGGGTTAGGGCTATGTTGGACATTATAACAGGGCAGACTTACTGTTGCATCAATACGTCTCTGATCCATGATCTTCAGGGTCTTCTCAGAGATCATAAAGACTGTTAGGATATGCTCTTCCCAACTCTGACCTTTGAGTCCGTGGCTGTGGCCAGTGGTCATGCTCCCATATACGTCCATGGTTTCGGAAGAGTACTCGCCGTAGTACTCCACGCAGGCGCGGTACACCTCGTGCTGTATCTTAACGGCTAGGGTATATTCTTTAATCTCCATGTAAAGAGCAGCAAGCCTCTTCTTGTAGGAAATGATCTCTTTAGTGACCGTGCCGTGATGGTGGTGTTCTTCCGTTTCAATAATGAGAATAAGCATCTCCTCTTTATGATTTGAGATCTCATTTCGCTCCGTAACCTTTATGGACGCGGTAGATTTCAGGTACGCATGAGCCATCATGGTTGTGAGTGAGCTGTATTTGCTTACAACCAATTGAGACACCTTCGATGCCTGATAATAGAACTTACTAGCTTCAACGTAGATAGTAAGCTTCTCGTATGTTTTGGCAACAATCATCAAACTCTGCAAGACCGACTCATGGTCCTTCTTGATGGATCTGCGGACACCGAGAGCTAGGAGATGCATCTCCACAGCTTCAGTTATGGTGGATTGGAGCTCCCAGCAGGTCCATTCCATGAGGGCGAAGGCGACCGAGTCTGGGAACAGCTTTGAGAATTCAGGAGTGGGCTTGTGAGATCCGTTGGTTTCGTACATTGGAGAAGCACGGAAATGGACCGTCCAATATCTTACTGTGTACTCCAGAAGATGGTGCTTGTTGAAGTGCTCTTCAACGGCTCTCGACCCCAGAGGCTCGAGGGATGGCCCGTCGCGACTTGTCAAATGATATTTGACGTATGCAATGCATCTTGTCAAGAGATCTTGTTGGCAATCTCGGATCTTGAGGTGAGAAGAACCGCGGTGTAAGTGTTCCGAGAAGTAATGTCGGATGGAAGTATGGCGGATGCGAACAACCTCATCTTTGACTACGACCAATGAGCCACACTTTGCGTGGATGTCACTTTCGAGATTGTGGTGTTTCTCGCTTTTCTCGTTACCAATCTCAGTCTCTAACAGGCAATGAAGTTCGGCTACCGTTAGGGGCCTCTCAGCAGCAAGCAACCATGCCACTACTAGGCTTCCGTAGGTCTTCGATAAATCAAGCCGAGAGACCACGTTATGGATTGCTTCATGAAGTGTCTTTGGGAGAGTATTGACTGCCTGTGTAAAACCGCCATGTGTCTTTTCCCTTTTGAAGCTCTCTACGATCAATTCCGCAAAGATGAAGTTCCCCTTGACATGGTCCGTGATACGATGAACAAGTACTTGTTTCTCATCTTCCTTGCGGTCATGAAAATGGTGATAAGAGTCCAGGCCTTGGCGGACGAGGTGGAGAATATCCTCGTGGACGGTCTTGGCCTCGATCGAAAAATGCTTTCCTGCCTTCGAGAAAGCCTTACTTGGTGGTTGTGTCAGTACAATGCCCTTCACAGATCTCTTCTTTGAGCATATGTCGTGTAGTCTATCATRTAGCTCTTTGCTCGCAGTCTCTCCACCAATCAAATGGTCCAATCCGTCAATCAAGATTACAATGTCCTGGTCAGCGCTCAGAGCCACCTCAAGAGCTTTCCATAGCTCCCTCTCGAGATCAGAAACGGTGGTATCTTTGCGACTCGACTTCTCCACAATTGCACAAAGCTGAGTGTACAGGGCAACGTCTCCGACTCTTCGCTCGAGCAGTTGCGCCAGGAGGCTTTTGACCACATTGAAGGACCTGCCCTCAGCCTTTAGATCTGCAGCTACAATTAGACGTCAGCGTCAGGCCTGTGGAAACAACAGGATCAGATGAACGGTTACCAATCTTCACCGAAATAACATCGAACGATCTCCGCCCTAAAGGTCGTTGTAATCGTTCGATAATCCAACTAGACAAGACGCTTTTGCCGCATCCTGATGCTCCTGTGACCAGGAACATGTCGTTACGGCTACTGCAGAACTCCAGGAGGTGTGGTTCGAACCATTCACAAGTGAATTCGGCTCTAGAAGCTCGATCGTTTTCCAACAGTCTCCGCAGTACATGGTCTTTTGGAGAAAGCCATTCTCTGATTGTCTGAACGCCAATGCTGTTACCTGACAAAGTTGGCACATGTAAGCCCAGTGACAGCATGCTTGTCAGGGCGACTTACTCCCTCTCTCGTGAGAATGTTCCAAGCAATACGACCACAGGGCGATTGTTATCTGCTCTCGGTGGCGGTAGTAGGCATCAACGCGGTGACCACAGACACTGTGAAACTCTTTGGTGGACGCTCCTGTAGATTCTTGTCAGGTTCGTCTTGTGTTGGCCCATAGAATGAGTGGTACCTCTTTTGGTTTTTATGTAGTGGACTGTAGCCTCAGAGACCACCATTAGAATTTCTGCATAAGCAACAGCCAATTCATGCTTAATCTCTTCATTGTCTCCAAACAACTTCCGGTTACGCAGGAGTATAGGAATCTCAAGGCTCATTTGGAACAGAATACCGAATACTACTTCCAGGAGGTCGGCATGAGGTGGGCCCAGCTAACACCTGTCAGCGAAGAGGGTCTTCTCATGATTCAGGAAGCGGACTTACCTGCAACAGCGCCCAACAGCTACCCCAGATCATGCGAGCAGCCTCGGAACTCCTCGAAAACATGCCACCGACTGCCTCTTGATAAAGTGATATACGGATGGCGAAATGTTCGGCCATCCTGAGAATATTGTCCCATCGGCTTCCTTGGTGCGGTACCCTCCTCAAACGATCACTTGCTATGAAGTCCAAGAGGGACTCAAGAGATTTACCATATATTTCTCGTACATTGACTAGTGAACCAAGCTGAGACTCATATTGGGACGAGACGTCTTCGGTAGATTTGACGAGGATGGTGACTTCAGAGGTCTCCTTGTGACTCGTACCCTTTGTACCATTGGTTGTTGGGACACTCATTGATACAGGCTCCGCTTCTTTGGTCCGCGGCGTAGCAGCTTGCTGCTTCGGGGCCGCCGAGGCAGGTTGCTGCTGTTGAGGCGTAGGAGTAGGTGGCTGTTGTTGAGTAGGTGGCTGCTGTGGAGGCGTAGGAGTAGCTGTTTGCTTTGGGGGAGTAGAGGGAGCCCCATTAGCTTGTGAAGCATCGCTCTTCTGTCTTACAGGCGTGGCGGGGTTACTACTGCCTTGTGGTGTGTCAGTAGCTTTGGTGCCAGCCTTCCCTTGTCTGTCTCTTGACGAGAACATCTTTCCAAATGGACTGATACCGCCCAGTACAGAATGAAGATTTTTAGGAGCAATGATGTTTATTGATGTAGTGCGCTAGTCCAAACGGAAATAAAGTACAATTAAAGAACATGCGTTGACAGATGGCAAGAGATGGTTGACGGCAGCTCTTCTCTGAATCTTGCAGCATTAAGGCGTTAAGACGTAGATAAATAAGAGGATGTGGGGAGATATTAATATCCACTGCATTTCCGGCAGCTCCTCGACGAATTAGTGACATTATCAGCTCCAATTGACCATCTCGATTAGGGCGAGCAGCGCTCCAACATGTGTTAGGAAGTCAATCTTGAGACCAATAAGGCTAGAGCAGTGTAGTCAGCCACTTCCCTTGCCGTTAGGCCTGGTGGTAGGTCTCCGGGTCCAGAACTGAAAAGATAGCTACGAGAGAAGCCGAAAAGGCATTATGCGAATGGTCGGTGAATCACTGATCTTTCCCCCTGCCTCGAGCGGGCCACCACGTTTGGTCTGCAGCTTTGCAGGCCACACGCTCGGGATTCATCATACAGAGGCTCTAATGCATGCATGGATCGACGCATCTGTACCCCGCTGTCAGCCAATTTAGCGCCGAACTTGGCCATCTGGTCAATGGCCAATTGATCAATAGAAAGCTAAGTGATGATCATCGCGGCATTCGACCATGTTGCAGATCCAGTTGGGCAAGTCGCCCAAACAATGGCGTGTCTCGAGCCTCTAGAATCCAGACATGTATGTGATGAAATCACATTAGCTGCCTCGTTAAGGTGGGAACGGAGGGGGGTCTTCGTAGCACCCCCCAGATTGGTAATGGCAGGGTCAAGCTTCAGCTTCCATGGAGAGCGCCACCAGTCACACATCCCCCTGTCCTCTCCCGCTGTAGGGTCAGTACAGGAGCAGAATTAGGCTTGCTGATATACGAAACTCTCAAGCTTGCATTGCTCATAGTGGAGATTGGACCGACAGTCAGTTAGGCGACTCAGAAGGATGCCAGTGGTGATCACATGAAGAGCGTGAATGGGTTGTCGTTGCGCAAGCTGGGAGCTTGAGGAAGCTTTCAGCTTGTCTTTGCGGAGTGGCGCGGGGTGGTGCCGTCCGATTGCCGAATGTATCGAGAAGTAAATCTCCGTGTCCATTAAAGAAGAAGCTACTTTAGTGGAGAGACTGGCAGGGCACTTTTAGTCGAGCCCCTGCAGCGGTAATTTGCTATCAGGTTCACTATACTGCTATGGGAAGTGTTCTTCGTTTGATTTATCCAATTAAAGCATCGACCGATTATCCTCGACGTCCCCAATGAGGTGCGCACAAGCCAGCCACTTCGACCTTCAGAAGTGGGGGCCGACGTGTCACTGACGGTCTTGTGGAAGCTAGACCACCGCCAGCGAGGCAAACTGACCAATCCTCTCCTTCAATCACTATTGTGCGATCATTGCTGTGGACGATGCTGCCATGCTACCGGGAAGGGCGAATTGTCGTTATCATCGGTCGGCGTGAGCCAAGCGAGTCCTTGAAGTTGTGGAAGCGGATGGAAATTCCCTCCAGAAACGTCGTCTCCTTTGAAGCGCATGGAAACTCTCTTAGCTGGTTGTTGGGGGTCTCATCCGAAAGTGGGCTGGTTCGTTGGAGGCGTGCTTGATTGGTCGGTGTTACTGGTCGACATGAATGGTGCATGAACTGTGCAATTCCCCTACCAGATATCGACTCTCGCATCAACGGCCCTCGGAACATGCTCCCCACTTTCCACCTCGACTCCGACAGTTTGGTTCGTCTTGTGCATGCATGCCTGCGCTAAGCTCTTGCCACGACAGTGCCTCAATGGCCTGCTTCTATGCATCCAAGAATGCGCCGATCGCGTGCATTTGAGGCATTAACGGGCGAGCGACATGCTTCTACTCGCAGTAGGTATCTTCACGTCTGCGAGAATGCAATGTGGTAGACTAGAGAAATTGTGGGCCATGCTTCCGCATGTGAGGGGGGCCGAACATCTCAGGGAAGACCCCACATGGACAGACCCTACCAAACTTCTGTGATAGACTCACCTGAGTTTCCATGATATCATAGATAATAACGAGAGCTCCTTTACGGCGCCTCGTCTTAATCCTACAGTGAAGATATGTGGTGATGAAAGCGAAGATTTTGTGGTTATCTACCTTGCAAGGCTGTATCTCATTCATGCTAGAGTATTCAAAGACATTGTCTTTTGAAGGGTTTTGGAGTTGATTGCTCATCAGATGTATGCCTCTACACTGTATGATATCAGAATGTAATGGTCCCAAATGAAGCTCTAAATTATACAGTGTAGCTATTTCTTTGTTTGATATAAATCGCAGCAACGGCGAGAAGGGTAGCCACCTTCTTCGATAGGATATACAAAGCTTCGGTATTGGCCATACCGTAGCCTAGCCAGCTCTTATTCCATATCGAAAGACTGTTTTATTGGATGACAGTTGAAGTAGCCGATCCCCTTCCCCCAATCACGTAATCTCGGGTTTATTATCACATCAAGATAAGTCTAGTTAGATTCTTTTGCAATTTCTTTATCCCAGAGGTCAAGGGTCCGAATCTCATAGGCAACAATTTTTCTTTTTCGCTCCTTTTCTCTCTAATGAACCTGATTCCACGAAACCAGTTGGATTTCCTGCTCTTTGATGTAGTCTAGGGGTTAGTTCAGTCTAAGACCCTCTGTACCCTACTACTCGCGATGCTGGACCATTGAGTGTCTCCATGCCTGCCTCAACTCCATTGACTGATTGTCTTCGCCTCCACTTCGGGCAGCAACAGCTAAATGCTACCATTCGGAAATATTGTCACGACTTTCAGGCTCCGAAAAGCTAGGAGGTTCGACGTTGAAGTCTAGTCTGGAGCGCTACTGCACCGAAGAACAAGGAAGCCCTCTAGGATCGGTCTAGGTCTTATCGAACGCCTCTACCTCACACAAGTTGACAAGCAAACACTAATCTGCGCCATACCTGGTACGCCTCCAACGGCGCTTGCATCGGGCGTTTGGCAACACACATAGATTAATCAGTGATTCTCGGGCTTGTTGGATAAGGTACTCCATGACAGATACATGGAGAACTGACATAGACCACGATGTTTTGAAGGGGAAGCCACTTCAGTGTCATCGGACAGCTCAGATATGGACACCAAAATTGGCCACAATGTTAGAAGCTAAGTCACTTTGCCCTTGCACTTGATGGTCCAGTATATGGCCAGTCGTATCATATCTCACCCAATGTGTGCTGCAACGGTGGTCATAGCAATATGGTTCAGCTATGCCACCTGTTGTTTGTAGTGTGTTCCGCTATTTGACCTCTCATTGGTAGGTAAGAAACACGTCGAAAATTGTTCTGCATTCGTCTTTCCAGTTATGTAGGATCAGAGGTAGTGAAGCGCCTGCTTAATGTCAATGCACAGAGTATATCTGCTTACATACTGCTTTTGATGCTTCTTTATATGTACCATTCCCAGGTCTAGTGCAGAGATCAAAGTCAGAACGAAAGGAAGTCGCAGCTGGCTCTTATGCCAGGTATTTGATATTGAAGAACAGTCATGCAAAGATAGATGGACATGGGCCTGACTTGAGACATCTGCCGAGCGGGCCGACGGGCAGACTCCCCCAGCGGGCACGCTCGGCGCCCGGGCGCCGACTTTACGAGGCCCACTCTGGGGTGCTACCGTGATCGCGAGAGCAGAATCTCCAAGTCCAATACCAGGACTTCAAGTACCGTACGAATGGACTCACACTGATATATAGCTGATAGGATGCAACATCGATCCATCAGCAAAGAAATGAGTCTGCCTGCCTGCGAAGGAGCTATGACATCATCCATCTGAAACCTGAAGGAAGAGGGGCCGTGTCTTGTGACCATGTTCCATCAAGACGCTACCGCGACCCCATCTACCTTAAGACCAACCGTAAGGATATCCAATCTCTTAATACAGAATTTCCATATGCATGAAGCAATATCTGCCATGTCRGATGCTCAAGATGTGGACGCTCAAACTCCGCTGCTGAAGCAGAGTATCCCAACACCCGCCTCTCTGTCTCGCAAGATCTCTTTACTCCTACAAGATTGGTGGCTTTGGGAGATACTTTCTGCTCTGACTGCTCTCACATCTAGTACTGTCATTATCGTAATTCTAGTCATCTTTGACTCCTCGTCTCTTCCTGACTGGCCGTCTGTTTTTACTGTGTGTTGTATGCCCCTACTATCCCACCGCAATGCTGAAGAATGATTCAAGATCAATTCTACCATTTCATTCTTTGCTGTGATCACAAAACTTGCCATTACCTCGGCTATAGGGTCTTCAATCTCACAGTCTAAATGGTTATGGTACCGCCAGGAAGAACCTCGACCTTTGAAAGACCTCCAGCTCTTCGAAGATGCGAGTAGAGGTCCTTTGGGGGCCTTGGCTCTTTTGTTCAGTATAAGAGCGAGGTCTATTATTATCCTAGTGCTCCATTAATACCTAAAGCCTAACAGAAAATGTAGGCATATCGCCATCGTTGGGGCAATAATAACGGTCTTGATGCTGCTATTTGATCCTTTCCTTCAACAAGTCGTTGTCTACCCCGATCGACTTGTCGCCTCAGACAAGACTGCTACCATCGTTCGCGCTCAAAATTATGTAGCTCGAAGCGAGGAGGGTCTACCATTGCCGTCCGTTGTTGACATGTCCATGAAGGTATGTACCGACAAAGCCAAACAAATGGCACTCGTTCCATTAAGTTCACTATAAGGCTGCTATCTACGAGGGAATCTTCGACGTTCGCGATCAAGCAGACGTCAATATTGAGCACTATTGCTCAACCGGCAAGTAAGTTGAAACACTCCTTTCAAAATCAGCCTAACATAGTAAAGCTGTACTTGGCAAGACTTCTCCTCTCTAGCCGTCTGTAGCAAATGCGCCAACATAACCTCTTACATCGAAAAGTCCTGCAACGAAACCGGAAGCTATCACTTATACCTCCCCAATGGTCCCACCATCACAGACTCCGGCAGCGAAATAAACTCCAGCACGACCAACATCTCCCCCAACCTAACCAACACCACAGCATCAATAATCCAATTCACCTCCCTAATCTCCAAGCGCAACGCCCCCCCCTCCGCCTACGAGTGCGCCCTCTTCTACTGCATAAACACCTACACCGCCTCCGTAACCGACGGCACCATCTCCCAAACCATCACCTCAACCTTCCTCAACA
Organism: Cladonia macilenta KoLRI003786; assembly: GCA_000444155.1. Classification (NCBI taxonomy): domain Eukaryota; kingdom Fungi; phylum Ascomycota; class Lecanoromycetes; order Lecanorales; family Cladoniaceae; genus Cladonia; species Cladonia macilenta. The sequence continues at coordinate 776,749 of KE598566.1, forward strand.
ACACCGCCACCCACTCCCAGTCCTCCGACCTGCTCTACACCCCGCCCCCCTCCTTCCCCAACAATAACAACACCACAACATCCAACACCACCACATTCACAGTCTCCTCCCTCGCAGCCCTCGCCCTGCACTCATTCATGAAAACCTCCTTCACCGGCCACGGCCACATCTCCCCCCCCTCCTCCAACAGCACCTCCTTCTTCTCCTCCGACACAATCCACGCCCTCTACTCCGCCACAAACTACACCGCCCGCATCTCCAACCTCGCTATATCCATGACCAACAACATCCGCCAGCAAAACTCCAGCGGCTCCTCACCCCATCCCGGCATCGCGTTTAAAACGGAAACTTATGTGAAAGTGCGATGGGGGTGGTTTGCGTATCCGGCAAGTTTGGTTGTGCTGTCGGTGATGTATTTGGGGGGGACGATTGTGGAGACGACGGGGAGGGGGGTGTGGATTTGGAAGGGGAGTTGTTTGGCGATGTTGGAGCATGGGAGGGGGTTGTGGTTGGGGGAGGTGGGGGTGGAGGGTTTGGGTGGTGGGGAAGGGGTGGGGAGGGTGAGTGAGATGGCGGAGGGGATTGGGGGTTTGAAGGTCGAGTTGGTTGGGGTGAGGGAGGAAGGGGAAGAGGGGGGTTTTAGATTTATGGTGAGATGATTTTGTTGTGTGATCTCTGAAAAGGTTTCAAAGTACGACTTCTGTTGCTTTAGCAGGGAGGGAGAGGAGGGGGTTTTCAGATTTGTGGAGAGGTGATTGTGTTGTGCGGTATCTGAAGGCGTTTTAAGCATTCGACTTCTGTTGCATTAGCAGGACTGATGGTTTAAGCGTCGCGATATGATTGAGATATGATTATTAAGTTTCCGCGTGTACACCCCGTTCCTATCCCATTAGCTAGACACGCGGTTCAACCCTCGCAATTTAGTTGAAATAGTCATCCTCATCGAACTTGGACAGAAGAAAAATCTTGGCTTTCTGTGAGGATTTTGGAATGACGCTGCAAGAAAGAAAGTGTCTCGCATAGTTCAACTTCATGTAGAAAAGGGGATTTGCTTGATATATTGATGATACCGAGATGTTTTCCTCAAATTGTTAACTGCACTTTAGACTTCAAGTAGATAGGGATTGCTTCGCATCCGAAATTGCTGAAATGGATAAAGTAGATGGTAGCCTGCCTTCAAACCCTCTAGGACGCTTGTGAGATAGGTCATTGTGGTGATTATGCCTAAGGGCCATGCCAAGGCAACAGGGATACATCACGGTCACCGCCAGGACGCTGTAGCAAGGGCGGTAATGTTTCAAATTTTGACTGAACATCGGAGATCTTGTCAGCGTAGGAGCGAAAATCTCCGCGTGCCGTCGCAGCCCATGGTAGAGATCCGTCAATGCCCAAACCCTTCCAGTCATACTGATCATCGGCATGATGTTCTGGTCCACCTTTTACTGCGCTGAACGAAATGCTCATGCCTTCAGCATAGTTGGCTAGATCTCGAACATACGAAGACGGTTCAAGCACTTCTCCCCATGGGTCTTCAATAATTATTTTGCTCAAGTGGGGAGTGTATGTAAGATGGCCTAAAAGGAACTCCAATTCTTTGCAGATGAATGCAATACCATCGTCACAGCGTGTAATGTGAAGGGTGGTTATGCCATTGGGCAAAATTGGTGCGAGTAGGTCCGCCGCGCCTTCTCGCTGCCGCTGGTGTATAGATCCAAAAAGGAATGGTAATGCAATCCTTAGAGTTCTTAGATTGTTGAAATTGGCGAACGATGGTATAGGTTGGGCGACCGAGTGCCAGTCAACCCATTGGCGGAATCTACTTAGGTCTGCGTTCCACGGAATACAATCAAGCCAAATATTCTTCAGGCTACTCATCTGATGTTCCATTGCCCTGTGTATGTTGAGATTGAAAGCGCTCGACTCCGGGGTCAACACACTGACTTCATATATGAAAGTCTTCAATGCAAATGGTACCCGAAGTATGTCAGCCAGGGCTTGACTGTTAAGAAGGCAGTCTCGAAGCTCGAGATGTGTAAGTTGAAATGTGACTCCGCAAGCAAGCGATAACAACCATGGTTCTTGTTTTGAGATCCCACGATTGAAACCGAATTTTAGTCCGAAAACTCGGGTCACTGCTGGAAGTGGAACAGTGTAGGAGAGGTATTCGCACCCATCGTCGTCATCATCATCGTCGTCGTGGTCGTCGAAATAATGATCTTCATCGTAACAAGTCCAAACACGCTTATTTTGCACGAACATGATGTCTGAAACTTTCTCAAAAGCCGGCGTTGTATCGAAGGGTTTCTCTTTTCCGCTTGCTCTTTGCAACATTCTGCTAAAGTACATGATGTCGTCTCCAAGCCTCAGGTCTAAGGTTTTCAGGTTTCGTAGGGTAGGAAGCAATAGTGCCATCAAGGCGTCACCGTTTATAAGATGGGTAGAGCTCACATCCTTGAGCCATTGTCGCTCCTCCTCCTTTGAATGGCTGGCCGCTTCGATAGCCGTCAAAAAGGCTTGAGGGAGGTGAGCAATCTCTGTATGCTCATCCCAGGCTTCCCTTCTGAAGTCGTTGTGCATGGAGAAATGCCGAACGTATCCAGCCAAATGCGGCCGTTCTAATAGCAGCAGGGTCAGATTTCGCAGCTTTATACTCTGCGAGCGCGACCAGTCCTGACGGTAGCCGAGGATTTGAATGTGGTCATATAGATGAGGCGTGAAAATGAGGTTCAGAAAACGCGAAGACAAGGCGAGTTTGTTGAGGCTGGATGTGTCGAGATAGCCTGCTGTCTGGGATATGATCTCGAGTGGACAAGCGATAAGAGACACTTGCTCCGTCCCCTTCACGGACCTAGGGAGCACCATTCTGGGTAAGGTTTGACTTGATGGGTGATACGAGTATTCGACTCGCGTAGAGGTTCAAGATGAGATTTGAGTGTAATTGTAAACAAGAAATCGAAGATTTAGTAATCAAGGGATAGAAAACGAGGACACCTTCAGTAAAGTGGATGGAGTAGGTGCTTGAGCAGGTCAATGACGCTTCTTGACCTACACATGGTGGATAAAGGGTGGGAATGTAGTGACTTATGTAGGGTGCATTGCAATCATCCCTTGGAACTATGCATCCTACCTCTCTCCTCCTCGCCTTCCCCCCCATGCAACGTTTCCCTTCAACTGGAGCCGAGAAGATCAAGGATTTYGAAAGCCATGTAACACCTACACTGTCATGATATATACGGAGGAGTGTAGGTGGGGATCATGTTGATAGAAGGGTTCACCCCCCCTAACCGTACAGCATGGAGCTGATGCCTAGGATGTAAAAAGCCCCTTAAGCCGGGTCCCTAAGAAACAAGATATAGTAGTAAAGAAAAAGCAGCTCTACGGATCAACTCTGTTCTTTAGTAACCAATTCTATGCGGTTGCTAAGGTGGGTGTATACGGTTGGGGGGTGAACCCTTCTAGAGCCAGCCAAGACAGCCTAGATTATCTTAGCGCTATCTTTATAGTGAATTGGAGGCCAGTTAATCGCCGAACGGTCATGTTGCCCAAGTATTCTCTACTTCCTGAAACATTTCTACATCGCTACCCCCAAAGTTGATGGGACCTCGGACTGAGCTGGACTTGTCGAACACTAACGGCGCTCACATCGTTGCACCTTGATGCCTCTCACGGTAGAACTACCTTTGCCGAGCACATCAGCAACAAGCAACAACAACCCCGCACCAGCGAGCAGGACCCCACGACCCAGGTTAAGAGGCTTTGGCTACCTGCGAAGTCACGGCCAACCATCCTCCCCTACTGTCCCGTCCTCAAACGCTACGACACCCCCTGTCCATAGCGACACAACTGGCCCTGTCACTTCCCCCACCAATCACCCGTCATCACAATCGGCCGTAAATACAAGACACATTCTGCCTTCACAAACTTCTAACGACCCTGAGCAACAAACGTGTCTTTATGAGGGTGTTCCGAGGACTATGGCAAGAAATAGGTCTGGAAGCGCTCCCAACGGTGCACACCCAATACGAAAGACCTCGGACAACACTTCCTCCAATCTCACGGGCCATCCTCAAGACCAGATGCCCACTATCAGATTCATACCACACCAGGACCCTCGCTCTGCTAGGCCATCTCTAGCATTTCCGGCCACAGCCAGGACTCTTCCCCATGAAGACTGCGTCATTCGTGTTGGCCGATATTCCGAGCGTGATACGAATCCTAACCCGCCGCCAAATACCCCATCGTCTGCTCCTGTGGGATTTAAATCTAARGTTGTCAGCCGGAGACATTGCGAATTCTGGTGCTCCCAGGGGCAATGGTACATCAAAGATGTGAAAAGCTCTTCCGGTACTTTTCTCAATCATATCAGACTCAGTCAACCAAGCGTTGAATCGAAACCATTTCCGGTCCACGATGGCGATGTAGTGCAACTGGGTATAGACTTTAGGGGTGGGGAGGAGATGATATTCAGATGCGTCAAAATAAGGGTGGAGTGTAACAGAGGGTGGCAGAAAACCTTGAATCACTACAAGTATGCGACTGGATATTGAGACTAACCGCTGACTTCTTGCTGACTCTTGGCTAGTGTCACGACCCACAAGCGGCTTCGAGATTTGGGAAAACCAGCAAAGAAAGATTCAGATACTGCATCTTCGCATTCTTCCGAATGTTCAATATGTTTAATGTCCATAGCTGTGAGTTTTGCCAGATCGCTTGAGACCCTATGATAATTATGTACTAATGTATTTACAGCCTTGTCAATCACTCTTTGTGGCCCCGTGCTCCCATGTCTGGCATTACAAATGCATACGTCCGATCCTCAACGATCACAAATCTTGGCCACAGTTTCTGTGTCCGAATTGCCGGGCAGTAACAGATTTGGAAGCCGATGTCGACGATATTGATGAGGATTGGGGTGATGAGGATGGTGCAGGCTCGAGCCCAGAGGTGATTGCCTCCCAATCGAGCAATGGCGCTATATCAGAGCATGAAGATTTGGCAATGGATGGAATTGAGGAAGAATTATCATCCAGAACATCAAGAAAATTAGTGATCGCGAATGATACACATCTAACGACATCTTCGCCGAACTCCTCGGACCCCAATAGCGCATCAGGTGCCTCCCACAACCTCCTGGTGCGACGAGGAGCACGACGTATATCTCCCCCGTTCTCAGCAGCCGCAGAGCAGCCAGATATCAGGTCTGCTTCTAATCCAATTGAATATCTGCGACCAATCACTCCAACCCAGCCACTCATGGGCGATGAGCTTAATGAGGCCTCGTTACGCACGCCAACAACAACGGACATGCTCCTCCACGACGGACCCATGACCCCTACAAATAATGCAGGGCCTTTCGTCTTTGATGGGAGCGCAGGAAGAGCGGGAGGACACCGAATGATCAACAGCATATCAGACCATAATGGCCATACTGCTGCGGATGCATGACTCGGGGAGGCGGGAACGGGGAATATCATATTCAAGAATTGGAGTCATCAGCCACTGCTTGTTCCATATCCAGGAGCATTACCATAAAGTCATTGAAGAAAAGGCAGCAAATTTGCATGTATATGTCCAGAGTCCTAGTCTCTTTCGAGCGTTCAGCAGGCAGGCATTTAGATACCATCGGAGTCTCTGACAAACTTAGCATAGTTAAACGAATGTAAACGTCTTACACCTTTGCACCTTAATAACACCTCTTCACACCTTTTCATCCACGTATCAACATAACCCAACACCCAACACAACCCCTCCACCAACCCCATCACAACCATGGCCCCCACCATCTCCTCCCCCCTCCACCTCCTCCTCCTCTCCACACCCGAAACCCCCCCACCCTCCATCTTCAAAGGTACTCTCGCCTCTCCCCCTCCCTATTCCCTATTTCCTCGCCCCACCCCCTTCCCAAAACCCCCATCGCCCCGCCCCCCCACTTTCCCTCTTTATTAACCACCTTCACTAACCCCCCCTCCCCCTCTCCCAGACAACCAAACCCACCACCCCTTCTCCACCCCCTACTACACGGCCTCCATCCCCATCTGGCACGACACCCTCACCCCCACGCCCTCCTCCCTCTCAGCTTGGAAAACAGAATGGAAAACCCCAGACGCCAGGGAAGTGGTGCGCGCGCTGGGCGCGGTGGTGGTGGTGTTTAGGAAGCCGGGGGGGAGGGGGGATCTGGTATGTATACCTATATTAAGAAATGGGGAAGGGGCTAATGTGAGGGGGGGTGATAGGATGGTATTAGGGAGTTGTTGAGGACGGTGGGGGAGGTTGTGGAATGGCATTGTGAGGGTGGTGGGAGGGACTGGGATGAGAGAGGATTGGGGGAGGGGCCGCTGTTGTTGGCGGTGGGGATGCAGCGG
>KE598566.1:783160-846375 GCA_000444155.1 Cladonia macilenta KoLRI003786
GGGAGGATTCTCTGGGGGAGTGTGGGAGGGGTTGGGAGTGGATTGATGGGGAGGTGGGGGAGGGGGAAGGGGAGGGGAAGAGGAATGAATTTGGTGGTGAGTTGAGATTTTTTTTGTTATTTGTTTCTTGTTTTGTTTGGCTATGTATGGTGGAGATTATGGGCTGATCTTTTGTATCGGGGATGGCTAGAGAAAGTGGGTATTGCACGATTAAAAGAAGCGCTTGAGGCACATGAGTGGGATGCTGGGATGGGGGATGGGGATGTGGATGACTTGGAGGAGGAATTGGGAATTGAGGATGGGTTTGGGGCTGAGGCGGCGGAGGTGCAGAGGGAGATGGTGGGGTTGAAGATTGCTGTGAGGAGGGGGGGTGGGGAGGATGATGGGGATGGTGGGGATGAGGGGGTGGAGGAGCTGGAGAATATGATGTTGAAGATGCAGGCGATCAAGGATATGGGTGCTGATATGCCGGAGGGGGAGAGGAGGAAGTTTGCGGCGAGGGCGGTGAGAGATGTTATGAAGACGATGTGAATTTGAATTCGTTTTTTGATCTTCGTGCGCCAGTGGTGATGACTGGTAAGGCTTGCCCTCTTGGACGATCTGGACCTCATTCATATGGCCCAGCTTTGCCCAATCGGGCGTTCTGACATGTCAGGCTATTGTGTCCCCATGACATTCCCATGCCACCTTTTGGTGTAGTCAACCATGAACCAAGTCCCTCTGCATCCTCCCTCATCCAGCCCTCGGTCCTCTCTGCCCTCTCGCCCTATTGACTGTGGCTCGTCCTCTAGCTAGACCAACACCTCTGCCTCGCGTACCTCTTGATCTGAACATAGGCGCATTCCTGTTGTACCATAAGCCAGGTCCTTGGACGTGTAACGCACACGCCCTACCGTAACATGTCCGGCACAATGAAAAATCGAACGTGACTCCCTCGAATATATACTTGATCTAGATGGCTGACTCGGCCGTCGCGTGCGGTGACCGTTATGTCTTTCAGTTGGACGTTCATGTTGTCTTCGGCTGGAGTTTTGAGACCTTGATTAGCATTTGATTTTGAGAGCCTGGTGAGTTGGCAGCGCAGGGCTGAGGGGTATTGAGATTTGGATAGAAGCATCGATACCTTCTATGAGCTTGCCCCGATAGACCTGGCCGGAGGTGATCTCGAGGGTAATGACATGGTTCTAAGGAATTGTTAGCCTTTTCGCTCGGGGTGGAGGATAGAGCTGCAGTGCGCATTACTTGTGCCTCATTCAGGAGTTTTATTGGTATGCCAATCGTACTCGTCATGGTCAAGGTGTATGAAAAATTGGATTAGCTGGGCAGGAACATGTGCTCAAGGTTTGTATTTGTCGCTGATAGCCTCAGAGTTCGAATGTCCAATTTGATAGGGCTGATGTTTTGCGGAATCTTGGCGCCAAGATCTGGTTCAGCTCAAGGTTTCTTTCTTACAAGTCTCTAAGCTCCGAACGATATTAAGTGCAATGAACTTGTCAGCGACACTAAGCTTTTTCAAAGTCCTGGGGAATCCCCCCCTAGTTCTGCCTCATGCTATTGTGAACAATTTCAAAGATATCCCCGTCGAGATCTCTAAGATCTTGGTAACCGCCAACGGAGGAAAACCACCTGATATCAGAGCTATCGTACTAGACAAAGACAATTGCTTTGCAAAAGCCAAAGAAAATGTCGTTTACAAGCCTTATGAGGTATGCTAGATCATCAGAAGCGAAGGATATGTCTTTTGAGTTTTAATATCTCATAAACTTCCGTACATTACTTCGCTAAATCCTTCTCTATTGCTATCAGGATCAATTTCGCCTCCTCCGCGAGAGATTCTTTGGACCGCGTCTCTTGATCGTCAGTAATTCAGCTGGCACCAACGATGATCACCATGGCAAAGAAGCCGAGATTCTAGAAACAGCAACTGGAGTCGAAGTCTTCAGGCATTCAACAAAAAAGCCTGGCTGTGCTATCGATGTCCTTAATTACCTGCGTAGCGGCAATGTACCTGGATTGACGCGTCCAGATCAGATTATTGTAGTGGGAGATAGAATTTTCACAGATGTCATTATGGCTAACATGATGGGAGCCTGGTCTATATGGGTCAAGGACGGTGTTGTGAAAACGAGTGGCGTTGTAAGACTTACGGAGATCTATACGAGGCAGCTGACTGGTGAATGTACAGTTTGCGACTCTGGAGAAGCAGCTGCCGACTGAACTGACAAAGCGTGGCTATTTGCCGCCAAAGCCAAGGACGCTCTGAACAAATTTACGGGTGAAATATCCCGGAAACATGCCTTTCTTCCTGCACGTGGCATTGAAGTTCTCGTGCATACGAGAAATTACGACCGCTGTCGAACGTTAGACGATTATCAGTCGTTCCGAGCCACTGATATATCCCCGGCTTTGAAGTCACGTTTTTGCTAAATCTTGGTCGCTTTTGCATTGAAAGCCATTCATCTATGCTTAATCAAAGCCAAAACCGTCGACGAGTCTGGCTTTCTTCGCTTGGACCAGCGTAGATGATTTCCAAAGCCAGGCGTTTTTGCGGAAGAAATTTCCTTCCGATCTTTTTCGCGGAAACAGACAAATGACAATGACATGCAACAGCACACAGAGTCTAGATTAGGCCTAGAGTATCATTCGCATTGCTTTCTGTCACATGGTCACGGAAAGTGTTGAAGCTGCTCAGCTTTGTTGGACGTTGGTCCCTGTGGAACGACGCGACGCAAGTTCTTCGAGATCTGGTTGTCAGCATCAGAAATTCCTCATTAGGCATCATGCTGGTCAGCTCGGTTAGGGAGCATCAGATCTAGATAACAGAAGCGTTGGGCCGACGGATCTGCTTATTCGGATGCTCCCTAAAGGTAGCAATGTGGACTTCCTCTGTGCGTGCCCACAAGGCATGAGAGGCGGTAGTGCTCTAGATCGCGGTCTTTACGAGTTTCAGGCTTCATCGGAGGCAGTGCTTTCTGAGCCTGACCACCACGCGAATCTGTGCGCAGGTGGCACGACTTGCATTCGGCATAATCCTCAGACTATCTAGCGGAAGAATAGCACATGGTGTCTCCCCCACTGTTCTACTCGAAATTACGTACACGACGCATGCTGCAGATCAGAGACAACTTAATATCAATATGACGGCGTCAGGTATTGCGTATGCGCATAATCAGTATTAGGATTACGAGTACTATAGCAGGGTATGTATGGCCGTTGAAGATCGATCTCGACGCACTATTTTGGTTGGAATTTTTGTGCGGGACCCCATCGGGGCGCTTCTCCCAAAGCTGAAACAGTGCCGAACGCGCCAAGAGAGGCGCTATACCTGTTCCTGAAAAGCCCCTGCAGGATGCCTGCATGAGGGATTGGATTGGATACCTTGAAGTCGTTGACAGAGTTGGCTCCATGTTCAGCTGACGGCACAAGCAGCGTGGGAGCAGATAAACGTCACCTGATTTACAGGACCCATGCAGCCCAGAACCAAGCTTCTTATTTATAGCGATGACCAAAGGTATTGATTCGGTGCTTATGGCGAACGCGAGCTCTGACCAAGGCCCCCATCCTGCATCTCCGGGCGGTAAAAGAGCTCGGTCCAGGATCAGGGCATGGCAGCGATGTTGACCGTTGTCCATATCCTGTACGATGCTTGATGATAACACAGAAGATACATGAGTGAGTGCATCATCTAGCCCTACACCTAGAATAGCGGCACAGTAGTTGCATGGTCGCCTGTGGCAATTGCTGCGCTTTGGGACAGCCTCCACCAACCCAAGACACGTTGTCGCTGCCAGGTATGGTGCAATAGTCACGGAAGAATAGTCAAGGATCGTCGCAGAAAATGAAATACCTAGATGTGAATGCACAAGATGTGAGAAGCTTGGCACCGAGGGAGTGAGGGTGAGGGTATTCAGAGACTGATCCTGAGACCCAAGCGGATTGTTAGTGGTGTTAGTCCAACCGATGAGAGGGCAATGACTCTGGTTGACTTCATGTATACAACCCACTGCATTTAGTCAAACAGTATCATGTAATGAATTTGCGGCGAAGGTAACGAGTAACGGTTGGAAGTTTTTAGACTAGATGAACAACAACAAAGAAAGCCTTAGGGCGTTCAACTGTAAGAAAAGTTCCTGAGGGTGAGGGAAGCTTTCCAGTTGACTTTCTCGCGTATGTTGCCCCTTGTAACTTAGACCTTAGGGGGACTGCTGGGGGGAGTGGCGGCGTATCGAGCGAGCCTTGCATGTTGCGCTACCGTTCCTGCCGGCGGCCGGTCAGGGGTATGAGTGGAACTCTCCCCCTCTCTCCTGGCTTGTTCTCTTTTACCACTCACCACCACCGTCAGCCAATCTCAATTTACTCGAGCTTCGACCTCGTCGTCGTCGACTTTGACGGCCTCCACGTTCCTTTCTTTGCTCTTTGTTTCTGCCATCCGGATTCCGCCACTCCTTTCGGGTCCGTAACACTCCTTCGGCTGATTCGTCTTTGTTCTTTTTTTTGCCCTTTTTTCCACTCTCGACCACGTCCACGACGTCTCGACTTTCGACCACTACCACTACTTCTTCGCTCTGGTCCAGCATCCAGAATTTTTCAGAGGCCCATTGAGAAATCAACGGTTGCCTCATCCTGCTACTCGTAGCATTACATTCATTCGCAACACTCCTTGTCGACACGCGACTTATCGAGGCCAAGTGCTTCCCACCACTAACCCACAAGGACTATTCCTTCACATTTAGCTCTCCACAAAGGCAAATAGTGATCTAGTCGTCTAAATCGGAAAATATATAGATTGCAAAAGACTCATCGAGTTGACCCCCCTGCCATCATGTCGACTTCGACCCCCTCACCCACCGTTTCCGCCTCTAACATTGGCCCCCCTTCCAACAACAATTCGCGTCGTCCGCCACGCAAGAGCACCCTCACCCAACAACAAAAGAACCAGAAGCGGCAAAGAGCCACACAAGATCAGCTGGTCACACTGGAAGATGAATTCATCAAAAATCCTACACCCACAGCCACAGTTCGCGAGCGCATAGCCCAGGACATAAGCATGACTGAACGGTCTGTTCAGATATGGTTTCAGAATAAGTGGGTACTTCGTGAAGCCACTGATATGATGATGGTGCTGATGGCAATTGTGATAGGCGTGCGAAGATAAAGATGCTTGCGAAGAAGAGCATCGAAACTGGCGAGGACTGCGACGCAATTCCCGAGTCCATGCGTACTTACCTTGCAAACCAGGCAATGGAATCCGGCAAGCCTCTCGGAAGGGAGTTCTTGGGCGTCCGTTCGCCAGGATACATGAACACCTATGGCGGTAGTGGAATGATCTTGAACCCAGACTCCTCACAACCTGGGAAAATCGGTAAATATGAGATTCCTGTATCGTGATTGCCCAGACACTCCTAACAATTTATATAGTGATCCACCACTTCAGTTGCAAATCGCTTAGTATTGGGTCATGGCGTCGGGTCGGTCAGAATGCCATGGACCTTGTCGTCTTCTACGCTCCCGACAAAGCTTGCCTTACATACTACATCAATAACGAGGGAGCGGGTTACAAGATCGAATACCCCTTCTCTTCCATAAGGAACATCACGTTAGAGCAAGGAGATGCGGCTGAAGACGCCAGTGGCATGCCACTACGACCTCGTGGTCTCATCATCGAGTTGATCCGAGCTCCACAATTCTTCATGGACTCAGCCGGCACAGGAGGCTTTCATGAGTGTGGAGATTTTACAGAGGAGCAACAAGCATCAACGATCATGATCCATCACCTCGGCGGGCCTCCCAAGGTCCTCGCTGGTCAACTGGCCAAATTGGTCAACCTGGAATCATTCAAAACCAGACATCTTCCATTTGACCAACACACAATGGCTGCATCCGCTCCTGTATCGCCTATGGCCCCTCCTCGGCCATTATCACAACCAACGCAACAAATGGCACATCCGCACCTGTCCACGTGGCAAGAGAACGGCTTTAGCATGCCACCGCCAGCTCGAACTCATAAGCGTAATCGAAGTAAATCCGTTCCAATCGCTGTCGACTTTTCTATGATGCAACCTAGTAGAATGGGGATGCCATCATTCCACATCCAACATCCGTCAACACAAATGACCGACGCACCGTCTCTATACGCCCCAATACCACAACATCATACCGATTTCAACTCTCTTGGACCGAATCTTCGAATTGACACCACGTCAGCCTATGGCTTCGACTATAGGCAATACCCTCTGTCGGCAGCTACCACAAACTCCCCGTCGGAGTTTGCAAGCCCAACATTTTTCTCCACCAGCACTCATATGGAATCTATTCCCGCCTCAAACTTCAATCCGTCTTATAGCCTACCTTTCCTCTCGCCTATGGGAGAACACCCTAGCACGATCAATCCATCTGTATCACCACTATCCAGTTATAGTCATGGTGACCCTGTCATCGCTGATGGGTCACCTCCTTTGTCCAATATGCACCGGAGTCCGTCCGCTGACTTCCTGTCTATTGCACAAGACCACCACTCGGTAATATCTGATGACGGGTTTTCTCTAAGCGAAATGTATTCAAAGCAAAACCTCAATTTACCGATGCACTCGCCCGGACATCCTATGGAAGACGCAGATTTCAGCACCGGCATAGAAGAGTCATCTGGCGAAGAGATGGATATGCACAACATGGTTTCTTTCACTCATATGGATCATTCCAGCCTGAGTCCGGAAAGAGCAGGAGCTTGACCACCAATGATACCCGTCTATTCATAATAATTTACGATTCCTGGAGTTGGACAAGACAGTGTTCAATTAATCGACCGAGAAGGCGTTTGCGAGGACTCATGTTGGGGATGGTACATACTGGAAAGGGGGTGGGGTTCCTGGGGGAGATACCAACGATGTTCAGCGAAGGAGCGAATTGTCATACATCACCACCATAATCACAGCCATCAGTGCCTAATAACCTGCACTTGGATATTTGTGCCGGCGTCTAGGAAAATTTTGATTGTGTACCACCATTATCATCTCAGGCTGCTGTCTGTTTTTCCGTCTGGTACGGGCGGATGCAGCCTGACAGCGCTGTTAATTCACTTCTATCCGCCATGTCAAATACCTATTTCCTTTTAGATAGGGCTTTACTCAGCTTGGGTTACGTGCAATGCAATCTTATGACCCTATAAGTTATATTCCATGGGCATGGACGAGATCTGTGTCTTTTGTATGATACCTATGTATTCGACCTTGGTAAGCGTAGGTGCTTTGGATAGGCTACTCTGTGGTGGCTTGCAGAAATCTCTTCGGGACCTGGCTTTAGACACAGCATTAGACCAAGCATTAGACAGACCCAACCACTGCAGTCAGTGGGGAGCCCAATGGGTGGCCCCTCGTAAATGTCGTAAGGTAGGTTTGCCGAGACACGGGGTGAAAGGCCGCGCAGCCTGAACCCTGAACCCTCGGCCGAGAACATTATTCTCCTTGTTGTAACCTTTCACATGGAATAGAATACTTCCAGCCCCTCTTTACTTGCGACGTCAATCATTACCGTCCTAGTGACACCAGCTCACCTCTGTCCTACGAGTACTCTGTTCGCGGTTCAATCTACTCACTCGTTAACCATTCGCCGGCGCTTCTTCCACACAATTGAATAAGTACCCCGCTAGACACACGTCAGCTGCCAGATCGATGGCAGGACTAAGAGGGTGCACAAAAGAAGGATACTGGACTTCTCGTCGCTGAGAGAGCATGGCCCCCGACGAGCATAGCATCTCAGATGAAGAGAACATAGGTCATTCCGAGCCTCGTGCACTCGATCCGAATGCTACATCCGAAGACCTTCGCGGGAGAGAGAATCGTGGGACTGCCCACCAAAACAATGAGCTGTCGATCCAGCATTATGAATTGGGAGCTATTCCGGCAGTGTCGCCTCCGACTCCTATGCAGTCCACCGTGGCATCCTCTATAAGCAATGTATCTTCCCCTGAGGGAGGCACAGTTGCCGAGGCGGACAATGGATCACCAGCTGCATCCAAGGAATCTGGAGGGTCTATAAAGCACAGGCGTAAAAGCTCTGCAACACCAAATCTGTCGTTGGATACTGGCAGAGCGTTGAGCGCGTCCCAGGAAAAGGCTCCCCAGGCGCGTCAACCCTCCCTCGGTCCATCGTCCACGAGGTCGAGCGTGTCAATGCACTCAGGGATGTCGTCGGTAAGGTCACCTACCTCGCCCCGTACACGAGATCGCGGATTCTCTCTTCGCAGGTCTATACTAGCGCGCAACATTCGACCCGAAAGCAATGGACCTATCATCGAGCTACAACCGGCAGGGCCTTCAAAAGAGCAAATGCAACCATCATCACCGACTGATAGAGGTGGTCTGAGTAAAAAGTCGGACACAACAATTACTATATCTCCTATAATTGAGCAAGCCCCAATTGTGGAATTGGCACCACAGCCTGTTAAGAAAACGCTTGGGCTGTCATCCCTACCACACTATGAATCGTGGGTTGCAAGTAAGGCAGGTTCGGGGGGCTTGCTCTCCAAATTCCGTACCTTGAAAGAGAAGCTTCGCAGACGTATCCTCCGTATTCGAGAGATTCCGCCTTCCAAGGACGGGAGACACTTGGTCATCGATCCTAAGCGAAGAAAAAATCTTATCGACGACCGGACTGGTCATGAGTACATTGACAACACTATATTGTCGAGCCGATATACTTTGTACAACTTTCTTCCTCGTCAATTATTTGCGCAATTCTCGAAATTGGCCAATTTCTACTTTCTCTGCGTGTCAATCTTGCAAATGATACCCGGTCTAAGTACCACTGGAACATATACTACAATTGTACCCCTGTTATTTTTCGTTACAATCTCCATAGCTAAAGAAGGCTACGACGATTTGAGACGCTATAGACTAGACAAGGCCGAGAACAACAAAACTTCCCGTGTTCTGCGCACGCATGGACTCGCCGGGTCGGAGGGCGACGATGGAAACGGCAGCGAATCGACAGCTGATGAGTGGAAGCCTTGGGTAGAGACCAAGTGGCAAGATATTAGAGTCGGCGACATCGTCCGGCTGAATCGAGACGACGCAGCGCCTGCCGATCTTGTCCTGTTGCATGCACAAGGGACGGACGAAACGGCTTATATCGAAACCATGGCGCTTGATGGTGAAACTAATCTCAAGAGCAAATACGCTTCACCACCGCTGGCTAAGACCTGTCGGACTGTAGATGAGCTTGCAAGGTGTAATGCTCACCTTGTGGTAGAGGATCCTAATCTCGATCTGTATAATTTTGAAGGCAAAGTCACGGTTGGGGATGAAACTCTACCATTGGCCAACAGTGAGATCATCTACCGAGGAAGTATTCTACGAAATACGTCTGAGGCCGTTGGACTGGTTGTCTACACTGGAGAAGAGTGCAAGATAAGGATGAACGCCACCAAGAACCCTAGAATCAAAGCAGTACGTGGCCTGGTTTCCTATTGTTCATTCTTCATAGTGACAATTGCTGAAACTATGACAGCCTTCTCTCCAAACCATCGTTAATAAGGTCGTCATAATCCTTGTTGTCTTTGTTGTGGTACTGGCAATTTTCAATACTGTGGCATATCAGATTTGGCAAGAAGATACCGAAGAGAATTCCTGGTATCTTACAAACGCTGGAGTTGCCTTCTTTCCTATCCTCGTTTCATTTATAATTCTTTTCAATACGATGATCCCACTTTCTCTTTACGTCAGCTTAGAGATCGTCAAGCTCTTTCAAATGTTCCTCTTGAACGATATCGACATGTACGATGAAGCCTCGAACACACCAATGGAGGCGAGAACATCAACTATCAACGAAGAATTGGGCCAAGTCAAGTAAGTCTTTCACCATACAGTACTGAGCAATCTGCTGAAGTAGCGTTAGTTACATCTTCTCCGATAAGACCGGCACATTGACAAATAATTCGATGCGTTTTCGGAAAATGAGTGTTGCTGGCACCGCCTGGCTTCATGATCCCGATATTCAGGCGGAAGTATTCAAGGCAGCTGCACGACAACATGCTGTTCCCCGGAAGCGCAGCAAAGGGAAAAAGCCCCTAAGGCGGAGAACTAGCACATCCGTACCAGGGGGCATTTCACGTCCATCTTGCTCTTCGCCCGTTACTCGTAATGGATCCTCGGCATCCCATTGGAGGTCATCGGCTAGACCTAATACCTCGCAACCCGAACTCAACACCAGAGATATGTTGCATTATATACAGGAGCGTCCACACACGCTGTTCGCGCTCAAGGCCCGCTTTTTCTTGCTTTCGATCGCTCTTTGTCATACCTGTTTTCTGGAGAAGAAAGTAGATGGTACGATCGAGTACCAAGCTGCTTCACCAGACGAACAAGCATTGGTCCGAGCTGCACAGGAGCTTGGATATATTGTGGTGGACCGGCAGAGCGCAACTATTACTATCAAAGTTTTCCCTTCCGGCTGGCAGAATGAACCTGCCCTAGAGACGTATCAGGTCCTTGACGTGGTCGAATTTTCTAGTACTAGGAAGAGGATGTCTATCGTTGTGCGCATGCCCAATCAAAGAATATGTGTCTTTTGCAAAGGGGCTGACTCGACCTTGATACCCCTGCTACGTCAGTCGGGTCTTGCAATTACGAAAGCTGTCGAGATCGAGCAAAGGGTTAATAGCAGGCGAAGCCTAGAGGCCCAGGAAGCCCTAAGACGTGCAAGCGATGCTATGAGCCCAATCAGCCGTAAGGACAGTATGGTTCGCAGAAGTATAAGTTTACATCGGACTAGTCTAAGTGGCATGAATCGCCCGAGTATGGCTACCAACCGGCTTCAGCCAATCCGGGATGAAGTCGACCATTGGCTCAGAGATCGCGAGACCGAAATTGTCACGTCTCCTACAGATACCAACAGTATCTTCTATTCGCCACGACCATCAGCTCACTATGTGCCAAGACAGTCGCATGCCAGCTCTAATCGATCGTCTTTGCACGACGATGAGAGAGACGAACTGGTAGAAGAGGCTCTGATTCTAGATGATGCTGCGGTGTTCGAACGCTGCTTCACACATATCAATGACTTCGCTACCGAAGGCCTAAGGACATTGCTCTATGGATACAAGTACATGGAAGAGGATGAGTATGATGACTGGAAGAAGATCTACCTTGACGCATCAACAAGCCTAGTGAACCGCCAGGAGATGACTGAGAAGGCGGGAGCAATGATCGAAAGAGACCTTGAACTGTCAGGTGCCACAGCGATTGAGGACAAGCTGCAGGATGGTGTCCCTGAAGCTATTGATAGACTTCGGCGTGCGAAAATCAAGCTTTGGATGTTGACGGGTGATAAGCGCGAGACGGCCATTAATATTGGACACAGCTGCCGTTTGATCAAAGACTACTCGACGGTTACAATTTTAGACGAGGAACTTGGGGATGTAAGTCAACGCATAGCAGCCGCAACTCTGGATATGAATAAAGGAACCGTCGCCCATTCGGTGGTTGTCGTGGACGGCCGTACGCTCTCCAGGATTACAGAAAATGAGCCACTCCGCAAGCTCTTTCTCTCCCTCGCCATACTTGTCGATACCGTTATCTGCTGCCGTGCCTCACCCTCTCAAAAAGCCTCTCTTGTTTCGTCCATCCGCCATAAGGTGAAGAATGCCATCACATTAGCCATTGGTGATGGAGCCAACGACATCGCCATGATACAGGAGGCTCATGTCGGAATCGGTATCACTGGGAAAGAGGGTCTTCAAGCAGCTCGCAACTCAGACTACTCCATTGCGCAATTCCGCTTCCTTACCAAGCTTCTCCTAGTCCATGGCCGCTGGAACTACCTTCGCATATGTAAATATACCCTCGGGACATTTTGGAAAGAAATGCTCTTCTATCTCACCCAAGCCCTCTACCAACGCTACGCTGGCTACACCGGTACATCACTCTACGAATCTTGGTCTCTCTCAATGTTCAATACCCTTTTCACCTCCCTCCCCGTGATTTTTTTGGGCATTTTCGAACAGGACCTTCGCGCCTCTACCCTCCTTGCAGTACCCGAACTTTACCACTCCCTTGGGCACCTCAATAATGGCTTCAAAATAAAGATATACCTCGCCTGGGTCGCCCTAGCTGCCTGCCAAGCCGTCGTTATATTCTTCCTCATGCTCGGCCTCTACGGCCAATCCATCTTCACCACGGGCCAAGATCTCTACGCTATGGGCGACCTAACCTTCACAGCCTGCATCATCGTCATCGCAACCAAGATCCAATTCTGGGAAATCCACAACAAAACCCTCACCTGCGCCATCTCAATGTTCTGCAGCATCGGCGGCTGGTTCCTCTGGAACATCATCCTCTCATCCACCTACACCAACAACATCATCTACGACGTCAAAGACGGCTTCTTCTCCCGCTTCGGTCGCAACCCCCTCTGGTGGCTCACCCTCATCCTTATCGTCGCCGCATGCTGGGTCCTCGAAATCGGCATCAAAGTCCTCCAACGCGCTTACTTCCCCACTGAAGCTGATATCTTCCGCGAACTTCAGAAAGACCCTTTGATCCGCAAGCGCTTCGAACAAGCCGCCGCAGGTATCATCCCACCCTCCCTTCCCACAAGCAGTGAAAATTCAGATACAGACACGACCACCCTCCTTCTCAAACCTATCCGCACCGCAGAAGAAGACCGCCAGCGCGAAGGCGAGGTACAAGCTATACTCGACGAACGCCCTCGCCATTCCCGCGCTGCTAGTGGTGCGGATGAAAATGACGGTTATGCTGCCGCTGCTGCTGGTGGTGGGACGGTGAGGCAGAGAAAACATTCCGCTGGTGGTGAGGGGGTGCCTAAGGTTTCTTTTGCGGTGGATGTGGATGCGAGGGAGGTAGTGGACGCTCAGGGTGATGATGAGAGTGATGGGAGTGATGCGAATGGAAAGAAGAAGGGGACGAGAAGGAGGAGTGCGGATGTGCATGAGCTGCTGAAGAGGGGGTTTGGGAGTGTGAGGAGGAGTTTGGATCTTGTTTGATTCCTTGGAATGGGAAGAGGCTGCGTTGCGAAGGGCAGGAAGCTGGTGCAGGATGTGTGATCTAAGCTGAGGGGGAGATTTGATATTATGATGTTCAACGTTGATATGTTAAAATGAGTGATGTATATGTCGGTTGGGACTGGAATGGGAAATATGGCGTTTGTACACATGGCTTGTTTTTCCCCCTCTTTGCATATTGGACTGGGCATGATGGATTTCGTTGCATACATTTGGCTGGAGGTTATTGTTGCAACGCATCGCATCGCATGAAGTGATGAAACGACGACGAGTGTTATTATCGGGAAGGGGAAAAGCGAAGGACTAAGATGGATGAGATAAGAAAAATAAGAAAGAGATGGTTTCGCGTATACCGTTTTGGGTATGGATATATACCCACATAGACGAAGAGATGCTTATATAGAAATGATTCTATTTGTTTATTTAATTCTTCAAAGTGTTACTTTACTCATGCCACCCATTCATTCATTGTCATAAAGAAATCAGTATTTACAATACAAGCTCGAAGGATATRTTGGACCATGGCGTAGGAATCTATATCAGTTTGTATTATTGCCAATTGATTCGAGGTATCACAGCGTTTTGCTAGGTATGCTATCGTGAAGAGCATATCTAACACTACCATACCAGATCCAAACAAAGAAGAGAACACACACTGATCACGATCATTGTCCAAGTCCGTACGTCTAGTCAGAACACATAACCCTCGCTATGTCTCGTCACCGAAACACCCGCACTAACGTCCCTTCACAAGCATCCTTTCCATTTTCCTACCCAACGAACGAACCCTCTCAAGAGATCAATACAACCCAAACGCACGCTTTCAATTCACCCTCACCTCCCCTAGCACACCCCCACCCCCTCCTCTCCTCCTCCCAACACCTATCCCAAACCTCTCGTGATCGTCCGCTACTTTCCGTCTGAACAGACCCAGATCCTTTAACAATTCCTCCATATGCGCTTGCATTTCTACTGCTTCGGCATTAGTTCTCATATCATGATTTCGTTCGTCGTCATCGTCTTTTTCTTCGATAGCGGCTTGGGGGTTGTTCTCTTTGTCGTCGGAATAATCCTGGTCTGAAGCTTGCGTTTTAAGATTGGGTTGGAGGGCGGGTTTAGTTTCTGGCTGTTGGGGTTGAGGTTGAGGTTGAGGTTGAGTTGTTGGGGGAGGGGTAGCAGCACGAGTCGGGGTAGGCACAACAGCAATTGGGTTTCTTAGGCTTTCTACAGCGAGTTTGAGATGGAGTCGTAGCGCCTCGTTCTGCTCGACTAGTTGTCTGATTTTGCTTTCGCTGACGAGTTTCTCTTCTTCCATCATGCGTTGCATTCGTTCTACTTTCATTTGGTATTCTTCCAGTTTCTCATCTCGCGCTCCAGCGCTCTTGTCGGCAGCTGCCATTGCCTCTCTGCCTCTTGTGCCGCGCTCATTTGCGGCTTGGTTGGCTAGGGAGACCTGAACTTGCAATTCGCGGATCGTGTTCTGCATTTCCGCGATTTGGGCATCTCGTTCTGCGGCGGAGACGGAGTCCTGGTTGACAATGGCACGTGTGCGGATGTGCTTGGCTTGGTCTGCGTAGCGGAGAGTTGAGAGGGTCTCGTCGTAATCTGATGGGGCTATACAAGCGATCATGGCTGTCTTGCTGTTGCCTCCCAAGCTATCCTTGAGTAGCCAAGTGAGGATAGAGTCACGGTAGGGTACCACATCTTTGCTTCGTGTTTTGCCTCCGTTATGGGCTCGAGCATGGCGGGGATCAGCGAGAGCTGCAATGACACGCCCGAGGGTGGTCAGAGACTTGTTAATGTTACTTCCTTCGCGCAGGCGAGCACCAGTGGCCTCTGTTGCTTTTGCACGTTCACTACCTGCCAGATCCACAAGCCTTATACGAGCAAGACGCTCAGTAGTAGCATCTGTAGAGAGATCGTGATGTATCTGCTTAAGCATAATGGTGAAGACGGCGTGCGAACGTGATGAAGTGTCATTCATCTTCGTAGATGCAATGGTGCGGTTGCTATCGCCAATTCTCATGTATCGGAGTAGTTCTGTATAATTCTTAACAGAGAGGTCTGTGAGGTCCTTAATATATGGGCCTTCGGTAGGAGATTCGCGGATTTTAAGGTAATTGGGATGCTTGTCTGTGGTATGACTTGGAGGGGCCAGAAGGTCACGGACATGCTCGTTATAGACTTCGAAATAAGAAACGCGGACGGAGTAAGATATGTGTGGGGAGATGCTGGATTCTATACGTTGGAAGAGGTCTTCGCAGGTTCGAGGAATGAGTCCTGGTTGGGCCGGCGTGCCCATCATGGTGTATGATTTTCCTGAGCCTGTCTGACCGTAGGCAAAGATACATGTATGATAGCCTTCGAAGTTGTGGTCTAGGAACTCTTCCCCGAGTGCATTATATATGTCTTCCTGATGTGCGTAGTGCTCGTCTTTCTCATTGTGGGACCAGAATGAATTATCAAAGGTGAAGTTCTTCTCTTCCATGATCTTTCGGCTTTGTGTACGGGCATTGGCCGCATCTGTGGCGTTGGGTATGAGTAATTTGGTACCTTGTGTCTCTGGGTTCATCTCTACGAGGCACTCTGCTCCACGCTCAACCTCTACAACGCCATTAGCTAGAATCGTGTGAGGTAGATACGATCGAGCATACCTCGAGGTAGGAAGCCCCTAACTCGGACTACCACCCTCACGTTCCCTCCCCCGTTATCAGGCGTAGCTCTACCCATTGGAACAAGTTCTGATTCTCGCGAGCGCAGTGAAGGCGTAGATGCAGAAGATTTGAGCTGCCTCGCCTCAGAAGCAATGCCAGGGAAGCCGCGAGGATCTAGCGCCATATCTTCAAGTTGACTTGCAATGTCGCAGATGAGCTCGTGGTACCGCAATCGCTGCGATACATACATTCAATAATTGATCGTCATAAAGTAAACAGACGGATGATCTGCGGCAGGGATCTTGTCGCCAAGAGCGCGCCGCGACTATTATTCGACGTGTTTGAACGTATTATATTGAAGGAAATAGATATATGGTCTAGGCTTGGTGGAACTATTCCTTCTAAATTCAGCAAGATTTAATATGGGTCGGTGTTGCAGGTCTAGTGTTGTGCAGGAAACAAACAACTGCATCATTGCGGCGTGGCGACGGTTGGCGGCTGCTCATAGCCTTGCGAATCATATCCCCCCCCGTTACAGAGTACGACAATTGCTTCCAGTGTTATAAAAATGGATTATGCCGTTAGGAAACAACACCGCGTCATTAGACGAAAATGGTTCACTGGCTTTGAATCTCCGAGTCAGAAAGCAGAACGACACGCCTGTCGATTCCAAAGATCTACATTAATATCTGTAGGCGAATGTTCTGCATGTATGTATATGAAGTAAATGCCTGCCAAGTCATTTGCTCGAAATTTACCAACAGTAGACCTCTATGCCAGATGTTCTTATGGAAAATCTCCGTAGCTTAGTAGATATTCGGAATAACAGCACCAATCAAGACTGAAACCCACGAGAGATATTCTATAGTGTTTGCTCCTTTGGGACCTTACCTAGCAGTGGAGGCCTAGACGAATTCGCTGTGTAGCCAGAAACTGAACCACTCTGAAGTAGAGACCGAAATCGTTATCATTCAACCTTGTGATACATGCCCCATGATATCCCTCTCTGACTACTGATATTCTTCCTTCCGTAGATATCAATTCCAAATACCTGCCGCTCAATTGCATGACATAACCCTTCCCTCKTCTCTTCTGTTATACAGTGATTCCGACTCCCAGACGCCATCCTAGTAGGTTGTGAGGTGATGAGGCACTGGATCAGGAACTCGATGTTGCATTTGCTTTATAGGTATCACTTGTTTCTTATGCCGTTCATGATGTCTACCGGCCAAGTTTCTCAATGGTAAAATCCCAGAGGGAGCGAATCAGGCTGTCTGGCAGGGTATAGAGATCGACTTGGAACTCGCCTTCTACAAAAACCAATCAGCCTTTGAACTTCGGGGAAGATGTGCACTAAGAGACTTACGTTCCACGTCGTTTTTGGTCCACGATTCTGATGATTTGTTGTCATGGATCATTTGTACAACCACGAGTAAATCATCCTCGMCCATTTTCTGGAGGTTCTCGGCAAGTTTTTCCATATCAATCTTTACARTAGGAAATTGTTAGTGTCGCCTATCAGTTGGCGGAAAGTTCTCGATTTACTGACCCCTTTATCCGGTCTCTTCTTCTTCTTGGCGGAGTCAGTCGCAGATTTGATCCCGTTCGCGTCTCCTGGGACTGGCCCAGACTCTTTCAGAATCGCGAGCAATCCCGGCTTAGGGTTCTTGAAGGTCTGATTATGTCTTAGCCGAATGATCAATGCGACTTTAGCTTGGGCTCAAGAGACTGACTATTGTGTGTTTGCTCTCATAGCGCTCGCTCTGGAAGTTCAAGTCGTGCGCGATGGTATGTTCCCCACCCTTGTCAACGGCGTTGAGACTAATGATCATATCGAATTCACCCCAGCCTGTCTCCTGTATACGGAAAGGTGGGCGTTTGAAGGCTATATAGAAAATCCTGGTCAATTTATGTGTCCCAAGTACCCAAATATATCTTCTTCACATACTTTGGGTCGCTCGATCCCCAAAGGTCTCGTGCAATTTGTAGGTTACTTTATCGAAGCAAGTAGCGGGGATCTCTTCGCCACTGGTCGAATGTAAGACATATATCTCTATGTTCCATGAGCGCATAGGCATCTCTTCGGCAGCATCGCCACTGCGGATTCGAAGACTTGGTCAGCGAATGATTATATGGCGAATAGGCAGTGGCTTTACGTGATTTTCTGCTCAGTAATGAGCTTGATTTGGCGCTTGACCTGTTGTAATTATTGGTCAGCTTGAGTACGAGCGTAGCCTCATTATGCACCAAACAAAGGAAGACCTTACGTCGGGCATGATGGCAATATAGATTGAGAATTAGGAAGGGGGAATGAGAAGCGACGGTGACGCGAAGCTCTTTGCAACAATGAAAGCTCGCGTTGGAGCTTGGTGGACGAAACTCGGAACTAGTGCCGCCCTAGAATATGACCCTAGTGGTTACGTGATACACCCTACCTCATATGGTTAATAAGGCGGCGCGGCACGTCTAAGGTAGACGGTGGGGCAAGGTTAAATAAGAGATCTATCCCGGCGACAGTGCTTGATATAAAACGCTTCACTTAAAGCCAGTCACTTGTCTTTGTGAATAGAAAATGATTGATAATGTTGTATGATTCACTACCCAGGCTATCAGGCAAGAACAGTCAATTAAATCTCTCCTTCAGGGCATACTTAAAGATCAAGCATATATCAGGACCCAAAGGTTGACTGAAGGTTTCCAATGAGCTCAGCAATCTGGCGTTGGCCAATATAATCTAAGGTATAACTCAGTCATTCTCCCACCAAATTTAGGTGAGTTTTAATTCACACCGAATCTCCACAACTCGCTTGGAGAGGAAGTAGTATCGGAACTGCACGGAGATAGAGTCGTTGTGCTRCTTGAAGCCCCGTGCACGGCCAAAGTAAGCCAAACAGCAGAGGATCGGATACAGTATTTGGGAGTCAGCAAAGTCAAGAGACCAGAAATACACGATGCTTAGAACAAGAATAACCGAAATGAATCACATTTGTTGTTTCAAGGGATCATCCGGCCAACGCATATGTATATAGGCGGCACTCTCCTACACCTACAATTCAACAACATGCTCCGGATTATTTCTGACTGCCAGTACAACTCAGATTTGCTAGGCCACATGGTAGGGCAGTTCAATTGATATCTGCAATGTATTTAAACCATCCAAGAGCGCTGTTTTCCAATCCCGATCAATTGGTGGTAAGATGCTAGAAAGTATGCAGCCTGGCCTGCATTACAAACCCACCTTAGAGAACAGAACCCGCTCAATAGGCCTTCCAAGAAAAGTTGGTGCTAGATTCCTCGACTCTATGGTGTGTCATTGCATTCATCAAACTCTATAGTCATGATGCAGCAAGCCCGCTGAGCCGGCAGGCGGTATCACTCACTTGCATGTATACTGTACGTTGCTTTCCCCTCAACCCTGGGTTCAACTCCTACCCTCGACGCCCTTGCCTCTCATGACCTTTCTCCTTTGCGTAATCATATGCGTGAAGAGGATATAACTCCCTAAATATCATCAGCTGGCTTCACCTCCCGCCATACTCAGAACGACATACCAGGTACATAAATCCCCAAAATCGCCCAAAACCCCAAAGTCACCGGCCTCTCAGCCACCAGACTCGCCTTCCAAATCAAAGCACACTCACTAGTGATCCCAACCGGATACAGCACATAAAACGTATTATATCTCAACCATGTCACAAAACCCGGCACGCCCGCACCCTGTAAATTCCAGACAAAGTAGCTATATCTGATAACCTCCGTAATAGACCAAGCCAGCAGCATAGAGCTGTAAAASGGAGAYGGMGCAGTAGCTTCAGGATACCGATCGACCACCGCCCAAATAAGGAGCAGGCGCGAGGACACTTGCATGACCGTCGTGAGCAAGGGAGCACGAACAACACCTGCCACCAGCGTTCCATTAGCCTCTGTCCACTTGTCACAATACAAAACCACCAAACATGAATCACGTAGATCCTGTCATATATATTTATATTCATCAAAACATAAGTCCAACCCACCTAAACCCGAATGCACAATCTCCATCCCCGCCAGCGTCTGCGTCCATTTCGCAAATTCCCCCACACCACCAGCAACATTCTCAAACCCAACGAGCGGAATAAGGAGGATTACGCGACCGAGGACGGCGGTCCAGAGGACGGCGCAGAGGAGGTTGTAGGCGATGAGGTATTGGGTTTGTTGGCGGCGATGGGGGGTCTTGCGGGTGTCCATTGCGGGGATGAGGGTGGTGATTGTGAGGGGGGGTTTGTTGGGGATGGGTGAGTGTTTATGTGGTTTCAATGCATTTTTGCTATGATGGGGGGCAAGAGGCTTCAAGGACTGGGTATGTGCAGGTCGGGGGTGACGACTGGGGCTTTTTCGCTTGGGATGAGTTCCAGATGTGGAAATCTTGGCTTGGTATCTAACGCAGGATCCTTTAAGGACTAGTGGCTGCCATTGCAAGCGCACGAATGTGAATGATGGATATTGACTTTATGCATGAAGCTCTCCTTATGTTGTATGTGCCTGACAATTCTAAGACCAGCAGCTATGCTACGTACCTAGGCCCGCCTGTTGCTACTCACGGCTGATGCCGCCATAAGCTTGCACAATGTAGTGCTACTTCGAGTCCAGTACATTGACGTTCACTCCCAAGCAATGCAATGCTAATATCAAAGAGAGCTGATGCCTGTCATCTCAAACGCCATGCTGCTGTCCTTGTAGAATGTGCCCCAACGCCTTCGCTTCTGAAATCTTCGCAACGTTAATCTGACCATTTTTCAAATCCTCGATCACAAGTAGACCTGGATGATACTATTACGATTTGCTACATGTTTCCCGCAACCCTCCGCTACACACTGTTTGAAGGACTTCACTTGGCCTTTGGCTTGTGGGTTCTTCTTGCTGCTGACAGATCTGTTTTTCGCACATTCGCCACAATAGACCTGTACAACGGATTAGCATACATCGCGTAGCTGGATCGTAAATTGTAAATCATACATGGCCACAAGCTTTTACAACCCAAACCTGTCTCTTTAGATCATCTTCTCCAACCCCTAATTCATCGTCACAATTGGGGCAAACTAGGATGTCGTCTTCTTGCGGTGACCTGGTGAAGCCATCCTGTGCTGGGGGAGGAGCATCATATGTTGGTAGGCGAGGTTGGGTCTGGGGTCGAGAAGGGTGTTCGTAATTAAAACCCGCTTGTAAGAAGTCGAGATCGACTGGTGCACGGAAGAATTCAGGTCCGAAGCTCTCCAGAGCCAGAAAGTCATCGTTGTCGGCTCCAGCCAGGCTGCCTGTGAGTCGAGTGAATGGGTTCCAGTGAAACAGGCCGGGTCGTGTTGCTCCATGATGGTGACGGCGATCACCATTCGCTTCACCTGATATTCTGACTGCTACCTGTGGACGTCTTACTGGAGATCGTGCAGGTGTGTGCCCAGCTCGTCTGCGACGTCTTGTACTGCTGAGAGACCGTGAGCGTGGCCGTGATGTGAGAAATTGAATTTCTGGGCTCTCTTCTCTGAGGTCGACCGTTTCATGCTCCTGCTCATCGATACTGATGATATTCCGTTCGAAGCGAGGAGGTCTATGAGCCCCTCTTAAGCGTGAACTGTGAGTGGAGGCAGGTGGAGGGGTCTGAGTCTCTGCGGGGCTGCTTGGATCCTCCGTCAGATCAATTACGTCTCGTACCGGTTGTGACATAACGGGTCGTCTAAGGTCGAAGGACCGTCTTATAGGTTGAAGTCCAAGGCTGCTGAGCAGGTTGCCAGAAGAGGATTGGGCGGATTGATTTGAGTGCTCGCGATGGCTGGAACTGCAGGACGTTTGCCTCGACTCGCTCGACATTTGAGCATGTGATCTCTAGTTGTAAAATGCTCATCAATACACAATTCATGTAGGTGTTGACCTGCCTCCAACCTACCTTACGGTCACTCGGCGGGCACAACAATGACGCCACCGACGCCATCATCTATCCACAAGACCCGGAGTATTCACGTGGACGCCCAGAGCAGCTCCAGGTAGATGATGATGGGGGAGCCTGAGCTGGGGACTCAAATGGAGCGGGTAGTAGGTGGCAGAGCGGTTGTTTGTTGGATGTGAAAAGGAAGCGCGGACGGTCCTGTTCCAGATCTCGGCAAAAACAACTCGGCGGTACCGGCCAGAAAAAGACTAGGAAGGTGACTCCTATAATTCACAACGTGGCACTGACGATGAAGTGAAGTAAGCCTGTGGAATAAGAAAGACAGTGGCAGAAATTGTGTTGTCATGCAAACCTCATCCATAAAAGGGAGCAAATTCTCTTTGTCAAGCATGGTCGTTTGTTTTCCATGGCCACAGCCATGGCTGTGGCCAAGCGTTCACTATCCACGTATTGCCACCAATCTATCATACAAAAAAGCTCAAAAGACTAACGCTCCCGTCTTTTCAAATATCATACTCCTTCATGAGGACCCTAAAACTGTAAGAGCACCCTCATTCAATGAAATTAGATTCCGTGCTTTCGAGCACCACGCCACGGCCACTGATGGGACCGCACTTCTTAGAGGTTCTGACCACGCCTTTGACGATTTTGCATAATGCTGGATCGTGATCCCACTCGGTCCTGCAGTTGCCAGAAATTGGCCTGTATAGTCCCACTGGATGTCGTTGACTTGGCCGCCAGTTTCTAGCACTTTGATCTGCTCTCCTTTACGAAGATCCCAGATACTAACGCTGCTCAAGCCTCTTACAACGGACGCCAACCATGTACCATTTTCTGAGAATGATATTGCTTGAATTGGCCCAGTTGCGTCAAAGTTCGCAGCATTTTCGCCGGTCTTCACATCGAAGACTTTGATTTGACCATCCGCGCTGCCTGCGGCAAGAAGGTGACCATCGGGGTGGAATTGAGCGCAAGTAAGTGCTGGGGGATCATTAGCTATCACTAAAGGTATGTATAAAGATGTCCACTGCTGGCTTACCGGAATTTGTAAAGATCTGTAGTAATTGTGCAGAAGATATGAGGTCGTAGAGTATGTAGCTCTTGTCCACCCCCACCGAAGCAAGGATCTCTCCACTTGCATGTAATGCCAACCCAGTAACTTCGCCAGCATGCCCAGAAAAGCTGGTCAACTCGTTGCCATCCTCGAGGATTTTGACTGTTCCTGCGGAAGTTCCTATGACAGTCCTGTTGCCAGCCCATAGACTGTCTGTGACCGAACTGCCCACCGAAAATTCCCGTCTCAATTTGTTTTGTGATATGGAAAATATACCAGCGTTTCCATCACTACCCCCGAAAAGAGCTAAATCACCGCTCGGATCCAAGGAGACTGTGCGAGCTCCAGCATACGAGCGGTCTGATTTGTTCACTGGAGAGAAGCTTTGGAAGGTTTCTGAAGTAGCCCAGTCCTCTGGCACAGCACGCTTTCTGCGAGTCTTTGAAAGTCTGAGAATTCTCGTCAGCAACCGTGCTATTCCACAGGCGGATACTCGTAGCATACCCCTGCTGCGTAGCCTCTACTTTCGCAACCAAGGTTTCCGATAAGCCTTGTCCATCAACTTGCATAGCGTCGCCATTAGTCAACACACCACCGTTGATCGCAATTTTTGATAGAGCTTCTCTAGCCTCGTCTCTCTCCCTAGATAGCCTAGTGATCACCCGTACAGCGGCATCATGCTCATACAGCGCCCTACTCAACTCTTGCCTAGTCTGTGTCAGGTGTTGTCGTAGTGTATAAGTCTCTAGCGCCAAAGCATCCCATTCATTCTGGAAGACTGAGAGAAGGGAAGGTATCGAGGTGAGGGTAGGCGGCCGTGGAGGAACAGTTCGGGATGACTTAAGCTCTACCAAATCGTCTAATGTAAGCTCTTCGCCAGTCACGGGATCCTTCTCGTTCTCTGTGATGTAGGCTTCAATCAAGCGCTTCTCGAAGACGTTACCTGATGTCTTTAGTTTGATCCAACATAAAGAACATGCCTTACTTACCACTCTTAGTTGATGCTACTGGAACTTGGGGAGCTTCGCCGGAAACTGAAGGAAGTTAGTCTCTGAGAGATTCTCTCTACATGTCCAGTCAGCTTACTGGCACAGAGCATGTTGCTTATCTTGGAGACTTAACATCAAAACTTTGACGAAAGCGAGACTCCAATAGGTAAACTCGCGGGACGTGAAAAAGCTACATAGAAAGGACAATAGTTCACCCGGGATAAGATTAGTCAGTATTTAGTCAGCTAGTGCCGAGCCTATCTAGAAACCTCACCCCTAAGTTCCAGGGCGAATACCCCGCGCGAGGGACAAACATATTGGCACCCTTACAGCTTAAAATCTTTGACTTCACCTTCACAACAGAAACAACTTGTTAATTAACTTAGACTTATGACTTAGAATCACCATGAATTGAATTAACAGATTTAAAAGGTTTTTGAGTAGGAATTAACAATAGGATTTCTTATTACGGGTGTACACTATGCTGAAAGGATTGGTGTTTTGCAAGGAGTACCGATCTTTTTGTCCCCCAAGAGCAGCCCTAAGTTCTAGAGTCGATACTCTCGGGGGACCTGTACATGCTCAGCAAATGGTCAAGGTACATGTACACAGTACAGGTCCTTTAGGGGCGTTGGCTCTACTCCGTAGAACTCAGAGGTGCTGGCTCTGGCACTTAGGGATGTCGGCTTGGAACTCAGGGATGTCGACTTGGTAAGAGGGTAGGGTCGTAGCTATTCTTAAGGTAAGTTTCTACCCTATCGGAGCAAAAGTCTACCCCTTACTGTATAGACCCTCTGACTGTGTAGCCCTTTAGGGCTGGGCCTAAAGAAACACGGAAAGACCCCCTTAAGGTCCTCCAAATTGTGGCCCTCGGGCGATGAGAATGGTCCCTAACGTCCCAGATCTAGCGCATCTTCAGGGCTCGTTTCGCCAGCTTTAGGTACAGCCCTGCAGGGCTATGCAGTAAGAGGGGCTCAGTATCTCCACCAATGCTCTCCCAATGCATCCTCGCAGAGATTGAACCATTGGTGTCCATCCTCTTCTCCACCCCTTGACACACCCGGAAAGACCCTTTCTCATCATCATCCCGCCGCGGGCATGCGCGTCGTTCAGAAATGGCCTTCCGAGATGACTACACAGTCGGATGGGTTTGCGCTTTGCCTTTGGAGGCGGCGGCCGCCAAGGCGATGCTTGACCACATCCACGCCGATCTACCTACGGATGCGAGTGCGAATGATACCAATGACTACATTCTAGGAAGTGTCGGTGGTCACAATGTCGTACTGGCATACTCTCCTGCCGGCGTGTATGGAAACACCTCGGCCGCGTCGATCGCTATGCAGATGCGTGCGAGCTTCAAGTCCCTCCGGTTCAGCCTGATGGTTGGCATTGGTGGGGGAGTGCCGAATACGAAGGAGGATATTCATCTGGGAGATATTGTCGTGGGAAAACCGACAAGGACCCGGCCGGGCATCAGTTGGTATGAGATTGAGAGGAGGAGCGCAGAGGATCAGTTTACTAGCACTGGGGCGTCGGATAAGCCATCAACTCTACTTCTGACAGCCGCGGGCAAGGCGGAGACGAATAGTGTGCTTGGTGAAAGTCAAATACCACGTTACATCTCCGAGATTGTGAAAAGGGGACCTTTCACCTTTGCCCATCCAGGTCCGGAGCAAGACGTTCTTTTCGACGCAGACTATGATCACAACGCTGCCAAATCCGAAGAGAACTCGTGCAACCATTGCAATCCGAACAAGGTCCGCCGGCGGCCACCGCGAGGGACCCAGAACCCCAAAGTTCATTATGGCCTGGTTGCGTCTGGCAGCCAGTTGTTGTACCATGGCGCGACACGGGACAAGTTGGCGCGTGAGCATGGTATCCTTTGTTTCGAGACGGAAGCGGCAGGCTTGACGGACGTCACTCACTGCCTAGCCATACGAGGAATCTGTGACTATGCAGATTCGCACAGGTCTAAGCTCTGGCATGGCTACGCCGCTGCTGCTGCCGCAGCATATGCCAAGGAGATCCTGTTGTTGATCCCCACGGCCCCCAAACCACTGTCTCTGGCAGCGGACGCATATGCGGCTGCCGCCACTGTTCTCGATGCTTTGCTGTTGACCAGACCCGATGTTGACCGAAGCTCTCTGATTGCATTAAAAGGGCGGAGGGTCGACGGCACCTGCGAGTGGCTTACACAACACCCCGGCTATCTTGAGTGGATGGAAGGCGGCGATCCACCAATCCTCTGGATCTCGGGGGGCCCTGGAAAAGGGAAAACCATGCTGGCCATCTATCTTACGGAGGTGTTGCAGCCAGTGGTCAACTCAACGCAGGGCGTCCTCCTTTATTACTTCTGTAGTAACCGCGATAAAAACCGGAACACGGCGTTGACCATCATGAGAGGTATCATACACCAGTGGCTCAGCTCCCAGCCGCACCTAGCACGACACATTAAGAGCTACTTCGATGGCTCCGAAACGACCAAATATACCGTTTCCGGCTTTGTGTCTCTGTGGAGGCTCTTTCTGATACTACTCCATCAGACTGGATCTGGGCAGGTGATATGTGTACTGGACGGCCTGGATGAATGCGAAAAAGAATCTCTGAAGGAGCTTCTTGACGCCCTGGGGGACTACATCTCGAAATCTGAGGAGACACCTGGGGCAAGCCTGAAGCTTGTGCTTCTCTCCCGCCCCCATCCGATACTTTTGGAGAGCAAGCTCGGCGGATATCGTCGGATCAAACTCGATGACTCGGAAATGGAGATTTCCAAAGACGTCGAGAGATATATCTTCGCCAAAGTTGACGAATTGGCATCCAAGCAAAATCTTTCAGAGGATATGCTCCTGCATATTCGTCAAGCTTTGATGGCCGGTGCTGACGGAACTTTTTTGTGGGTCGGGTTTGTCGCAAATGAGCTCAAAGGAAGGAGCTGGAGCAAACTTCAGGACATCCTTCATCGTGTCCCCAAGGGCCTCAGTGGAGTCTATCGACGGCTGCTCCAACAAGTCGAAGACAAAGAAAAGCTGGTCCCCATCCTTCAATGGATCGTTCTCGCTGCCCGACCTCTGACAGTAGATGAACTGACAGTGGCAGCGGAGACCAAAGCGTCCAATAACCTGGTGCCAACCGAAGTGATGAAGGATCGGCTTGCATCCTGTGGGCTGTTGGTGAAAATCGACGGAGATGTAGTAAATCTAGTCCACGAGTCGGCTAAGGAGTTCTTCCAGAGTGACCAGGTCAATATTGAAGGGATCAGCATGTTTCACATGAACCAAACTACCCATCGGACTCTGATGCGGACCTGCCTGGCACTCATCGAAGAAAGTTACAAATCTCGCGGCAGTATCAGCGACGCGTCTTTCCACAATACCCTCTTGGCTTATGCTGGCCTATACTGGCCAGAGCATTTCCGACACGCATTCGATCTGATCGATGCCCCGTCTGATTTTTCACGTCAGTTCTTCCGAGCCGAGTCTCCAGTCCGGGAGGATTGGTGGAGATTCTATTGGGATCAGGAGCGATACGGCGGAGCTCCGCCCTCTTTCACGCTCTTGCACCTAGCTGCGTACTTTGGCAATGTAGCATGGGCCAAGATGTTACTCAAACAATATGCCTCCGATCACATTTCCTTCCGCCGTCTCACCTCGCCAAAGGATAATTATGGCCGGACGCCGCTTTTCTGGGCCGCCACCCGGGGCCACCGAGACGTCGTGGAGTTGTTGCTCGATCATGGTGCCCGCATTAATTCTAAAGATCGGAGCAAATTGACTCCACTCCATATTGCGGTCACTGGAGAGCACCAGGACGTCGTGTCTCTGCTGCTGGACCGGTCCGCCCAGATCGAGGGTAAAGCCAGCTACGGCGACACGCCGTTGATTCGAGCCATCCAGGCAAATTCTAAGGAGATCATCAAGCTGCTTCTTGAACATGGAGCGCGAGTGGATGGATTGCCTACTCCCCCAGGAGTCGCCTCCCTAAAAGGGCCCATGGATCCACTGGAAGAGCGGGCAAAAGAGCTGCTGGGGCTTCAAGAACAGCTTTTTGCCGCACGATACGAGAATTCATCGAGACTGGTTGACCTCACAATCAAGACACTAACCTTTTCCTTCCACTTCCCGCCTATTCTTCAATTGCTGACGCTGTACCTAAAACACTCGTCGATTGGCCGCTGGGAGGTGATGCACGTGTTGCAGGACCTTGTCAAGAATAACAAGACGGCCAGACTGCGAAAATGGGCGCAGGCATATATCAAGTTTGGTACCCAGCTGATTGAGGCTAGGAACGCCAGAAACCTGGCGGTCATGACGGGGCTCTCGGTCCTGATATTTCAAGTGGTCTCTACTGCAGATCTGGAAGCCCTGCTGGTAATTGGGGTCCTCGTAGGCTCGAGCGTCATTCTCGCAGCGGCTCAACGCGAATGGAGAGAAGGGGTCGACATCTCAGCTAGGACATTCGCACAGTTCGCCTCCCTCGCCTACCACAGAGACGTAGGGGAGTCATTGCACTATGGAGTTCGCGAGTTCCTGATTGATTTCGATGGCTGCATTTGGAGTGGCAGAAGGACAGAAAACGTGGCCCGGACAGTAGTCCTCTTCAGCACCCACTTCGCCATCCTTGAAACCAGGGATCCGCGGCCGATTGAATACTTCTCGACGGTCATCGCGGAGTATTTCGAAGGATTTATCGGCGGCAGCTATGAGGAACAATTGTTCAGTGATGCGAACCAAGCATGCGCCAATGAGCTTTGTGCCATCAGCGAAGGCCATGATTCCCTCAGGTTGCTTCTCTTCCTCACTGCTATCCTCCAATTCGCTCAGCGCTCGAGAGATAGAGGACAGGACCGGTTCCTCAACATGCCTCCCGCGTCATGTTTAATCCTCTGCCAGAACAACCCCAGCACCCACCGATGGTTGATTGCTGAGGCAGTCCCAGAAACAATGAGTGCCTTGATATCCCAGCAACAACAAGGACCGGCTCAAAAGCGGGCCTATAAAGCTCTTGTGGAATGCTTGATCATTGGAAAGCAATATGACTTATCACTGCCTGGGGCGCTGCGGCAAACGGTGAAACGACATCTTGACCCCATTGATGGGGTCCATGGAATGCTGGATCAAATTCTTAGTCCATAATTTCACTGAGGGTCATGCTCTGAGAGCCCCGTTTGCAAAGCTCTTTACGAGTATCTATGGTTGCATAATAATGTCCATTGTGTGATTTATTCCTGCGTTGTTTGTCTTATGCACGGGTACGTCTTTTCATTATTCTGGGCAGCTGAAGTTCCGGAGGCGCTCTGATTGTGAAATCAAGACAGAGCGAACACTCGCCGAGTAGAATCTGACAAGATGAAAAATAGAGTACGGGCGAGCACGAGACCCTAATGAGCTGGTGGAACCTTGCTACCAGGAACAGTCTGTCGGACGCCTCGCAACTTAAACTCACATCGTTAGAAGTGATACCGCATCGAAAAGCCTCGCAACTTAAACTCACATCGTTAGAAGTGATCTAGCACCGAAACTTAGATCAAGCTACGATGGGGAGCTTATCCGATGAGAGGCCTAAGATTCTTAGTTGGCCCGACTCATCATATATCCTCTAAGCTGCTCTCGGCTACAGAAAATAAAAATAAAAATTAACAATCCTCCAGGGGCTGGCTGAAGGATTTCCTTCATTTATAAAATCACATATTAACATATCTACTTTAGATGTCTTTGGTACTTGGCTGGCCATAAAATCCACCATTGCTGACCAACTCAAGAAACTGTACTATATACGGCCCTCTTAGTACTTACGAACACCACTTATCCGTGGAGTTCCATCCAAGGCTATACGATTCTGGCTTCACACCAGGTCCAAGAGCAGTTGCTTCGTTTAGCTGGAGGTTAGTGCCCGATAGTACTGCCACCAGCACCCACTAGCATCCCCGCTAGCTTCCAAGGGATGTTATGGGCGACACAGTACTATTAGTAGGCTTCACTGCCCACTTCTGCTCAGAATATTTCATCTCTGCAACCCCTTCCCCTGCTCCTGCGCGCGTTTGAGCTCTGAGCTTGCCCCACCCACCGACGCCTGTATATCCCTTCTAGACAGATAGCTTATGCCGCCTATGCCTCAGGTCTCCTGTCGCATAGACAGACGCGGTTTTCGGCGTGGGCCTCTACTCCCTGTCGCGGCCGATAGCATGCGCTTGGGCCGATGGGAGCGAGGAGTGGGTCCTGGAGTTGAAAAGACGGCCAACCAATGGAATTTTTGTATAGCTTCATTTTGCCGCCTACCATTGTGACCAGAGGAGCAATAAGCGCCACTTAGAGCATATACTCAGATTTTCACATTCTTATACGGTAGTGTATTCGAAGCAGTTGACGCAGCAGCATAGCCGAAGGCACAACCTACACCCATCGGCTCCCTTTCGTTGACGTCGCGTCGATATTTCACTGTCCTCTCAGGCGTTTCCAAACTCTGCCTACGCGGGAACGGGGCTCCACCGGCTTGCCAACCAGTTCAACCACTTCGGGTGCTGTTGCTGGTGAACGCTGCGACGCTGGTCGATCTAGAGCGTAGGTTTCGCCTCGCTCTCTAAGGGCGAGTCTTATCTGGTGATCTATTTCTGGATTGGGAATTGGCTTCGTGTAACCGGCTTGTTGAAGCCGTCGTATTATTATGTCGTCAGAAATGAATTCTTCCCACGTCCTGCGTCCTGCTGGAAGGATGTTGGGATCCGCACCCTTCTCTAAAAGCATGTTCAGTACTGAAATCTGGCCCTTTCTCGCAGCGTAGTACAGTGCAGTCCTTCTTCCCGAATCTGTATCATTGACATAGCATCCTTGCTCTAGAAGGAGTTTGGTCAGAACAGTGTTGCGGTTATGAACAGCCTGCCGTAACTTTGTGACCGGCCTGCAACAACGCGACTTGCTGAAAGCTAAATTACTGATAGTTTTATAAGAATGGCTGTCGACTTCGGTATCGAGCCACTCTTCTGCAGTGAGACCGCTCTCATCGCACTGGAGGCGAGACTTTGAAATGACAGGATTGTCAAGTAAAACTCTGACTGTATCCAAATGTCTCCTATGGACTGCCAAATGAAGGAATGACCACCCATGATTATCCTGGGAGGGGCTGGATGTTATTCGGTCATCCTTTAGGAGGGACTGTACGACACTAGAATATCCCATGAAGGCCGCATGGTGTAGTGGAGTCCAACCGTGACATGATGCCTTGAGAGGGTCGGCTCCATATTGAAGAAGCTCGCTCACAAGCTTACTGTGTCCTCCATTTGCAGCACAATGCAATGGAGAAGTACCATACGAACTGACCGCATTAACATTGGCCCCGTACTCGAACAACAAAAGCACAACATCCCAATGGCCCTCCTCAGCCGCCCAATGTATAGCGGACCATCCTTCGCGATCACGATAATTTGGATCTGCGCCCCCTTTGAGCAGCAATTGCACTGTGAACGAGTCACCACATGCTGCCGCTTCTTCCAATGGCACCAATTGCGTGTTTTGGGTCATAGACATGACGTGCGCTCCCATGTCCACAAGTAATTCAGTTATTACTGAGTGGCCCAGGCTGGCTGCCCAACCCAACGCAGATTTTCCATCTGGACTGGTGGAGTTGACATCAACGCCGAGGGACAGTAGCAGGCGAGTCGCGCTTTTTTGCCCTGCAATGACAGCCCAGAGGTATGGAGAGAACCCGTAGTTGTCAAGAATGTCTATGGAGACCCCGTGATCAACCAATAGTTTTATCCCCTCAGTGAATTCTGTCTTGGCAGCGTAATGCAAGGCTGTTTGGCCATTTTCATCTTTCAAACTCATGATCTCTCTAGCTTCATAATTCAACAGCATTTTCATCATATCCACGCCTTTAGACTCATTCAAAGAAGCGTAATGCAATGCTGTCTTCCCGTGACTTGCTCTGCTGCGTAAATTTGCACCTTGGTCTATAAGGGACCGGGCCAGGGGCAAATTGTTATCCCGCACTGCGCGATGAAGCTTTGTCATTCCAGCTGCGTCTTTGTCCTCCAAATCAAGTCTACCTACAGAGGAACTGATGCCCTCTTCGACTTCGAGGGCATTCGAAACGCCATCTTCTGCTCCGTAGGGGAAGTCTAGAGCTTCATCATCCAGTACACTGTACATGGATCCGCGCAACTTTGCAAACCCATTATTTTCTGATGGTAGCTCGCTACCAACATCCTCAGACTTGTCATCGTCGTTGCTAGGTAGTTTCTGCAATGCAAGCAAAGCAATTTCTTTCATATGAGCGGCGACGTGTAGATGAAGAGCCTCGTTCGAAAAAACGGTATTAGATTCGGCCTTTTCCGGGGGTGAAAAGTCGTCGCCAAAGGGACACTCCAGAATCTTCTCGAAAATTGGTCTCCGAGCTGCACCGCTCAGCGTCCCCACATGCGCCTTAGGGACGCCGTGTTCTTTACGAGAGTGCTCCTGGAATTCGACCTCCTGTTCAAAGATGATCGGGTCGTGGGACGGGGCTCTGCACTCCCATGCATACTTGTGAGCGTTCTGCATGTGGCTCATCCAGGCTTTCGATGTTTCGAATGTCAACAAGCCAGGTTCTTGTTGAATTGAGTCCGTGCAGTGGGCAAAAATACAAAAAAAAGGCTCTAGATCTCTGATGACATGGTCGCTGAGGCCGGTTAGACTTCATGTTATCGTGACAAGATGTAGGAATGATATGCTTACTTCCACATTATGGGCTTTGTGGTACCCTTGAGTTCGACAATGACGCCGCAGTATGGGCACTCGTTTGTCGTTGGCACTGGAGGGAACGATAATTTATTGTTTACTAGGACAGACTTAGCTCGAGGGATCTCCACCGTGGAGTCGGCGTACAGAGCTCCAACCGCAGTTTGTCGAGCAGTAGTCGCATAGGTTATGGGCGCTGGCGGAAAGCCGGTTGGTTTAGACCTTTCGTCAATGGCCCTTGGTTTCGGTGGCACGCTCGAGGCGAAACGTACGGCCGAAGCGCTGTCCGGTATCTTAGGTACCTGAACACGTCGTAGGTCTGCCTGTGGACGCTGGACGCTCAAGGCAACACGCCTTCGGTGTGACCTCTGATAATACAATCGTCGAAGTCGCAGCGCATTGGCCTCGACCAATGCTGAGCGAAGAGCCTCCGGTGCCTGTGGAAATCGGAAGCGAATGTAGCATTCTGTGTAAAGACGTAATTCGGCGATAGCATTGTTTGCTTCTTCGTCATGTATATATCCTCCTATTTTATATGTTCTCGAAGCCTTGGCGGACTTCCGAATAGCATTGGACAAACGGAAGAGCCGCGTCACTGTTCCTCCAATAGTATAGGTAATTAACGAAACATTTTTTTGTGCTTGATCCACATCACTGTCTGCATCGCTTGAATCATCTTCGACTCTCCTGGTGACCTCTGCATTGCCTTTTCCCGATATGCGTCGTTTTTTCATGATCGGAGTCTGCGGTGGATCGTCGATTGGTCTAACTATCATCGAATCTCCCATTAGACTAAGGTTCTAATTGGTACAGTCTTGCTTTAGCGACTACTTACGAGATGTCAACGAGTTACAAATGACGTCCAAAAGTTGATGGATGATCTCCACGACTGTTGGACTGTATCTGAGCCTGTAATCCAACGAGACGTTGAGCGGCCCAAAGACATCCATGTTTGATGCCCACAGCGTGAAGCGTGCTAGCTGATCGTCCATCAAAGTCGGATCCGGCGCAAATTCCGGCACAGCCATGTATTTCTTGAAGAGATGACTGCACTGCAATGCGTGTTCAGCAATCGTCGGGCCAAGATTGTCTCGGAGAAAGACGTCTTCCATGGAATCCATGCGAGCCGGAAGTGCCATACCGACAAGGCTATGCTTTAGTCTATAGGTTATGATTGCGCCGAAGATCGACAACGTTGGTCCTCGTGGCTGCGTGGATGGGGTCTCTATAAACTTAAACAAGACATAGAGGCTAACATTTATTGTAGAGGCTCTGAGCACATGGAAGTGGCGATGAGCGCACACATCAGGTCATGCCGAGGTACCACCTGCTCGGCGAAGACCGATTCAGGGGCCTCCCTATCTTAGATAACTCACACTACACGCCAACGGCCAATTGGTCATAGATCGCCAAGTCCCTATTCTTTCAGCGCCATCCTCAGCTCCTTCGCCACAATCACTACTGCGGTCCAGCTCCCTAGAGCACCTGTATATTGAACTTTGCTAGAGCCTCAAATAATTACCCTGGAAACCACTCAGTTTCCTTGCGATTAGCGCTAAGACACTGACCCACTTGAGAGCCATCTCTCCTTGCTTCCAAGCGCGCCCACACGCTCTGTGGATCCTTAGATAGGCTGTCCAGCACAGGCCCCGTGGGGGACGTCGACGGGTTGAAAAAGTCAAGATTAAGAGAAGACAGAACTTTATCCTTCGATATTAAGGTGATCTAAACTGCTTTCTTAGGGAAAAAGTGTATCTATCCAGTCGAGGAGCCTGATACTGGTGCAATTACAAGCACAAGTACACAAGGGTTTCTGAGAACCTGGACCTGAACCTGAAATCTGAACCTGAACCCTGGAAATCATGTCTTTCACCAAGACTTATTTCCTCTGCCCCACATCCGACTTCGTCCATCCACCTCCAGCGGGTCCGCTGTGTCTCGGCTCTATACTTCGCTCGACATCAACGCCGCAATTGCCCCTCAACGGGGCGAGTATGGTTCCCGTGGCTAACGCAAGCCCACCTGTGGTGCAGACCGACTGGAAGAAGACCATTTCCGCCGAGACGAGATTCGGGTTGGGTGTTTACGCGCAGTTTCTGCAGCTGGCTACAGGAGGGTTTGGCCTGGGCCCTGAAGTAGATCTTGAACATTCTAGCCGAACGGCGAGTATATTCGCGTTTGATACGGTAACGACTGTGTCGTTCGAGCCGACATCGCAGTATGTCGATGAAGCCGTTAAAGCACCTGCTGTGCAGGCGTATTTGAGGGAGCCCAAGCAGCGATTTGCCCCTGTTGTCTCGCTCTTCCTCGTCGTGGGCATGAAGCTCGTCAAGGGCGCGAAAATCACGTACTCGACTTTGGGAAGTACGGCAGTTACGGGAAACATTGGCATCGACATGGCCCCGCTTGGCATGACTTTTGGTCCAAGGGGCCACTGGACCAGATCGAACGATGCTGAGACGGAATTTAATCAAGGTTCTGAGTTTGTTTTTGCGTTTCGCGTCAAGAGGCTTAGGTTTGGACGGAAAGTCAAGACTGAAGAGTACAATAAGGGTGCTTTCCTGGCGATTGGAAAAGATAAGACCGAAGACAAAACAGAGTCTGTATTAGTGGACGACGTGGATGGTTCTGACATCGAACATGCGAGACTTGTTTCCGATGTGGCCGAAAATGGCAATGTCTACTGTATCGCCGCTTGACTAAGATATTCAATGTTTAAGATCTTTTGAAATACCCAAGAAGTTTATGAGGTCGGCAGTTGATTAAACTAACCCAAATCTTCTAGTCATACATGTGTTTTTTGATATCTTTGATCTTGTTATAAACATGCTCCCTTGAGGAGTCCGTATCAAGCAGTACGTGAGGCGTTATATAATCATAGCCTGCCCCTCTCCTCTGTCTGACCATGCTCTTCAGAACCGCATCCATTGAATGAACATCCTTCAACCACGGC
The DNA here is from genome assembly GCA_000444155.1 of Cladonia macilenta KoLRI003786. NCBI lineage: Eukaryota > Fungi > Ascomycota > Lecanoromycetes > Lecanorales > Cladoniaceae > Cladonia > Cladonia macilenta. The sequence goes on from KE598566.1 coordinate 818,457, forward strand.
CCCAACAAATCACTCCCTGCAGCCAAGCCCTGTTCCTGCTGCCGGACAAAGGATAGGACTGAAGCAGCGAGCCCAGCGGCAATTGGTGTTGCTACTGAAGTTCCTGACATGACATTGACAATGTCGTCGTGGCCATTCTTTCCTGCTGGCCAGTGAGAACGGACATGTTCCCCGAGCAGACTGAAGTTGACATCTTTTTCGTCTGCTGTAGGGTTGAATGCAGAAGGGTTTCCATTTCCATCAGTCGAGTGTATACAAAAGACGCTGGGATATTTAGCCGGAAAGGCTCGGCCGAGATTTGCTCCATCATTTGATGCTGCAGCGAACATTAGTGTTTGATTGTGTAATGCATTGGATATCGCGGTTTTTATAGGCTCATGATATTCACGGATTCCAAATGACATCGATATAATGTCTACATTCCATTCACTGACCGCGTGATTGATCGCCTGTCCGAGCCATTAGCATATGTATGAAATTGCTTTGGTATGGAGCAAGCCTTGCCTTTGCGATGGCATCGTAGCTGTCGCGACCTAGAGTCTCCTGATTTGCAACTCTGGCGATACAAATCTCAGCGCATGTGGCAACCTCGAGGAGGAGACCAAGAGCATGAGTGCCGTGCCCTATCTCATCTTGGATATCCCAGGACTCTGTTCCATGTACAAAGTTCTGTACTCCCTTGATCCGTGGATCGAGTCGTTGCTCGTCATTGATTAGGAGCGAGTTTTTGGGATCAAATCCAGAATCTAGAATTGCTATTCGTACCGGCTTGAATGCCTTGGACCCCTTTTTGATAGATCCCGCAGATGTTTGCATAGCAGCGTCAAACGAATCAACATGGTGATAAATTGAGGCCAATAGACTGTTCATCCATCTTTCCGACAATTCAGTACTGGTAGATCTTTAGTGAAGAAGAGTCTTGCTAGAAACGAAGAATGGCTTACTCTTGTTCAGAGACTGTGTGATGGCTTGCATCAAAAAAGTACAGGCTTTTAGTAGAAGATTCCGCAAGGTGTGAGCGGTTTTGTAAACTCCGAGTGTGCTGGGTCGGCATTTGCAGATGCATCGCCGGATTGTGCAAAGTATAGCTCAGAGCCGTCATATTGGAGCTCGGAGGCAAAGAGACTGCCAATTCTTCGTTGCTTCTGGCAGAGGATTCGTGCTTGGTTGTGTGTCGGCGGACGACTTCTCGGCCAATTAGGCCCCAGCAGAGTTCATTCTCCCAAGAATCGAGAGAATTCAAATCCTCTAACCGAAGGCGCCACGACTTGAATATCTCGGACTCAAGTCGTTTGACGACATTCTGATAGAAGAGCCTTTGAACGCTAGCGGATTCAAAGTTAGTGAGCTCTCCAGCAGGAAAATATTCCCATTGTAGGCATGCTTTGGTAGCGAGGTAATAATCTACTCCAGCATCGACTTCTAGATTTTTAAGAATGTCAAGGCTGGTATAATAGTCAGTGTTGACATTTCGGGCGGTCTCTGTGCCATGTTGCCAAGACTCCACTGGTGTGCAGTAGTGAAGCTCACACAAGAGAATACCAAGCGCCAACACACTGGCATTGGGATGTACCATGTGTTTGGAGCTGGCCATTTCGGCTTGGCCGTTCCCAGTGTCCATCTTGTTGGCCGAAATGATTGGAACCTGTTCCATAGCCAGGAAAGGTTTCGTGATACTGGGTAGCTCTCCGTCCTGTAGCGGCTGGAAAAATTGAATCTTTGAGTGATTAAACGAAGGCTGCACCCACGGCGTCTCCAAGAACGGAAGTAACGCTGTGGCAAGTATTACTGCCAAGATTCGTTTCCCTTTGAGTGGTAAAATCGATGAACCACCACGTAATTCTTGTTGACGCTTGAAAAGAGCCGACAGAGATACTGTCTGAGGCATTTGGGAATCGCCAAAGGTTTTTGGTTGCGGACGGAGCCTCCTAAACAACTTGTCCTCAAAGAGAAGATGCAGGCAATTTCGTTGATCCAGTGACTCCGTGATACACTGGCAGATGTGCGCGAATTCGGGCAAGACACTAGGCGCAAGCTCAGACGTGCTCATAGCCTTGTCATCCTGTACGTCTCTAACCCGAATGTGTTATTAAGATTCATTTCAACGAAGCCTCAAAGGCTTACTTGACCGTTATTTTAGCTTCCTGCAATGTAATTGCAAGTACAGATCGTACGCCAAAGAATACTTCGAAGCACGTCTCCATCTGAGAGCTCTTCTTGCGTTGGGGCAATGAAAGTCTCACGCTCAAGCCCGAGCACCTCTGACACACACAGGTCCAATGTGTCCGTAATCCCTGATGCAATGACACCGAATGTTTCCTCATCAGAATAGCAAAGTCTGCTTCGGGCTCGTCTATGTCATCGCCCACGTTTGGCTCTTCGCGAGGCAGAACTCGGCGCTTCTTTGCCTCCTTTTCCAAGCCTGAAAGCTCCTCAATGGCAGCGTCATTATCTCTCTTGCGTTTGCTGGTGCGGATAGTCGAGCCTGAACCGGGAGACGCATCGTGATTCGGACGCTGGATCATGCTACGGACTGCCTGAAGCTTTGGGTATGGCATAGTGTGGTGTAAGCTCTGCTCCACAGCCTTGTGTTAGTCGGCGGGAAGTGAGAGATAGAAAGAGCGAAATTTGCCATGTAAAAAGATTACTGACAGAGTCTGGTTCTCGACCAGAGTCATGTTGAACAAGATTTTCGAACGTTCCCAGTGTTCTTGCCACTTTCTCAGGGTCGATTTTGTCAAAGTCATTGGTTTCATACTGCAGATACGCGTCCGTCCGCACCCAGGCGTCGAGCGCCTGTGACCTCAGCGAAGTGGGCGGCGTCAAATTTTCCGGCGGTTTTCGAGCGAAAAATCCAAGAATAAAACTTAGTAGACCCCGAGAGTCATCGTGATCCATGGCCGTACATCTCGAATTCGCGGATTTGAAAGGTTTACAGAGGTTTGGCTCAGCTCCGTCGCATAAGGCTGAGAGGCCTACACCATAGGCCTTATCAATTAGTCATTCCAAGGGGGTTCTGATACACGTGGCGCGCGCGTCCCTAACCAATCCATATCACATCTTCTCTTCGAGTCCTTTCCTCCGGTCTTCCTCCTGCAAAGCAGGCCTTCCGACCTCCTTTCCCTTGTCTTCAACCACCACCACCACCACCACCACCCCTGGGCTTCACGGTCAGCGCACCTAAAATACTCAGGTAGAGATAATGTCCGGACCAAAAATTAAGAAACGGCTCGTGCAGGGAGTCAATACAAGCACCATGGAGGCGCCCAGAACCCGGCCCACGGCTGGAACCCGAACTGTGACATGGCATAAGATCTCCGAATGGCAGCGGGATAATAAATTCATCCTCAGCGGCTATCGCCCCGAAAAAGCAGATTATCTGAAAATCCTCACCAGCCTGACGTTCTTGCACAACGAGACTTGTAATGTGTATACACACGTGGTCGGGGCTCTACTCCTACCGCTAATCGCGACCGCCATCATGCGGGTCCTCTCCGAGCCTCAATTCCTCAACGTCTCGGGAACAGACTATGTCATGTTCGGAATCTTCTTTTGGTGTGCGGAGTGTTGTTTAATCTTCAGCGCTACTTACCACCTAGTGGGGCCCCACTCACATGACGTAGAACAGTTCTGGCATCGAATGGATCTGCTGGGGATTGTCATCGTGACTGTGGGCACATTTGTTCCGGGCATCTATTATATCTTCACCTGTGAACCGGGCTTGCAAAAATTGCACTGGGCCATTGTCAGTCATTCTCAGCGACCGCTCCCCTTACCCTTCCCGCAGCCGGGTCCAGGTCCCACAACATGCTGACACGAATTCTAGGTCATAGCCTCGGGCTGCGCCACCGCTATTCTGATCTCGATACCCAAGTTCAGAACGCTGCGCTGGCGGAAGGTGAGGGTGGGCGCCTACGTTGCGCTCGGCGCGTCAGCATTCATCCCCTTACTGCATGGAGTTCAGCTGTACGGGCTCGAGTACATGCTTCAGTACTCGGGAATGAAATGGTATCTGCTAGAGCTTATTTTCTATGGCGGCGGAGTTAGTCTTTACGGGGTAAGCTTGCACGCTCGCTATCCCTTCTTCCATGAACTTGAAAGACAAGTGATCTGACCGGCGGTTGCAGTTTCGAACTCCAGAGCGCTTCGCTCCGGGCAAATTCGACATCTGGGGCAGCTCACACCAGATCTTTCACGTCGCTATCTTGTGCGCCATGTACATAAACACAATCGCCCTTATGCAGGCTTTCACAGCGTGCCATACATTGGATATCTGTAGCCTCCAGGTTGTTCATCGAGCAGGCCAAAGGGAACAAACAGGCTTGGCTTCAAGTTTACAGGCCTTTTACGGCCTCATATTCATGCCATCCAATATCCCCTAGAAAAGAGATATATTGTACCAGCTATTTAAGATAAATTGTGAAATCGATGGAGTTAGTATAGTATATAATTAGTGAGATGTTTTATATTCAGTAGCTACCTAGATCTATTAAGGAAAATATTGACTGACTGCTAAAACCGTTAAGTTATACTTTTGCTAACGGCATAGTGAAAGGATTATCACGGTACATAGAAGGTAGATATTTATTGATTAGTGTTCCGGCGCCCGTTAAGCCTACTTCGCTGGCGCCTCTATCGTGGCTATAGTTATAACGAACAGCCTATATATATAGGTAACGCTACGGATGGCATGGCATAGAGTAGATAGATAGCTTGCTATGCTTCCTTTGCTCGAAAGGAGTAGGGTTGTGCTGCTGTGCTTGGCGGCACCCATACATAAATTTCTTCCTACGGGAAGACCAATACCATACCTGCTAACAGAGACATGCTGCACCATTGCGATATGGTAGCAACGGCATAGGTTTTAAGCCCCTAGCACCATTCATTGCATTGCGGTCGATCCTAGCACCGGGCTGACATAGGGTTGGAGCCAGATGCGTCTCCGGGGCCGCAGCCCTAGAAGAGTTCACCAATCAACTGTATAGCCCCCTAGACATGCCCCAAAATCGGGTCGCCTAGTAGGCTGGCTTCAGGAGCCTCTAGGGCTATGCGGTTGATTGGTGAACTCTTCTGTGTTCCGAGCTGAGCACCTCAACTTTTGCGAGTGGCTGTAAGGAGATGTGAGCTGAGGAAAGCCAACCAAGGTCGACTTGGAATCTCCGATGGCTTACAGGAATCTTCTAATAACGCAGCGGCATATGGTGGTGTCTTAGAGCAGCTAGGCGCCATTCTGCGGCTCTAGCGTTACCAGCAGTGACGCCAAGTGAACTCCCTTCAATATCAGAAGTCCTACATATTGCCATTTTCGCAGCTAGCAAACGTCACATGACACTTTTCTCGAGGTGCCACGGTGAGTGAGGTATTGAGCAATAGGTCTGTCATCTCACGATCAAGGACTCGATATTGATTTCACGAGACACCATTTGAAGATAAATTGTGCAGCGCTTGAGTCACATGTCCATACTCGGTAGCCAAAGCCCGTGGGATCATGGTAAAGAGGATCCGTCCATGAATTGTGAATTTTCTATGACATGACCTCTCCCCGAATGCGCCGCTACATACGAGGCAGGTGGCACATGGGATTTCATCACCGGCGATGTCGCTGCTGCAAGAAATTGTGGACTTATTTCAAGAATCATGCTATGCTACGCCATTGCTGCATTGCGATACAGTCCTGTGGAAGCTTTCTCTTAACCTAAAGACCCAATTCGTCGAACGTACCACAGATGGCTCCTACTGTATGGCGACATTATCTTTCGGTATGTTCGCCATTATACGTCGAGACTCTACATAGCTTCTCGTGGCATTTCAGAGCACAAGAGACATCGGACATGTGTCAGACGTCCGAGGTGTTGGGGGGTTCCAGCTTGAAGTAATACAGAAGCGAGACCGCAGATTGGAGCCCTCAATCTACTGAAGGACTTTATAGAATGCTTTTCTTTGATTTGATAACCATTTCTTAATCCTTCAGGTCTCTGGTGCTTCTTCAGCGAAGGATAGTTTGACTTTCTTCGCTTTCTTTGCTTTAGGCGTTTTCGTAGTTAGTGCCGAGTCTTCGTCGCGGCTCTCTGCAGTGCCTTCGTCCTCATCCCCAACGACCTTTGCAAATCGTCTTTTGTTAGATGCTCCAATCGAAGCATTTATTTGCTTTAATGGTGTAGCAACATCAGAGATCTCGGTGCTGCATTCTCCAGGCTTCTCATCCTTAGAATTGTGCTGTGGATCGGATACGGCTTCGTTTCCATCGTGCTTCTCATCACTTGTAACGCCCATTAGCGCCTCATACTCAGCTTTTGATAGAGTATCTTGACTGCCCTCCACGACGAAAGTTGGCTCGTCGTCCTCATCACCATCTTTGATATGCTTCCGAGGCCGGGCTAGTGGCCGCTCATGACGAGCGGAATCGCCTCCTTGATATTCGCTCCTCAATTTGCGGAGGAAGGCTGGTTCATTAGACTCTATCCCATTGTTAGAATATCTCTATTGGGAATCGAAAAGGCGTCGCACCATAGCTGAGGTTTTTCGAGTTAAAGGTCATTGTAGAACAGGTCTTTCAACCCAAACAAGGACCACTAGAGGAGCCCGAGGCATAGATCTCAGTAATGGCCAATGATATTCATCTAAAGCAGTCTCGTCTAGTAATCCCTGTTCAGAATCGCAAGGAAAAGAGCAAAAGATTGCTGGCAATTAGTATTATTTCTCCCTCTTGTCTCATAGGTCTCCAATGGACAACACAACAATTCATTAGGTTCAAGGATGATGGACCAGTGAAGCTCGAATTTGGGCGTGAATTGGGACTTTTTGGCAGGAACTGGGGGGCTAGCAGCGGAATTTGTGCCAAGAGCCGCGCCAAGGCAAGCTAACTCGAAGCGGATAAGGCAGAAAAGCTTCTCCCGACAGACACCTTAATCGTATGCCATCTGTTGACCGACAGCTGTTTAACAATACTTTTGGTGGATTGAAAAATTCATTAAGGAGCACCTAGAGCTTTGCTACTGGATGCCCACTACCCATTCGTGGCTGGATCATAGACTATCAAAGGAGCTGCATTCCCTTGGGTGATTGATTCGAGATCTCCTATCGAACCCCCTCCGCGCCAATATTTTGCCTCAATACATGAGCGATCCGTGTCTATGAAGGATTGAAGATCACATGACTACTTAAAGAGACGGGCAGTATACCTGCAAGCTGAGGTCCTCCAAACCACTCGAATATCCTGGGCTATACCCCGTGTCGCTCGTTACAACCATCGCCCACGACCGCCTCGGCACTTCTTGCAGAGAGTCCCAAACCACACCTGGGCATCTATGTACCGTGATCGAGCCTCTCATAACCCCCTACGCTCTCTCTAAGCAGTCTCGCTTACGACGTGGCTTCTCCCGTCACACAATCCCCTCCCCTGGCCCTTCAACTCTGAGCTCTTGGTCGTTGGTTTGTCGCAACCATGGGCTTTGCCGGAAATTTGATCAAGCGACTGCCATCTACTCCGTCTCTCCCTTCTCTGGCGGATCTGACCGATGAAAAGGATCGGTTTATACCTAGGTTATCATTCTTTAAAAGACGCATACGACTGAAAGGCAACTCAAAGATTTCTGTTCCACTTGGCGCTGTACTTCTATTCCCATGTATTGTCATAATATTAATAATCGTGCTTATTGTTCGTCATCCCTCGTCACCTGGAGGATTGATGATGCCTGCTGGAGCGCCCCCATCCATACGGCAAGTTCTAATTCATTATTCGCAGCATCCGAGCACATACTGACTACAGAATAGTAAAATAAGCGAAGACTACGACAAAGTGTTCGTAACGGGATGCATCGAACCCGAAACAAATGCACCACGGGCGAACGCAGCGCTGGTAGTCTTGGCGAGAAATCAAGAGCTGGAGGGTGTTGTCCAATCCATAAAATCAATGGAAAGGCATTTCAACCGATGGTTCCATTACCCATATGTTTTCCTTAACGATGGAGACTTCGATCAGACATTTAAAGAGACGATTATCAACCACACCAGCGCTCGAGTCGAGTTCGGCAAAATAGACCCTGATATGTGGGGGTACCCTGACTGGGTCGATCTTGAGACGGCAAAAGAGGGTATCAGGAAGCAAGGAGACGCCGCTATTATGTATGGCGGCATGGAGAGCTACCATCACATGTGCAGGTTCTATTCAGGGCATGTAGCTCATCAATATTCAATCTGACAGGGCGCTGACGCTGAGATAGCTTCTTCTATAAGCACGAGCTTCTACAAAAGTACGATTGGTACTGGCGGGTTGAGCCAGAGATCAAGTACTTCTGCGATCTAACCTAGTACGTAGCACTTCTAGTAAGCAAGGCTAATGCTTACGAGACTTAGTGATCCTTTTATACACATGGAGCGCGCAAACAAGACATATGGCTTCACCATCGCTGTCAAGGAATTGAAAGAGACCGTACCTAATATTTTCCGGTACGCGTCAGCATACAAACGGGTTAACAACATCACATCCCAGGGGCTTTGGGAAATGTTTGCAGAACCTGCTATACCACCAGAAGACGACTCGCTTCCGCCCAATGATTCAAAGCACAAGCCACCATTGCCTGAAGAAATTCTCAGCAGCGAGGCAGGGCAGGGCGGTGTACCAGATGTTGATCCAGAGGCCATGGAAGGCGAGAACTACAACATGTGCCATTTCTGGAGTAACTTCGAGATAGCAAGGCTAGACTGGTTCAGGAGCAAGCCGTACAATGACTTTTTCGATATGATGGATCGCAGTGGGGGGTTCTGGATGGAGAGGGTAACAATATCCTCTGTCTTTCGTTTTCATGTTGCTAATTGGACATCAGTGGGGAGATGCGCCTATTCATTCACTCGCCGCTGGCGTCTTGTTGTCGCCCGCAGACATCCACTACTTCAGAGACATTGGCTATCGACATACAACAATACAGCATTGCCCGGCCAATGCACCCCCAAACCGGCAGYTAGCTAGACCACCGTTCCTTGAGATGACGACGAAGGACGAGAAGCAGAGAAAAGAAGAAGACGAGTACTGGGAAACGTGGGACTCTGTTAAAGAGAATGGAGTTGGCTGCAGGTGCAAGTGTGATACGGACATTGTTGATGTAGAGGGTAAGCAAGGAAGCTGTCTTGCGGAATGGGTCAATGTAGCAGGCGGATGGGCTTCTGCTTAGCAACGACGTATGCCATGACTTTCCCTTCTGAAGCTGTTTTACATATATTGGCATGCCTGCGTGGCACTTACTATGGGCTTTCTGCGAGCAAGCGTCGTCTACTTGACGTATCGCATTGGGTGGCGTTCAAGGGCGCTCGTACATATTGAGGACGGCTATATTGATAATCAACAGCGGCTTGGGAGGCTCTTTTAAGAACTTTGTACAGCAAGCTCATAAGCATATCAGAGAAGCCACTACGATCCCCATGGCGTGGTTATTCTGCTGGTTTTATGGTTTGAATAGCAACCTTGCTGGAGATCTCTGGGTTAGAAGGGTTCACCCCCTTCTTACTGCACAGCCCTCTAGGGGGAAACGCCCTAAAACTGGTCGCCTACACCATAGGATCAAGCCCTGAAGGTGATCACTTCAGGGAGTCTTTTAGGGCCCTTTTCGCGAGCTCAAGGTTCAGCCCTACAGGGCTGGCTAGTAAGTGGGTGAACCTTTCTATTCCTACTCCGTACTCTCGGCGAGAAACCCGTGGGAACAGTATGTCCTGGATTATCTATGAAGGGAGCAAAGTTTCATTCAGAAGAAAGATCGTGCAATGTCAATGTACTGTGAAGAGCAATGGGGCCCCCTGAACACTTCAATTGTCGGTAGGTTGTGTTAAGGCGATAAGGCAGAAGCTCTATCGGATTAGCGCGGGGCTCCAAGCTTCAAGCCCCACCTCCTCTTCGTGACATCTGCCTCACCTTGCCATCAACTATCACCTCTTCCGTAGCTATGGCAACGTTGGTTTAATCTGATAATACCTCTTCCCATTACCCACTGGCATATGTGAACTTCAGTAACGATTCCGATCGCTCGTGTCCTCATCAGCAGCGTGCCTGCAGTTCCCGTGACTGACAACGTAAGAGTCATAAGGCTGCCTTGGCTGTCAACACCGTGGGTAGGGATCCACGCTCTGGGTAAGGTGCTACCTGGCACATTCACTTTCTTTAAATATCTTCTCTACTCCCTATCATTACCATATCTACCAAACCAAATGCATTCCTGAAGCATCCGATGTTCCTTTGTCGTCGTGGGCCTCCACTGACCTCATGCAGCAGCCTCGGGAAGAAGACCCCAATCCCCACCCTGTCTCTTCCGTCACCCTAAGGTTCCCCACTATACCTGTACATGGTACACCTGAGAACTGGCTGTCGCAGTCACAACTCGTCACCATGAATGTCAACCATGAGGACAGCTGCGACGATACATCCAGCTCGCTTGGAGATAGTTCCTACGAATTCATAGACGAGAGAAGTAATGCTAGTACAGACTACGAGGATCAAGATCCTATGACAGAGTCCACTACATCAAGCGATGGCCATGGCTTCGATCAGGTTGATGCTCAACCTCAACAGCCACCTCCAAGCAATCATGACAACCACTCCTCTCAAAACCTAGACTCTGCCATCTTCGGCAGCCAGGATATCTCCTCCGAAATTGAACATTTTTCTTCCAATCAACCAACACAAGAGCACGAATCATTGGAACATATTATGACCGAGCCGAGCCAACAGCTGGAGACGATTCAATTTGAGGAACCTAGCGTCATCAATTTGAATTCTTCGAGGTTCACGGAAGTCTCCTATACATTGCAGGTCCTGGAAAAGCTCGAACGATCAAATGAACTATATGATGCTCTGGGGGGCTCTTTCCCAGGCCAGTTAGCTGTTACCGTGAAACAGACAATGACTACCCATGGCCTAACACCTAAAGGAGGATCATACAAGATACTATATGTTGGGCCTCCTGAAACCCGGGACCCAATAGTACAAAAAATCGGCACAGCCTTAGCCGCTTCCCTCAAGTGCTCGACACCCGATTCAGGAAGCTCACGACCGTCAAAATTCAACATTGTGCCAATATCTGGGTTTGGCGAGGCGGCTGCCCCGGAAGTGGTCCTTATCGACTCGTCGGGATTGGAGTTGACTGTTGAGGAGTGTCACTACGCTGCGTCCGCAAAGCCGGGGGATGGAAGTGACACGCTTTATATGGAAATGACCGACGGAAAAGCTGTTCACTCCATGTGGAATGGATCCAAGTTGGTGCTGTCAGGCGACTGGAAGGTTCCTGATATTGCAATATTCTGTGTGCCAGAGCACGACTCTGCGCATTCACAGGTGACCCGTCATTTCGCCCGTACAATAATGCGTCGCCACGGTGTGCAGTCAGTTGTCATCAGCCAGACCGAGCAATGGTACAAATCCAAGGAGTATATCACTGATTACTTGACCCCACATATCTGTCTTGAATCTCGCCTGTCAAAACCCGGTTTATCCCAGTTTATCAAGCGCGCTCCGATTGACCTGGCAACATTCTTAAGCATTGAYGCAGGCCAGATGAATCGCAATCTTGCTTGTCTTGCTGTTGCTCACGGCTCCTGGGGGCCTCGCCTGCAACAAACAGGCGAGTTGAAGTCAATTAACAAAGCGAACAGCATCCAGTCGTACATTTGCTCTTTCCTTGACTCTTATCTCTCCGATAGTCAAAGAGAGGTCCTTGMGAGCCTGGAACGATTTGAGCCTATGGCTATATTCGCCGTCTTTCTAATGTCGTTATTCCTCCTTGGACTGGGTGTTTCCGGATTTCTGGGAGCTTCAAAGGTCTCCAACAGCAGAATATTTCCCACCACCGCTGTCACAACTACGACGCTGGCATCGACCATACCTTCCATGTCCAGCTTCTCGACTTTAGATATGAGCACGGTACAGACCACTGCGAGTCAGGTTTCCACCATAAGGAGTTTATCTCCCAACACAGATATCGCGTCTTTCTTACTGGACGCATATATCTTAGCGCCAAACAAGTCTGAACAATTCAAAGTCCATGTCCTTGGAGACCGCCATATAGTACTCAGACCACCGCACTGGTTCAGCAAGTTGAAAAAGCCGCCTCGGCTATCCTTTAAAGTCTTGCGTGGCACAACCGAGCTTGAGCATCAGCTCACTACTTTGTTCGATGGTGTTCATGCCTTACAAATTCCCCGCGAGGACGCCTACGGCTTGCTCAATGTTTCGATATGGACAGGCCCAAAGCCGAACATCAATGAAAGTTTCGAAGTAGATTTCGGCTCGTCGTGGCTCAAGGTGACTGGATGGAAGAAAGCAACTCGTGCCTTGAGAGAGTCAGTCCGCGATGATCTAGGTTCTGTACAGACGACACTTAGCAACATGTACGGCCACGCCAAAACAGGGCTTACCGCATCCCTGGAGCAACTGAGGATGGAGGTCAAGGCTCAGAAAGAGATCGAGAAGGCTATGTTACAAGCAAATTACAAGACCGCGGTGAGAACGAAGAAGCTTCTCGTAGCAAAGACAAGGAATTTTACTCGAGACCTCAAGGCTCAAATCCATGAGMGTAAGGCTATAATCTCTAAAACGATCAGGGCAAGAGCGGAACAAGTCAGCAGTGATATAAGTCTCTACACCCGGAATAAAACTTCTATGATCTCGCAACAAACCCGCTTGTTGGCTCGAGCCGCTACTGCTGTGAACGTGAAGGAAGTTGCACAGGGTATACTGGACATCAGGAGAAAGCAGCTGCGCGAGACGCAGAAGGCCGTCTTGAAGATGTGGTGGAAATTGAGGGGTGTACCCAAGCATCGGAGTGTCAAGGTCAAGACTAAGAGTAGAGGCGGGTCTTCTCGGCGAGGGGTGCCTGTGGCTAATGAAGTATAAGTCAAGAAGAGCTGAGTTCTGGAGTTAGCGGTCTCTGTGCGTTGGTTCTTTTACCACCTGGAATGGCATGGAGGGCAGGGAATTGGGATTTATACGCTTGGGACATGTAGCGAGGTTGCTCTGGTGTTGCTCGCAACCAGGTCAGATGCGGCAACATATGACACGCTGTACTTTACTTAGGAATTTTTGTTACCCGTTACCGACTATCCACATGCACAATTCCGAGAATAAAAGTGTAAAATGAGTGCAAGGGGTAGAGCAGTTCTGTGTATTCTTAACCCCGCTTAGCGCCACGCGGTTGCCCTGACGCAGAAGCCTGGCGCTAAACCTAGTACACCCGCAAATACCTACCTGCACATACAAGCAATAAATTCCTCCTGCTATATTTGTCAACACCTGTAGCTTGGTACTACTTGATAACTGAGATCAGCTTCCAACACGACAASCTACCTACAGACCTAAAATCCACCAATTCCCTCAAATATGTCTGCTCCCGAAGAAACGAAGCCAGACCCCACCACCGAGGACACCACCGCCCCAAAAGCAGAAGAACCAACATCCTCAGCTCCAGCAGCTTCCTACACTGACATGGCTAGCAATGCAGTAACTGGTGTTGCGGGAGCGGCTGGTTCTACGGCTCAGGGTGTAAAGGACAGTGTATTTAGCATGTTTGGGGGGGGAGCGAAGAAGGAGAAGAAGGAGGAGGGCGAGGTAGCGGGGGAGGTTGGGGAGGAGGATAGGAGTGGGAGCTCGAAGGCAAAGAGGGATGAGAAGGAGAAGGAGAGGGAAGCGGTGGCTGAGCATGAGGATGGAGATGCCGTATGTTCCTCCTAAAGTATACTCGTTACACAGCTTGGTCACATAATAGCACTCGTATGGTGACTGTGATGTTGATTGGGGTTTGAGACTAACTACCATTCTCTTTGCACAGGAAGACGCCCCTGAATCACCGGATGTCCACTTCGAGCCCGTCGTGCGCCTGACGGAAAAAGTCGAAACAAAAACAAACGAGGAGAGCGAAGAGCAAGTCTTCAAGATGCGCGCCAAACTGTTTAAATTCGATCGGGGCAGTAGGGATTGGAAAGAGCGTGGCACTGGCGACGTAAKGTTGTTGAAGCATAAGGAGAATGGGAAGACGAGGTTGGTTATGAGACGGGATAAGACGCTGAAGGTTTGTGCGAATCATTACGGTGAGTGCGGACTCGAGTAATTTGTGTTTGGATGAGGCTATGGGTTAAGGATGGTGGAATGGATTGGCTTAGGAGACCATGGCTAATGTGAATCGTTGCGTACAGTGGTCCCCGACATGAAGCTCTCACCAAACGTGGGCAGTGATCGAAGCTGGGTATGGAATGCAGCCGCGGATGTTAGTGAGGGCGAGCCAGAGCCACAAACGCTGGCTATTCGGTTTGCAAACAGCGAGAGTACGTAACGATCCTGCCCCACCCTGCTCACCGTGGCCTTATTAAAATGTGTCCATCCAGATGCCAACCTCTTCAAAGACGCTTTCGAGAAAGCCCAGTCGGACAATGAAGCACTGTTCCCCAAGGAAGCTGGTGCAGAGTCTGCGGAATAGAGATTGCAAAGACGTTGAAAATGAATGGGACTGGGGATAGATAGAGAGCGAAGCATTTATGGTCATGGCGAGCGTGCTCATGAGAAATTGATATAATTGCATAAAACTGAACAGGACATCCTGTTGTACCCAGCCTCATCATTGACACTTTTCCTGTGGTTCATACAAGCGAAAATAAGCCAGTCAACCAAGATCATGCTTTCTCAGATTGCTGCAGTCCAGATCCCTGCAGAATGATTCCTTGAACTATTATGTCTTCGTTCTAACTGCTGAGAGTAATTGCAGGAGAAACTGCTCATCGAAAAAAGACCCTATCTGAAGTCCAGAAATAGATCCACCTCTAATCCGCATGACAGCCCATCCTCAATATCATGACCCTCAATCAATTGCTTCCACCGGCCCAGTCCATTCCACAATTCTCTCTATCACTATATTGAACTCTATAACATACCCAGTGCTTCACAAGAGTTCATTCCGTCGAGGAACGTGGCTGATCGCAACATTATTCTCCTCTATCAAGAGGTATAGATAGGGACGAGCTTCCGCTCGAAAGGAATAATGGGTTGGCTTTAGCTAATCTCCTTAGGATGGTAGATAATTAAAGGGTGTTTAGGGGAGACTCGTTTTCCACTGGCTTGTTGATAATATATGAGTTATGAATGGAAGGGTGCTTGGTGGTAATAGTAGAGCAATGCAGGAAATACAACGGGCAATGTAGTAAGAAGTAGAATGACTAATAGCTGCGGCTCTACTCCTAGTGGATGGTAAAGGAGATGGATAAAATACCCGAAGCCACTTAAGCTGGAATCCAAAGATGGAGTTAATGGAGGCGACGTATAGCAAAGGAAGACGTCAGATCGAAAGTGAGTGTCTGATACGGAAAGATGCACTTGTAAAGACATATCAAAGTCATTATCGTGTTACTTGTGATTAACGGTTACGGATGGAAGGGGTATGGCATGACTCGGTCGTGGCATCTGGCAGGCGAGACAAGAAGGATTGCGCTAGATTGGCAAGAGATAGATGCCAAAGAAAACTTCATTAGCGAACCGCTGTTTGACGTATATGTCATTGCTGGACGTTTCTCTCGCATGGCCTAATCTTCGTCTACGCATCCCTACCTCTTCGGTCTCAACTGCGCAATCAATCTCTCAATCTCCACCGCTCCACTCCCACTAGCCTTCCCCCTCAACTCCTCCAAACCCTCCAAATCCTTCGCCTTCGCAAGCTCCTCCCCCGCCCTCCCCACCATCCCACACTTGACCCACATCTCGCTCCTCTCCCTCGCCTTCAGTCCCGTACATTTCGCCACAAACACCCCGCCCGCCAGCTTCGTATTCCCCGCCCCCAAAACCTCATTGAAATACGGTTCCCAGCCAATGCTACTGCGTTTGTTCTTCGTCGCGATTTCTTCAAGCTCGGTCCAATCGCGTTTTGCGACGAGAGCACGAAGGCGGATCCAGGCGAAGACTTTTTCGGGGACCCGGAAGTCGGAGGCGATTTTGTTGGCGCGTTTGCCGTGGGTGGTGAGGATGAGGCGGTGGAGAGTGGCGTTAAGGCTGAGGCCTGTGTATACCTTTTCACCGGCATGAAGGTCGGAGTCGAGAGAGGATTGGAGGCGGATGAGGGCCTGGGCCTCTTGGTAGGATTTGTGGTAGAGGGCGGCGGTGGGATCTTTGCTGCTGTGGTCTTCGAGACATTTGCTTGCGAGGCGGAGCTTGTCGATCTTCGTCTGGGGGGCGGTTTGGGTGAGGGCTTCGGAGAAGAGAAGGTTGGCGCCGTCTAGGGCGCGGTCGTCTTGATAATAGAGATCTTTGAGGAGCGAGCGGTCTTGGTCGAGGGCAGAAGATTCAACGAGGGCGGTTGCGAGGGGCCGGTTGGTTAGGAGGCGGAAGAAGGATGCGAGAGGGATGGTCCTTTTAAGGTGAAGAAGGACGAAGTAGACGAGGTCGGTATCGCCGGATGCGATTGCTTTGTCGAGGGCGAGCTCGTCCTCGGACATGGAGAGTAGAAGAGGGACCTGTTTGCCGGCGCGAGATTCGTGGTTTAGGAGTTGTGTGGCAAGGTGGCTGCGACCTTCATCGTAGGCGGCGCGAGCAATGACCTCGAAGGAGATGCCGCGTTTATTGTTGAGTTTGTCCACTACGGTGCTACAGATTGTGTCCTCGTCCGCGGTAGAGTTGCGAACCTTCTGCGAGGCCCAGTGAACGTAGATTTTGTTGGTTGGAATACGAAGATAATCTGATACTCGAATGGCAAGAAGATATTCACGACGGTTGATGAGACGCTGTATGAGCTTCTCCGAGGTGAGCCGCTCGTACTGCTCCAATGAAAGGGGCAGACCGATGCGATAGTCACGCAACGCATTAAGGACTCGAAGTTTCTCGCACATATCAACAAAGTCATCGCTGCTATAGAGATCCAGAACGGACTTGCCGAAAGAGGCTGCCTTCAGCAATTGTTTTTGCCAATATGTGCTGTATTCTTGGCCAGCTGCTTGCACACAGGCGGCAACAGCATCAGGCAGGCTGGATCGTATTAGCTGAATATTTTCATCTGCTTTAGGCGACTTCTTCTCTAGCTGGTCGACAGCATCTAACAGGACAGAGGCTGGAGAAGTGGAGCCCAACTTGAATATATCCTCAGTAGTATCTGAACAAAGGTCAATGGATTTGCGATACGATTGTCCCTATGTAAACCTACCGGGGACCTTCTGCAGGAACTCGCACACGTCATTAGTCATAAGGCGCACACCATCAACATCGGCTAACAAGTGTACCCATCCGTCATAGTAGTACCTGCCGAGATTTTAGGATACACATTATACGTAGGTCTTTAGCGGGAAGTGTACTTCAAGACAGCACCGTTCGGTCCTATCATATGCACTTCATCCTCCCACGCAAGCAGCACAGAGTCATTACCACACCATTGGACATCCTTAGGGACGGTCTTTGCTTTGGACTCATACTCCCCAATTTTGTTTTGGAAGTCACTGGTAATGACCCATACCTTGCCATCTTCGGTATAAAGTGTCACATATAGCCCATTTGGTGACACACTGACATGTTTGAAAGGTCCATTGGGGAGTACTCGGTCTTCAGCATCTGTGGAATCGACCACGTATATTGTCTGCCCGATTGCAAGCAGTACTTCCACCGATCGAGATAGAGTGTATGCTGGTGGGATGACAGTCCATGAATGTACGAGATCTTCAGGGGGTATAGCGAGGAGCTTCGGTCGGGGCTCGTTGTAATGAGAGATCGCGACAAGCTGATTGTTCGAGAGAATCGCTACAAAGCCGCCTGACCAGAAGCGACAGGCCTTCACGCCATGTTCCTCAGCACCCTAGTGCTTCATTTATCAGTCACATGGTTCCATAGTCGTGATTCAGGCCCAAACGTACACTGCCGAGCGAGAACTGGGTGAAGTCTCCTTGGAGGTCGTAATAGCATCTGACCGTACCCTCCTCAGTCACGACAAGTAATTTCTCATCCTCTGACCAGCCCAACCCTCGTATGGAGCCTTTATCCCACTAGAGACATCAGCCGGTCGGTAGGACAATATTGCTGGTTCCACCATTAGGTATTACCCACGTTAATACGTCGTATGAGCTTTCCAGAACAGCTGTAGATGTCAATGCTTGACTTCGAAGTTTGGGATCCTCGATATGTATGAAGCTTGGTCTCATCTCTATACAATGCTGGTAGAATGTTAGCACCTATCATTTCAACACATGTTCAGAAAACAAGTACCAATGGCGCCAGAAAACGGAGCTCCTGCTATAACATAGTTCTCGAGCTCCAAGTCCTGATCGAACACGGCATCATAGAGCTTGATCTTGCGATAGAATCGGTCCCCAACTCGTTCCCAATTAGCAGTAGGATTTGACATTGGGTAAAAGCTGAATCATGCATCATTTCAGCATGGCGAAGAGACAGATGACGGAAATTCAAGTATTAATTGACATTGTAGCTCTGTCGTGGTAATAAGTATGTCCTACACGTACAGCTGCAAGACCTACCTTAGCTCCGGAAGGAGTATCTGAACCTCATCTTGTCATATGCAAGAATGAAGCCAAAGTCCGGAGAAACGGCTATTGTGCCACGTAAGAGGGTAGCATATTACAATATATGATGCCTTACATGCTCGTGCTTCGTCTAGGTAACCTAGAACAATGGAGACCTCTCCGTTGGTAGAAAAAGTGCAAGATCTTACTGATCTGGAACTTGGAATACTCTTGAGCCTTGTGGCTGGTGAGCACTGTATAATTCAGACCGAAAGCAGTGCCTTGGAATCTCTGGAGCAAGAACTTCGATTGGTACAATAGGCACAGGCTCCAATTGATGGATCTGGCTAAGGGGTTTGCCAGGTTACCTCGAATCTCTTTGGCTTATCGCATACTGTGGTCCACTGTGATGAGTCTACGACTGGAGAAGATTTCAGCGATGGAATCCTTGTGGAGAACGAGAACCATCGCAGGATAGACCATGACAATATATTGAATGGCACTAATGTAGGTTTGATGCTCCTACAGACTCGACTCGCCAGTTTCTTTGACACTTATATATCCCACCTCTCCTCTAACCAATTTCACGCAGAGGAAGCAAGTGAATTAAATCCTTCTGCGGCTCAAACCTTCTGTCTTCATTCATTGACGCCTTACATGCAAGACGCGTCCCAAACAAGAGTATTTCTGAGCCTAGGAAAATCTCCTGGGAATTTTGAGTAGTTGTTCGCACATGTCTTTCCCATGCGATAGATAATATTGAACATATTGGGACTATAGCCAGAAAAAACTACTTCCTGATGACTCACAGAGTACGATTAACCTTTGGCACAGCGGAAACTTTTTCTGCCGGTTCTTAGCCTTGCAACCGTGCAATCAGTCTTATTACTATTCCGGTATTGATGGAGTATATATATGTCTAAGACTGACCTTGCCGTGCTATAGGACCCGTCTCGGAGAAACCGCTCGAAGAATTCGGTGGAAGAGGAGGTTGGACAGGATGACCAAAGCATTGCGAACATCGTCATAATCACCGGTCTACAGAATTCAAAAAACGACATCCAGATACAAGCTCTTGAAGTAAGTCAGGCACGTGCCCTAGCATCTGCCGAGATCTGCTGAACCTGTTCCAAGCTCCTACGGACCAGGCGTATGTTTACCCATACTGCCGTACATTCAGCACCGAAGGCCTTCCTCCTCATATTCCTGAATAATGTTGACGGACCACGGTTGACCCATTATCTCGTAAGAGCCACTATTGGCTACTTCTACCGCTGACCGCAGTACTGACGTCTTTCAGAACGATCACATATTCATCTCTCACTACCACGACCCAGAAGACGGCTTTGCAAACCTAGAGGAAGGTTCCGAATGGATCGAAGATGATCGGGCCTCCCTATCTTCCGTTGTCCATCGCTCCGCGACCCAAAACGCAATATCCCCATCCCAACCCACAATCCTCACCCAAGAGGTAAGACCCTCTGCCCATCCCCCCACTACATCCCTACAACTAACCATCCCCCCCCAGGAAATCCAAACCCTAAAAACCCTCACCCAAACCACCACAATCGCCACCGAAGTAAAAACCTACCTCCACAACATCATCACCTTCCTCCGCCTCCACCGCGCCGTCGCCGGCAGAATCTCCCCCCTCGCAACCACCCATTTCAATCTCCTCGCAAAGTGCGTCCCCCCTCCCTCCTTCCTCCTCATCCTTCCACCTCATCCTCCCACCTCATCTCTCCACTGACCCATCCCCTACTAACCTCCCTAGATGTCTCGCCCCCCTCCACGGCCTCTCCTTCGTCACACCCTCCTTAGTCTCCCTCGCTGCTCGAAAAATCTATCCCCATCGTATAACGATTACTAGTCCTGAGAACGAAAGGAGTATGCAGTATGGTAGTGATTTGGAGGCTGTTAGGGCGGTTTTGGAGGGTGTAAGGCCGGAGGATGTTATTGAGGATGTGTTGGTGCAGGTGGAGGCGCCGTTGTAGGGAGGATGGGGTTGGGGGGGTGGGAGCGGGTTTTCGCCCCTCTCTAAACGGTAAAAAATCACTTCTATTCCAGGCTTATAAAGATAATCAAATTTCCAAGAAAACATGTAATATTCACTTATGGCGAAACCGTTTCCTTATGTATACGAACTCCCCCAATCTATCCTCCCTTCTCCATCCTCCATCTCCCATCCATCTCTATCCTCCCACTTCAGCTCCACACCATCACACTACCTTCCTTCATCACACATCATATACCATATCCCCACTCCCTCCAGCTAACACATAACATTCTCGCTTGCTACCCTTCCCCTGAACCGCCGGCCCCTGTTCTTTTCTCCCCCATAGTTAATCGCACGTACATAATGTATAAAGACATCTTGGCAGATAAGGTACATAAATCAGAATCAACCCCCTTCCCACGATCAACCCATTGCTATACCCTTCTCGCTATATAGCCTTCTAAACTACTTCCCTTTAACACCATGCGTTATAAGAATCGATTAACCTCATGAGTCAGGGAGATCTTTCCAAATTTATGTTATATGCGGTGGTTTACATGGATGATTTAGGGAATATGTAGACGGATTATTTATTCATTGGATGCGTTGCGTAGAAAAGTCAACTAGGTAGATCGCGTTATCTTCGTGCTAGAATGGCAGTTGATATCCTCTTTTCCCCAGAAAGATGCCATTGAGGCGTTGTCTCAATATACTGGGACCACGTCCTGTCATCCCACCTCCAACCCCAACAACTCAATAGCATTCCCCCCCAATATCTTCCCGGTCCCCGCCACTGCCTCTGCCCAATCCCCATCCTGCCCATCCCTCACCGCATTCAGATTCGTAATCACACTCTTCCACTTCTGCTCTCCTTCCTCCAACGGCGGGAAAAATGGATGATCAGTCCCAAACAACAGCTTTTTAACACCGACTTTCTCGATTGCAGCTCTAATACCCGTGCTGGAGTATATCACCGCATCGAGGTAGATATTTTCTCGTAGAACCGTCTCCAGGGATCGTTCCGGTCCGCGAGTTTTGAATCCTCGATTATCAACATGTTCGGGAAAATGCCGCTCATGCTGCACGCAGCTATCGATACGCCCAGCTAGGAAAGGTATCGTACCCCCCGAGTGCGCGATTAAGAGTTTTAACTTCGGATAGCGGTCAAAAACACCACTAAGCCACATGCGCGTGAACGCGATTGTAGTTTCCATAGGAAAGCCCAGGCTGAGAGGAAGCACGTGGCCGTATTCATGTGCGCGGGGGCCATAGAGGGAGGCAGGGAGACCGTAGTGGGGGTGGAGGAAGATGAGGAGGGAGTGGGATTGGAGGGCCGACCAGATGGGGTTGAGGGCTGGGTCATCGAGACCGGAGCCGAGGCCGGTGGTGCCGAGGATTATGCCTTTGATATGAGGGAGGGTGGTAAGGCGGGAGATTTCTTGGATGATAGCTTGGGGAGGGGCGGAGAGGGGGAGAGTAGCGAAGGCGTAGATTTTGGAGGGTTGGTGGGCGGAGAGGGTTTCTAGTTCGTTGTTTATGGTGGTGGCCCATACGGGTGCTTCGTCTGGAGGGAGGAAGTCTAGCCAGGGGTTTGCGAGGGAGAGGACGGAGGTGGTGATTTGGTGGTTGGTCATGAATTTTAGCTTTTCTGAGATGGAGGAGTAGGAGGTATCGATGGGCCTGCCTCGAGATTCTGGTGGGAGAGAAGGATCGTCGTCTGAGGGGAGAATGATGAGGCGGGGGGGGAGGGTCTTGTCGGGAAGGTCGAGTAGATATGGGACTGTTTTGCGGGAGCGGAGGAGGGAGAGGTAAGTGGGTGGGTAGATATGGGTGTGTATATCGACGACTGGAGGGTCTTCCGGCATCCTAAGAGGCGTCTGAAAGTACTTGACCCGCTCGACCACGCTGGAAGGTTATGCTAGCAGTCTGCTATGTGGAGAGTCATGCTTGCACTGATGGCTTCACCTAGCACATACAAGACATTATGTCTGAGAACAAGTCAATTGAGCAGCAGATTACAGGCTTCTGCTGCTATAGACGAATATAGAATGAGTTGCATTAGCGAGCTGCATGCCCAGAGCCCTATGGGTACGGTACTGTCATAGATAAGGTACCTCAACGTGCTGATAGATCGACGGGCTAGGCCCGACCCAAAGGCCTCCCGCAACGAGCCGCCCAATTGCTTGGCCGTAAGGCTTCTCCCAGCGTTAACATCTGTACGAATAAGACGAGGAGCCAGAGCCACAATGTAAGGGCTACCATATCAACACCTAAGATGTCAAGTCAATCTTAGTAAACATTGTGGGTGTGGTTGGGTGGTTGTTGAAGGTGGATTATGGTGGAGCTGTAGTCGTTGGCGACGAAGTGGGAGCGGGTTAAGGGTGTAGGGAATTTGGTCTTGTGAAAAGGTGATGGTGGATGTGTAGATGATGCAAGGGAAGGGATTGGGAGAAGAAGCTGAGCGTAATGTTGTAAGAGAGGCGGCTAGTGATGTTGTGGTGGTTGTTGTCAGTGGGTTCATAGCATCAACGGTCGACTTGCGAAAAGACCCATTGTAGTGATCATTAACCACTTCCTTCTGAACTTCATCACAAGCATAAGGGTAGCGCTGAAGAATACCCAATGACACGTTGCTTATCGTCAATCATGCTTTTGATTAAGTATCTCTTTAAGAATAACACCGACACCTTCCCAACAGGTTCTGGGGGGGAGGATAAAAATGCTTCGCCCATGAGGACCCCCCATGGTCATACCTGCTTGTAGGACTTCGCTAAAACGCTGCACGCAATGCTAATGATATCAATGTCGCTAGGACAGAAAACAAAATCCGTATAAACATGCACGATATTGCCTGCAAAGCGGCATGCCCGAAGGCGGTACAACAAAAGCATCCGAACCATCATGAAAATGAGACCCAKTCGTTCCACCAAAGCGCCACCCAATTTTAGTCAAGGGAGAGAGACATCGGTGAGCATATCGCTGATACGCTCTGATATCCTTGACATGATGGATGGTCGCGAAGGAGGTTCGGCTGGGACACATCATCAGTATTCGTCTACTTGTAAAAAGTTCTTACCACCATCACTGACGCATCCTCTCCAATTCCTCATCTGGACCCAAATCCCCCTCAAAGTCTTCCATCTTTGTATACCCAGGCGGGCTACTTGGTACGTCCTCATACATAGGTGGCATTTCCTCATCCCAGCTGATGCCCATGCCGGCCCGTGTTGTGACCACCAGCTTGAATTGCATGCGTAGTACTCGTGCCGCTCCTGTGGGCATAGCTGTATTCTTCCCCACGCCTGAACTCTGCTCTTCAGCGACTATGAGTTCTAAAACGAGATTGTGCGATGCTTCGAGCCCCGTGGGTGATGCGACGTCGCAGAGCGGCTTGCAATTGGGTTTAAAGGCTGCGCTGAACTCGTAGTCGATTTGTCCACCGTGCGTGTCAAAGTCGGTCTTCCACCCACTCTTGATGTCGCTGCCGCCTATGGAGCGCACTTCTTCATGTAATATTCCTTTCCCTTCCCCACCGATTTTTGGGGCGTGTTTCTTGCATGCAGCGCTGATGATCTTTGTCTGTTCGTCTATGCGCCAGTTCATGCGCCGAATGCGCCACCGTCGTTCAACATTGTTAAGGCTGTTGTCGATCACGCCTGTCAGGGACAATTGGACTGGAAATTCGCCGATTGGATGAATGACTGAGGGAAGGACTACACGAGCTGTAAGGTTTGTAGGAGGGAAAACCCGGATGGACACTTTATCACCCGTGGGCTGAAGCGCACGTTCGACTGTGAGAGATCGTGTGACCGTGATTGAGTCGGAGAGAGTAGTAATCGCTTTGCAGTCAAGAACGTAGTCGATGTCGCCAAGTCCACCGTGAGAAGTTGCTGGAATATGGCCTGGGAGGAGATATGAGAATGGAAAGGTGTGGCCGCCTTTTTTGTACTTCGTAGGTTCTGACAGAAATTTCCACTTGAAGACTTCCGAGGTTTTGGTGGCGCAGTCAGGGCAGTCTTTGGAAACAGGCTTTTTGAAGGTTGTCCTGGCGACCAGGACCATCTCCAAACTTTGGAGGGTAACGTCAGGGTCGGTGACTGTGAGGAGTAATTGGCCTGATAGGAGGGCGCCTGTAGATGAGGTTGGGCTGCCGTGGAAGATTAGAGGTGGTGATTCCATGTCAATGACGAGTTTTGCAGGCTTTGCTGCAGAGATCTTTGGGCTGTTTTTGGGACTGCCCTTGGTGGGGGAGTTGGAGCGGCCGACAAGGCTTGCGCGCTTGTCTTTGTGATGGAAGATTTCCATGACGCTGGATTTCCGTTCCTGACTGGATTTCCTCTCAAAGTCGGGTCGATCTGAAGGAGGTGTTGTGGTGGGCTTGGAATTTTTAGATGGTTTCAGGGCGCCTGGCCGGACACCCGTTGGCATAGGCATGATTGGCGGCGGGAAGGTGCGAGGCTAAGTTGAGAGATGATGTCGCCGTTGTTGATGTGGATATCAGCGTTATCTTGGATGAAAACGAACCTCCCATAACGGGGGCGTAGCAAGGCATTTGTAGTCATGATGATTCACAATGAATTTTGCCTTTCACGTGGTCTGTGGTTCGTTTGTGGTTCCTTGTTGCCCTTGTTTGTGGTAAGACGTCAGGGGATGGTTTTGAGGGGGTAATGAGAATTGAGTCTCCTCGGCCTTCTGACTGGCACGCAATAAGTGGTAGTATGATGTTAGGGCACGCTTGTACTGTTCAGCTCAAAGCGCAGGGAAGGTTGGTCACTGTTGGTCACCGCTCAACGTGCGGAGCCGCAGTCCGCTGACCTGCTGGACTTTTCATTCGTCGCTATAAGTAAATCTTACGTATGAATCCGGGGTACACCACTTAAGATTCACTTTATATTACGGGAATKGTTTTGTCTAGCCTTCATCCGGCAATTCCATCCACCATCCTCCTTTCTGTCTAGTAATGACTGGTAGGGCTAGAGAGGCGGAGTACTTGGCTCCAAATCTAACGACTGACTTGAGAACGTGTTAAAATCCAGGTAACCGCTTCTACCCAAAGATACGATAGGGGTAGTATTCAATACCGGTCTGCGGGCCCGCGAATCTTGGCGTAGAGATTCGCGGGCCCGCAGACCGGTATTGAATACTACCCCTATCGTATGTATGTCGACGCTTTCAGCTGTGCGCCACAATCCTATTGCGGACCTCAAAAGTGGCGCCAGCATCGCTCCATTTCTACTACTGGGTCTAACCCTCCGATAGCCGCCTCTGGGCATTCCTGATGGGTTGTGCGTCGTAAGCTTGTCTGACAACGTTATTCGGCCATGCCTCTTAGGCTCTATCAGAGTTCGCCACCATAACAATCTATCATCCCTGGAACACGACCGAATCTGTAGAATGAGTCTGTGCGTGGATCGCGTTAGGTGCTGGCGCAGGCTCTTAGAAACCTACGTATGGATTGAGAGTCCAACTCAAGTATTGAGGCTTGTAGATGATCACCAGACGGGAGCTGAAACGTCTCGAAGTTAAGATAAAAGTCGAAGCCTTTTGATTTACCGCTTACTTGGTCAAAGAATAGAATATCCTTTGTACCAACCCCAACCAGCAACAACGCCCAGACACCCAAGAGCCCATTCCCATTTCATCTCCACAATGGCCCAGACCCATAGCGTTCCCAATGGCGGCGCTTTCTTCATTACAGCCATATACGGATCCTCGTTGCTGGCATACACTAACCAGCCTCCTGCTGCTATACTTAGAGCCGCAAACAACAACTGAGTTACGGGCTGGCCGCTGCGAGGATGCAATAGGGCGACTAGAATTAAAAGTAACGCTGGAGTGGGAGAGGCTACTGTACTCGAGTAGAAGATAGACCTAAGAGAAGGCGGTGTGGTCGCATATTGGTGGTGTACTAGAACTGTGAGAGTGAAATGGAGGATGGTTAAGGTTGTAGTGTAAAGAGCAACATCCAGGTAAGGCGATTCTTCCGAAGCTGAAGTGTCCACATCCAAATCAATGGTTGAGAGGGTGCCGTCAGGGTTTATTTTGGTGGTTGTGACGGAAGGAGCCTGATTCTGAGAAGGAGTGTTCAAGAGTTGGCGTTCAGAAGCAATCTCGACGAGTGTTTTGGTTTTTGGAGGTTCACGGGATGGCTGATGTAGAGTGACGGTCTCCTGTTTTGAGCGTGCTTTGGCACGACGCTCTCTGCGATTTTCCATGAGGTTGTAGTAATGAAGTTGGCATAAACTGGATGCCAATTTTGAGCCGGAGTTAATGCAACGGCGATTACAATCACTAGCCTCACAATTTTGACGTTCCTGCATAAACCTTTAATGTTTCTCCAGCTCAGCACCTTGCGAGAGCATAGATGTAAGTCGTTGATTGAGAGTGTAGCATGGAATTCTACCTGTATCTCGCCATCCCCATCCTAATTACAACAGCATGGCTCTATACTGCCCAAATCACTCGCGGCTCCCTTCCGACTCTACGGGGGAAGCGCATCTGTCTCCTGATAGCACATCCCGATGATGAAGCCATGTTCTTTTCTCCAACAGTTCTTGCTCTAACTATGCCAGAGGCTGGAAATCATATCAAGATACTCTGTCTGAGTAGTGGTGCGTAATCGCCATTCCATCACTCACCGTTCGTCCGCTACTAGCGTATATGTAGTAATTCAATTGCATCTTAGGAAATGCCAATGGCTTAGGAGAGACTCGTAAAGAGGAACTTGCAGCATCTGCTTTACTTCTAGGTCTCCGCTCTGCCTCAGATGTCCTCGTAATCGAAGATCCCAAATTCCAGGACAGCATGACCGCTACTTGGTCCACGGCTAGCATAGCGCAACTCCTCTCGTCCGCATTTTCCCCCACCGCCAACAAGATATCCGCCAGCTCAAGCGAACCTACAGCCACTATAGATACCCTTATAACCTTCGACTGCCACGGTGTCTCTTCCCATCCTAATCATATTTCTCTCTACCACGGCGCCCGACAATGGCTTATCTCCCTCATGGCCGGAAAATCAGGCTGGAAATGCCCCGTAGAATTATACACCCTCACAACAATCAACATAGTACGAAAGTACATCAGTGTACTCGATGCGCCAATAACAATGCTGGTTGGCGCAAATCGGACCGCTGGATTGTCTAAGAAGAAGAAAAGGGAGGAGCCCCCAAGTTTACTATATATTAGCGATTATGCACAGTGGTGGAGAGGCTTGACGGCGATGGTAAAGGCGCATAAGAGTCAAATGGTGTGGTTCAGATGGGGCTGGATAAGTGTTGGCAGGTATATGATTGTCAACGATTTAAGAAGGGAGACTGTGACATGAATATGTAACACTAATGAGATTATATCGCCCACCTAATTCTCCTGTGTTATCACGGCAACGGGGAAACGCTAACCTATCTGGGGTTTTTGCAAGTTGCAACCATGAACGTCGAGGGAACTTTTCTTAGCTCTCCCTAGC